>JAWWEU010000111.1:6491691-6644163 GCA_035583155.1 Acropternis orthonyx
GGCCGGCAGGGGGCGCGGCAGGCGGCGGCTCGGCCCGGCCGCGGGGCAAGGATTTGTATCTTACCCTGTTATGAGGTATTTTTTGTCGCGGTGGTGCCGCGGCGCCCCTTCGTCCCGCAGTTCGTACCCCACTTCATCCCCTGGTTCACCCCCCAGTTCATGAAACGATTAAATAAGTGCAAATGTAGTCATGTATTTCCCCGGCCCCCGTGGTAGGTCGTCGCTGCTCCGCCGTCTCCCTGCCCGGTGTGAGGTGCTGCGGGCGGCGCCTTTGGGGTGTTTTCCCCCAGGGTTTTCCCGAGGAAACAGCATTTGATCCCGTTTGGGATCTGCAGAGTGGCTAAGAGCTGCCTGGTTCTGTGCTCGTTGTACTGGGATTGAGGCCTGGCTGGGCTGGTGTCCTTAGGCGATTTTGCTCAAAAAAACAACTTTCTGCCCTTCTAGCACAACTGAAAATGTATGGTAGTTACAGAGCAGCCTAGGAAACACCTTCCCTCCCTGGGTGTTTTTTGCTAAAGCCTCGTTTCCCGTTATCCCTACCTTACAAGGACACAAGCCCCGTTGGCTTTGGCAGATCCAGGTGGTGCTTCCATTGGGTTCTCTCCAAATTTCCCATGAAAACGGGATCTCCTCCATGGCAAATAGCTGCTGTCTTTAAGAACATCCTCTTCGGCGGTGGTGCATCCCCTGTTGGGTGTTGGCCAGTGCATTGGCCGGCACAGGGAGCCAATATCCAAGGAAAGGGAGGCTCCCAAAAGCTCTCCGCTGATCCCAGTTATCCTCCAGCTCTGCGCTCTGCTGCTGCCAGAAGACGACAAGGCCGAGCTCCGTAAGTTCAAAGAGGGCTTGAGTTCCATGAATCCTATGGGAAGTGCCAAATAGTTGCATTTTCAGTGTAAAGTTTGAATACTTCAGTTCCTGCTGTTGGTCTTTTGGCAAAACCAAATGCGGGCAGACAACCTAGAAAGGATCAAACCTCATCCTTTCCCAAGAGGAATTTTATTAAATTTGGTGTTTGGGTGTTTAAAATGTTATATACATGCTGTCTTAATTCAACTAATTAGAAAAAATTAATTCTGGATTGATTTTCCTTGATAAGGAGGGGAAAGGATTTCCCCCCCCCCTCCGTCACTTCAATTCTAATCTTTCCCTGAGGAGAGTAGGAACTAATAATAAATTGACTAAGGGTTAAGGTACAATTGTCTGTATTGATAGTCCTGGTAGTGAGCGGTGCCCTAACCAGCTCAGTATAATCAGCTGTATTGCATATGCATCTTAATTAAATATAACATGTTACATGTGTGCTGTGGGTATTATACAAACATGGGTATGACTGGGTACCGTGTGGAGCTGTGGAAATGCAGGAGCTCTTTTGAAATGCTGCAGATATCTTGGGGATTTTTTTTCAAACCGAGATTCTTTAAAGATTATAGGAGCGTTTTTAAGAAAATGTTGTGTATTTGGTATTTCTCATGCCTGACTTAGTTGTGTTAGTTAACAGATTCCAAGGTTATGTCGCTGTGCTGCGTTGCTAAGCCTTAACATAGATCTGTGGGATACGGATAAAAGATGTATATGGTCTATCTCTCAGCTTAATTCCAGGGCTGGCCCAGTGCTTATGGCATCATTTAGAAATTACAGTACATATTCCTGGAGAATTCCAAAGGGCATGTGAGAAATAATTAGATTTTACCAGGTCACAGCTGCTCTGGAGCACTGAAAGGTCTTTAATATGCTGTTGCAAGCAGATTTTTTGACTGCATTCTTTTATGTAAACTCCCTAAATATACTTCTTAAAGATGCGGGTAGCCTTTAAAATGCTCTCCACAGAAAACCTGTTGTACGTGGAGAGCTTGAACGTGTTCTCCATCTTTTTCTTAAAATGTAGAAATTCGAGGCCTCTTGAATTCCAGGAGAACAGAGAAAACTCTGCTAATACGGATGGAGTTACGCATATGTTGGGAATAAAAATATGAATATTTAACAGAGACGTGCTGAAGCCTAGGAATATAATGAGATATTTTAATTGAATTTCTAAGTTAAAGTATTCTTTTACCTGTATTTTGTTTATAGAATTAATTAATGCTCATGACACTGAGATTAAAGTTCTTGTCAGACCTATAGGGAAATTACCTTTCGGAAGACATGGCAATCTTGTTAACGCTTCATGGGCTGAGAGAGTTTGAAAGGTGTCGGGTGGGAAATTCACAGTACTCACACTACATGATTTGTTTCATAGAATGTTAATGCAAGTTTATAACACACACTTGAAAGGTGATATTAGGTCAATGTGATAATGATGAGGTTTGTTTCTTTTTCCTGAGCATCCTGATGGTATGATAAGAATCAAAGTTCTGGGAACTCCCTTGGCCAAAGGTTGACCTGAATGACTCCCACTGTGACTCGACAGGACTTTTGGATATGCTTTGTCCTGCTGTATGTCCAGTTCCGGTCAGAAACGTTTCTAGGCAGGACATTTAGGAAATTATGAGAAACCAGACACATTGAAATTGAAATTGAACCTGAGATCACTCACCCTCGATGCAGAGGGAGAGAGCTGTCTCCAAGCACCAAAACTGAAGCCTTGCTTCTTTGAGCTTCCCAAGGACAGATTTCTGTCAGATAAAGCTGAGAGTAATAGTTTGATATTCAATGGAATAAGCTGAAATAAATGTTAGTGGGTTTTAGCTGTAGACTTTATCAGGTTATATTGATTTTTCAAAGCAAGCTGTCCCAAATCCAAGCTGGGCATTGGCTGATTTGTAGAGACATCTAAGGAAAGAGGACACCATAATTTATGAACTCCAGTATGATACATGTCCTGTAAGGTTTCCTGATATTGACTAAGTACAGTTTCTCAGCAAACACATATTATATTTTGTATTAGAGTTTGATCTTTAAATGATCTGAACCATTTCAAAATTAGAATCCAATTTTGGATCTCTTCCTTCCGAATAGAAATGCCTGTCAAATTCAGCTTTCAGCATTGTGTATGTGCACAGAGTACCTTGTCAAAGTTGGTGCAGCAGCTCTGTACCAAATGCAGCCTAAAAATGAGAATGTAATCATGCAAGACAGTCCATAGTAGAGCTAAAAAGGTATGAAGAGTCTAAAATGAAATAGTTGTTTAAAATTAGGTGGCCTCAAGAGTGCTTCATTCTTTTCCCCTGCCAGAGGAATGTGAGAGATAATAGTTGTAATTGTGGTTATTTTGTCTGTCTGTAAAGGCCAGGAGGTTAGACCATTGCACCTGTATTTTCTGCCATTCCTCTCCCTTCTCTCCACGCTTTCTCCCTGTTCTTCTTTCCAACTCTCCTAAACAGCCCCAGGGAAAAGCCCTGTCAACTCAGAAAACCTGTGATGCAACCATATCTCTATTTTCCCTAAGGCAAATAAACAGCATTGCTTGTGAGATCATGTGCTATGGATAGCAAAATGAACTAACTTAATGGGGTACTTGAAATTGCAAAGCCTTTGAGTAAGGTATTTATTTTTTATTATTTCCAGAAGGTACTGAAGTGGGTAAGCAAAGCTGACTTCGTAAAGTTCATACCAAGAAAGTTTGCTTCCGATGCTTAGGCTTGATTTTTGTATTTAGAAGGCAATTTCCTCTATTTGTTAGATGTCAAACCCTGAAGCCACCACGACAACATTTTCAGGAGAAACAGAGCTAACTCCTTCACAGCTACGAGGAACGTGGAGCTTTTCCTTGCTTACTTGACAAAGTAAGCGGTGCTGTCAGAACAGAATAGACTTTCCGTGCGCTTGACGTGGCTTTGAAAGTGTGTTAAAGGAAGGGAAAAATAGTGTTCCGCCAAAACTACCTTGAAAACCTTAACTGAGATTGTTAGTAATGTGTAGTGTGTGCGAGGAAGAATCCTGTAAAGGAAAAAAAAGCTGCTGTTCTGCCCTCAGGGTAGTTCTTACATTTGCAAATTCACATTTTTCTGGATGCAGCCTACACAGAGATGAACAAAGTGGTAAATGCATTTTTACACCTGCCTCTATAAAAAGAGTTCCAGTAGTACAGAAATACTTAAACAAATGAAAAACCTAAACCTTCTGAAATGGCAGGGGAAAAAAATTCTGGTGCAGTTTTGGTCTTGGGCTCTTTCCTGGAGCTTTAATTGGTGTTTATGCAAAAACTGCCCAGAGCTGGCCTTCAAGGACTGAGAGATATCAAGGCAGTGGTGATTTGGGACTTGCTAAGAAGGGGCTTGTTGTAGATGACTCTTTTCTGTGCTTGTTTCTGTTTTGCCTGTTGGTGTAGGAACTCTTTGCTGCTCCTGCTGTTTCCTGTTTAGATCCTGAGCAGGCAGTAGTTTGGGGAAAATTCATGTTTCTTGTTACATTTCCATATGCAGTTTCATAAATCTCAGTATTTCACAGGTTTATATTGAAAGCTTGACAGTCACATGCTTTCTCTCAAGTGTATTTTCAAGCCATGAAAATGGCTCTTCTGGTTCCTTCTCTTTGTTTTTACTTCCTGATAGCCCTGGAGGATTTTCCACCTCTGTCTTCCCTCTCAGCATTCCCAACCTGTCTCTGCCAGGCTTTCTGCATATGCCCTGCCTCTTACCGAGCTCCTCTGCTCCTCCTGCAATGCCCAATAGCTGCTCCTCCACACATCAACCCACACGGGAGCATTCACATTCCAGTGCTTTGTGCATTGATCAGCTGCTGGGAGAAGCTGCTTCTGCTGAACTCTCTTCTCTCCCTCGTTCTCCTTTTCCTTTGCTTCCCTGCTTTTACATTTCAGAGAGTTTCCTGTTTTCTTTCCTTCTATTATGTGAGCAGTTTCACTTTGGTCTAATCTGGTAAAATTACAGTGGCCAAGTTCTGTGCAGTTGTATAATGCATGAGTTTCCTGATTTGAATATTTAGCATTCCGTGTAAACTCAAGCGGATGGGGATATGGTGCTGCTGAAGGCATCAGGTGGTGGTCTGTAATCTCTAAAAAAATGTCCACCCCCTGCTTTGCAGTCAAATCAAAGCCTTAGCACACTGTTTTGGCCAAATGCACCACCCTGGTTATTTGTGTCTAGTCTGTGTTAACATCCAGCAATGAGCCCGAGTCTGTGCCTTTGCTGATTTGCTTGTGTAATACCTGGGTTTGAAATTACAAAACACTGTGCCAGCATTGAATATATGAATAACTCCAAAGTGTTTATTCTCAGGAAGGACTAGGTTTACATTGTCTGAACAGATTTGTTTAGTCGTAAGGAGGGGTGATTATTCTGGCTTCGTCTGTTCAGCAAGAGAGGGCGTTTCAGGAATGGCTTTGCTCAACAGCAGTCAATGGTGCTGGCACAAAGTTAGGAGTTGATACGGTCATTAAAAGTGAGTTAACAGGAATTTTGAAATTTCCCTGGCCAGCTAGTTATATTTGATGGGATTCTGACTCAGGAAAAGGACATGCCATAATTTTATCTCAGCTGGGAAGAGAAGTCGCTTTTGTACGAGAGTCAACCCCACCAGCACCATCTGCGTGAATCGGTGTGGAAGCTGCCATGTCATCAGCATCTGCTGGCTGAGTGTGCTGTGGGAAGATCCTTGAAGCTACACAGAAAAAAAAAAGTGGTTGTAAAGGCATATGTGTGTTCTTTCACATTTGCTTTTCCTAGTTATACATTATTAATGCTGATTTTCACCAGTGAAATTTTGTCTAGAGTTTACCTCAAACACAAAGGAGATCTCATTCCTAAAGCGTTGGAATGCTCAGCAAAGGTGTACTGTTTCCTATGGGTCTCAGAAGCACATTTGTGCTGGAGGCTTTTCTGGATATTCCTAGAGTGATCCCTCTCCAGTTTTCACCCATGTCCCAGTTGCAACACCTGGAGAGAATGACTGGGAGCACTGATGAGTGGAGAGAAGCTCTGCCCTGCCAGGTGTCTGCCCAGAGCTTGTTGGTAAGCAGGGAAGTGAGAAGGCCTGAGACCTGGGAATTACTTTGAACAGGTGATGGGCATGCATTATTTAGTGGGTATGCCTTGCTGCTACTGAGGATGGAGATCCTTGAAGTGGTAAGAGGCTGAATTTTCATGGGAAAATGGATCTGAAATTAATTTCAACCTTAGTATCTGGAGCAGTGTTGTGCATCTTTGTCTTTTTTTTTTTTTTTTCCCTTCCTTCCTTAGTCCATCTTTAATCTCCTTCCTCAAAGTTTTTGTTCTTTGGCCTTTTGTGAACACTCACATTGCTGCTGCCAATCCCAGGGCCTTGGAGGAAGTGTTGGGAATCCTGAAGAGAAGTAACCTCTAGGAAAAGTCAGCTCTGTGACTCAGGAAAAAAAAACCATTTTGGCTGACCTCATGATGGATGTGGCTGTGCGTGATGGGCAGCACGTAAGAGACTTGACTTGTCTGAGATGGTGGAAACTTTGTTAGTGAAGAACAGGGTCTGACTCTGGGTGGTTCAGAGGAGTAAGAGATTACAGAAGGCAGGATAGAAATTTTGAGGTATGGCAGCTGAGCAGTAGAGGAATGCTTCCATCAAGGTCTTGTGTTTTCTTCGAGTTCCTTGTTTCCCCTCTCACCTTAAGAGTAAGAAAACCAGATTACTACCTTCCACATACAGAGCTGAGCATGTTTTTGTCTCCCCTAAGAGCAGTCTACATTGCAGTAGCCTTGTATCCAACTCGGTGATGAGGAAAAAGATGTTCAAAGCTGCTTCACAGTCACTCTCCCACCTGCTCCTCCACCCACAGCTCTCCACTGAGGTTTGTGGCATCGATGCCAGAGGCTTCATCTTCATTCCCCTTGGGGAGGAGTTGGAGAGAAGGTCAAAGGCAGGCCTTGCTCTGCCAACCAAGGAGGTAAAGCACAAGGCCTGTGGTACAGTCATTACAGTGTAAGTGATGCCATGGGATAGAGAGATCAGTGATACATGTTCTTAGGTGGTTTGGCTTTTCATTTCTTTGCTGGTAGCCTAGATGGGTTATAAAACCAGAATATAAATCAATTTCTAATCTTCAGGTATTATGAAAAAACTTCTGGGTACAAAACTCAGTTTTGCTCGTTGCTATGAAAGCAAGAACTCTGCAGTGGTGTGACAGGGCTAGTTGGACCCATGGTCTGAAACAAATACAGAGTGTCCATAGTCCTAAGTAAAACATTAATGTTTCTCTTCCCACATAATCAGCCTTTCAGATACTGTAACGTGTGAGAAATATTTAATATCCATTTATTGGCAAAAAAAAAGTAAACCCCTTCATTTGAATGGGAGAAGCAGAGTGAGTCCCTCATTAAAACTGGAGTAGTTCTTGACCTTAGCAACGGTTCCTCAAAATCATGCATTTCTCAAAGCACCAGCAGTGCCTAAACTAGCAGATTATTTATAGGTGTTGCTCACCTGGTACATACCTCAGTGTGCCTTCTGATAGATTAAAACCCACGCAAGATGCTTGTTAGAACAGCAACGGAGTTTTGTACATAAAACCTCAAACCCTCTACAAATAAATTGACCGCAGTACCCCCTGAGATGCAAAGTATGATTTTTGTAAGTAATGCTTGAAACATTTACTTTTGTAGTTGTAAAGCGCTAAAACCAGAAGTTTGCCTTGCAAATGCCAGCAGAAGCAACACCCAAACTCCACGAGAAGCTCAGGAAGAGCTGTTAACAGCTGCACTGGGAAATTACCTTCATATTTAAATATGAACGCCTCTAAAAATAACCCCAGTGAGAAATGAAAACTCCATTTGTTGTTAGCCTGCCTAGCATTTGTCTTTATTTCTAGTTGATGTTATTTTATGTTATTGTTCGTGGATATAACAAAGCCTGTTTCATTCCTCCTTGATCATTTTTCCCAGGGGATGCAGAGAGGCTCTGATTGCAATTGTAAATTCTTTAGCGAACGAGTCGTGATTGCTATGGATTGTTCAACCACAATCATTTCAGGCCTGTGCCGGGTCAGCTCAGTGCTCTGTGCACACAGTGGAGCCTGGAAGCACACAACAGAAGGGATTCAGGTTATTGAGTTCAGGTCCCTGATACTCCAGGCAAGATCATCTAAAAATGGGTTTGCACAATACATCTGGCTGGCTGCTGCCGCATAGGGCAGCCCTGTCTCCGCTTCTGCATCAGCTCGGGTTTGGCCAACCCTTTGGTTAGCTCAGCTGCCAGAAACACAGATTTCCTCCCAGAATAAAATACGTTCTGCTGGTGCTGCTTTTCCATCCAGCTCCTGATGGAGCCAGATGAGTGCTGGTGCCTGCGGGACCATCCTGTTCCACTGCGCTTTGGCGGTTGGGTCCGGCAGGCTGAAGTGGGCTTTTGTGGTCAGCTTTAACAGTACTGCAAGTCTGCTTTTCAGAGAGGTGAAAAGTCAAGCTTTAAGCCTCATTAGGGGCTCTGTTTAGTCTCCACAGATTTAATGGAAACTCTCTGTGTTTGTGGAACGGTTTCAAGAATCCATCTTCTGGAAGCAGAGATGAGCCAGCTCTGAATGACAGCCAGTCCCACTGCACATCACAAATTGCTGCTGGCTCCCTTTCACTTATTTGTTTATTTACTTCACCATTCTGAGCTGCCTGCAAAACAACTGCAGAGCCCTGCTGCCTGCTAGTTACGGTTTTCCACCCACCAGCACTGCTCAAACCTGACTTCGACTCTGCATCTCTGAACTTCTGCCTCAGAGGTCTCGTACAGGCTTGTTCTCGGTGAATGTGCGCGTTTGGCATATGCAGCTGTCAGACTTCTTATGGTTTGTGTCGCCTGTCGTATTCCTACAAAACCAGTTTTCTTCTTTGCTTTTTAATTTCTCAGATATACTCAACTTTTTCTCTAACCTGTAATGCTGCATCTACTGTTTTTTCAACAGCCATAACGTTCTGGAGCTGTTACTGGGGAATTACTTGGTTGTTTTCCCGATGGTCTTAAGGATTTTAATACGTTGTCCAAATGCCTCACTGAAAGGATTGTGGTATTGGCATGGAAACTGGCACTTTCATCAAATTGTGTGGCAGCTGTTCATTTTGTCATGAGACTGTAGCAACCCTTTGCCCTTGTGCAATGTGGTGCTTGTGTTACTTAAGGTTCCAAGTAGAAACAGTCTCATGTAACTATTGGTGAAATGTGCAGTGCTTGTTCTGAGAATCCCCTGAGCAATGAGTGCCTGCCAGAGGCAGGGAGGTACCATCTCTTCATCCTCATGACCAGTGACAGGGCTCGAGGGAACGGCATGGGGCTGAGTCAGAGGACCTTTAAGTTGCATATCGGGGAAAAAGCTTTTCATCCAGAGGGTGGTTGGCCACTGGCACTGGCTCCCTGGAGAAGTGGTCTCAACATCAAGCCTCTCTGACTTCAAGAAGCATTTGGACAATGCTCTCAGGCACATGGTGGGATTCTTGGGGTGTCCTTTGCAGGTCCAGGTGCTGGACTCAATGATTCTGATGGGTCCCTTCCAACTCAGCATATTCTGTGATGAATTCTATGCAGTCAACTCTGAAATCCACCCGCCTTCTCATCCAAAGGTGGTTTGGGCTCGTTCCCTTCTTACAGATGAAGAGAAGTTATTAACATTGACCATTGGGTGCTTTTGGAGTGACTGCTGGGAAAACATCACTGCAACTGTGTAGACTCAGGAATGCTGTGGAAGAACACTTTGTCCTTTGCTGTGGGACCCCGACCTGTAGAAGACTGTTTACATCTGTAGGGCCAGAGAGTCAGGAGGACACGGTGTGGCTGTGCATGATTTTGGTGAGCAGACACAGTGCTGTGCTGTGTTTGTGGCAGGAGGCAGAGGTGGATGGGAATGGAGCAGCCGTGGAGCCAAACCAAGAGTCATTTCCAGGAGTAACGATGAGACATCGCTGGAACAGGCACTGACCTGTTGCTGGCCTGACGAGGGTTGCGCCTTTCCTCTTTGAAGCTCTACAAGTTTAACAGTTTTAATGTGAACACTTTCAAATTCTGTTGAATATCTGTATAATACCATAGATAGCTTTACATGTATTCTTTATCTCATCTGCTGTGATATGCTGCCTGGATTAAAGGCATCTTTTTGAAATTGCTAATTAAGGTTCCTGCAAAGTTCTTGGATTTGCAGGCTGAGCTGAGTCTTTCTGGGATTGTCTCATAAGTGGGTGTTGTAAATTTTGCAGGCATTGGTGTGTTGTTTAGAAAACAGATGTTACTTGATATCTCCAAATCATCTGACTTTTTCTGGGTTAAGAGGGAGAGCAGACAAAGAGGACTTTTAAAACCTGTGCTCTCAATTTGTGTGTCCTGTGGCCTGCCAGCTCTTTTACCTCTTTCTGGATGGCTTAGTCATCCACATAGTTAGTGGTGAGTCTGCTTTAATGTAGGCACTTAAGGCCTGTGTTTTGGGAATGTTATTTGAAGTGGAGTTCATAGCATACGCCTTTTAAAATTTTAAAACAATTACTTTGTAATCGTATATTGCAGTGATCTGCAGCAGAGAAAACAAATTGGTTAGGAGTACAGGAGTACATAATCTGCTAGAATAAGGGAAAAAAAACATTTAGAAGAATAAAGGAAATATTTTATGGCTTCTAGAACTTTTTTTATAATTGAATGTGACTGCTTTTCTCCCTGTCTGTGCTCTGCACACATGTACATATTTCCCTTACATCCCAAATGTCTGCTCAGAGCAGCTACTTTCAGGCACAATGTTGTTAGGGAACTATCAACTCTGGAACCGGCAGCTATTGAAAGATTAGAAGTGACTGAAAACAAAATCTTGTAAAAGAATTTCTAATGTAATTGTAACATAATTTGTTGCTGCTCTTGCTCTGCTATGGCATGATTAAGTACTGAATTTGAATCAGCTTTTTAAAAGAAAATGCTTAGTTTCATTCCACAGCACAATTGGCAACTAAATAAAAGTTCAGACTGGATTTTCTTTTTTTCCCCCAACCCTCTTTTCACAGAGAAAGAAAAATGTACATAGAGCCTTTTGTATTTTGCAGAGAGGAAGTGTAGCACAATAGATGGTCGGAGGAAAGCAATTCCGATAATCAGTTTTCTGTACTACTTATTGCAACTGGTCAGGACTGGGGTTTAATTAAATTTTAGGGATAAAGGACAATAGGGTGTGCTAAGGATGGAGAGTCAGCTTAAACTTAGAATTTCCTGGCTTTTATCCATTTCTGTGCCAAGTCGGTAGTACTTCAATATATGACTTCAGATGGGATTCACTTGTATAGGAAGTAATAACTGGTGAGGTTTTAGGAGTTTTCCAGGGTCTCTTTTGACTCCCAGAGTGATTATTTTTTCATGAGTGGGCAGTGGGAGTGTGGTACCTGGGAATGCCAAACTTCCGCACCATGGGTTTGCACGGTAAGTTGCCAAGTTTGTTAGTTTGTCATTGTTTTTCAAATAATGCTAAAATATAGTGATTTTGAAAGGATAGTTTATTAAGAGCCAATGCTTTTTGCCTCTTAAATGAGAGAGGATGAAAATAACCTGGTGGGCCATTATGACATTTATTGTGACCTTTTGTATAATGGAGCCCAAATAGCCTCTCAACACCAGGTTTTGGTATCACAGCTGTCACAGGCATGGCTTCAAAAGGCATCCCATCTTCCAAGGTGAAATCAAGTCCACTGTGTATCTTAAATATTAACTGTTGCATGCTTGCCCTCCAAATGGCCCTCACTATTAAAACCTGCTCCAGTTTGGAATTTCCTTGGCATCAGTGGCTTTGGACATTCTCCACAAGACGAGTAATCTACTGAGAAGAATTCCCACACATTCTGGGGCTGCAGGGAAATCCTTCTTACCTTGCTGTTGGATACATATATTAGTTACATTCCTCCAATAGCCTGCACTGAAACAGATTTTCTAGGTTTTTAATCGCTTCTTTAGAGCTTTTCTTGTGCTTTTCTGGAGCCATTAACATTTTTCCCCCTGGTTGGATCCAGCTTCAGCAACAATCACTTCAGATTGCAGTGGACCAGCGGGCCATTTGATTTCTTTACTGGCAGCATCCCCACTCTGGCATCATTTTTGCCATGCTTTCTTGTCAGGCTGGCAGTCTGCAGACCTTTTGAAGCCAGTTTTGTGGAATTCTGTTCCTCAGACACAGCTAGAAAAAGGGAAAAGCAAAAAGGACTGGAATTTTACTGCTGTGTTCTTTAGTAGTCACAAGAATTTCTTGGAAGCTTGAACTGGTACTTCTTCATCTTATTAATGAACAAGCACCACTCTTTCAGCATCCACTTCACGGGGCATGATAGTTATTAGATAATTAAATAAAATCAAATCATGGAGAACCCCCAAACCACTAAGTTGCTATATATTTAATGTACCTGATGTGAAAGAAGACACTTCTTTCCAAACTTTCACACTTTTCCCTTCACAAACTTTGTACTTTTGAGGCTAATATGCTCAGCTAAACTGGCATGTTATGCACGTACTGTGCTGCGTTTTTGCATTACAGTAGTTTTTCAGCAATGATGTGAGAAATTCAAAGAACCCCAACACTATAAATCAATACACAGCTTAGATCTTTTGTATCTATCTGGTTTTAGCTGATGTTGGAGGTTACATTTGCGGTCCTATATAGGGGCTGGAATACTTAAAATTTGAAAAGCTTTTAGGCTTAAAAAAATATGGTTGTAAATTAGTTAATTATGATGCAGAATTAATTTCATTGACTAAATTATAAACGACTTTACACTGGAGATGTCTGTGAAATTTGCTGACGCAGGATGAAAGTGAGCACTCCTTCACACTACACAATTGTATAAACTGTGTTAATAAGCCTAATTTTATAGACTGTAAATATTTGGATTGGTATTTGTCATAGCATTTAGTTAGGGCAAGTTCCTCTGCTGTATTTATTCTCAGCCCAAGACATTTGCTGCTTTTACACAGATGTTCCAAATCAGTGTATTCAGGCTGCTTATTCCCACTTACTTCCATGAATCATTTGAGAAGGGAGGATGGAAAACACTGACAATTTTAGCAAATGCAGTCCCAGAAGCACATTAATAAATACTTTTCACACGCCCCCAAAAGCTTGAATTAACAATAAACCAAATCTGAGAATATGAAATTTATACCTACTGCCCATTTTTTCCAGTGTTTGTGATGTAAATGGTACAGGGACGGCTGTTGAGTAATTTTCCTCTGTGATGGACTATATATTGCTTTTGCAGAGACAAATTTTCTCTTTCAGCCAACAAAAACTATAGTTTTTGTTGCTGTGGTTTTTTTTTTTTTTAAATTCTAGTTGCTGAAAAATTATTTCAGCCAGTCTTGCTTATCATATAACAATAAAGCTTTAGGGCAATTGACCTGCTGACCTTAATTCCCAGGAAACTGTCACATTTCTTCTTTATTCCTTTGTCCAGCGTAAGAATGTGACCCAAAATACTCCCGAGCTTTAAAGTTTCTCAGCGTTGTATGGTCAAGCTTTAGTCTCCATAGTTACAGTTCAGCTCGGAGGGTCAGGGGGCAAATAGATTAATGATGTCAGACACATCTTTAAATGGTTCTTACACCTCTCTGCCATGCAGTGAAGCAGCTGAGCATATTTGAGATGACAAAAGCCTCCTTAAGTCCTGCTAATAGGAGGATCCTTGGAGACATCTGATGGAAAGGCCCTTCCTGCCTTCGATACCCAGCGGCGGTGGGCACCGGCTTTGCCTCACACTGCCGGGAGAATATTGCAAAGGGTAGATAAATAGCCACTGCTCCCCCAAGCCTTTCGTTCTGGGCATCCGATTCCTTTGTCCAGGACTCAGTCCAGTGGTTAAAGGGCTCTGAGAGGATGTAAAATTGTGAGCTGGAAGAATAAATTAGCATTGCTGATGGAAGATGCACTCCGTCCTTTGCGGCGGAGGGGGCAAGCCAAGAGTCCTGTGGTTTATGTGCCTCTTTCCTCGTAGTTACTAGTAAAAGCTTCTTCATATGTGTAATAATTACAGAGATATTAAAAACATATCTAGGTTCTTCCTCTAAATAATGCAACTTTTTAAATTGAAAAAGGAAATATGGCTCTCTTGGTGACTTACACGGGTTCCTTGTGGAATAGGCCTTGGTGATTTGGTCTCATGTAGCCTATCTGTATCAGAATTCAACAGGACTAAGCAGCTGTGTGATTGCTTTAATTTATGAGCAAGAATCCTTTTCCTTTATAGGATCTTATTACACACCTGCACTGTTGTGCTTTTTTCAGAGAATGATGCACGTTGTGCAAAAATGAGAGGCTGTGGATGACTTTGCATCATCACTGTGTCAGTTTTCTTTTCAAAAAGCCTAAAATCACCCCAAACCCAAGCAAAGCACTTTCACATGCACCTTCACCAACCCCCTGATTCTGAAACAGCACCTGTGTGAACCATGGGTTTACTCTTGAAATGGAAATTAAGCTAATGGCTTTTGCAAGTCTCCGAACTGAATAAAAACCATGGAAAAAGTTTATCACGAAGTATGTAAGCAAAATCAATATTTTTTTGTTCCATATATATTCTGTCCTTCATCAAAATGCATTATCAATTCATCATTGGGGTAGTTGACAGCAGGAAAGTAAGAACTGTTGATATGAAACTAATTTAGATGAAGAGTGGGGTCAGAGCCTCTCCTCAGCTGAGTGTGCTGATGCTGCTGGATGGAAGAATATTGTCAGTCCTGGGAAGGCCTCAGTTACCTGGGGATGTGTCACAGCCTTTGCTTGCTATTGGCAGAACCGTGTGGTATTTCCTTTTCAATCCACTGGAATTAATTGTAGGAGAAGAATTTGGAAACCTGATGGTCAGCAAAATACGTGCTGTTCTCTCAGGCCTTGTTCTATTGCACTGTATCAGGGGAATAACAAACAAATGTTCATGTTCTTTAAAATTAAGAGTCATTGCTTATGCCTTTGAAAGGTGCACTGTTAGCTTTTTGGGTCATTTTCCTAAACCTTTTTGATCTTAATATTTGATCTTTAACAGACTCTGTTCCTTTCAATCTTAAGTTCCAGGAATGCAATGTTGTCTTTATGCTAATGCTGATGAACAATAGACCACTCAGGTTTAAATTTTTTTTTTTTGTTGCTGTGAGGGGAAAGAAGAGGCTCTTTTATTCTCCTGCATTACTTTTTGAGCCTTGTAGGATATATTACATCCTGCTTCTTTATAGCTCTCTCATTTACTTGGTCCAGTGTAAAGTTTCCTTTTCTTCCTCAGAACACTTATCATACTACTTGGGTAAGTGGTGCCCCTTGTTTCTTGTGTTCACCGTGCCCTTCTCCCCCAGCCCAAATTGTTTCTCTGATACTCTCACATCCTCCCCTGTGAGACCCTACTGCTTTAGCACCCACTTTCCACCTCAAATAAGTTTTGCTTCCTTCAATTGACAGAGTAATAGAATGGCCTGAGTTGGAAGGGATCCTAAAGGTGGTCGTCTAGTTCCAAATCCCCTGCCCTGGGCAGAGATGCCTTCCACTATCCCAAGTTGCTCTAAGCCCCATCTAGCCTGGCCTTTAATACTTCCAGGAATGGGGGCATTCACAGCTTCTCCGGGCAACCTGTGCCAGGGCCTCACCACCCTCACAGGGAAGCTTTTTTCCCTGATATTTAATCTAAACCTACTCTCAGTGTGAATCCATTGCCCCTTGTCCTGTCACTCCTTGCTCTTGTAAACAGTCCCTTTGCATTTTGCTTGTAGGTTCCCTTCAGACACTGGAAGGCTGCAATTACATCATCCCTAAGACTTCTTCTGTTGTATAAATGTATGCAATCTTATTAGTGTTTTGAAGACTTTCCTTTATCAGCTGAGTTTAAGAATTTAATGGGTATTTTTGAAGGGTATTTCTCCTAAAGAGTAATTGGGTTTGTCTTGGCTGTGGGACAACGGAGAATGTATATATCTCCATATATGTGACACACCTGGATGTACCAAACACTGTGACTGAGCCTGTGGTGTACAACCCAAGTGGGAGGGGGTGTTTGAATGCAGCAGACCATGGGCAGAACTGCCAACAATTCAGGTAGATGGTTAATTGTGGCACAATCAAAGAGTGAGGTGGTGCTGGTCCTTGTACCGGTGCCATGCCGGGACAGGGAGAGCTGTTTTCAGCACTGACCTCTTCATGCAGGGATATTCTCATGCAAGATGGAAGAGCAGCTGCTGCAAACTCTCACCCTTGTTTCCTTACAGCTCTGTGCACCTTTCAGTCCTTCATCAGCACAACACCTCACCGAAGGGACTTCTTACTTAATGTGGCGAGTTCTGAACTGGCGCCACTTGTGTCCTCTGGGAGTTGTCAGCCACTGTTCCTGGAGCTTGATGTGGCTGTGATCATTCAGTGATTACTAATGACACTATTTCTTTATGGTCATTATTTGGAATGAATTTTATGTGATTGACAGAATCACATAATTAAGAAAGAGACCAAAAAAAAAAAAAAAAAAAAAAAAAAACCCCAAAAAACAACCCCAAACCCACCCCAAACTTTAAGAGCTGGCCAGCTCTCAAAATGTGCTTATGATGTGGGAAAATGTAAGCCTTGTGTCCTTTGATATACAGATTGATTTGGACAGTGACAAAGTAACCTAATACCTCTTGATTTCTAGAAGCCTGTGCTTCACTGGCTTGTTAGTATCTGTGTTAGGAACCATGTTTGGAATTGTATTATTATTCTGTGATACTGAAGCAGAGTAAGAGAAGACTTAGTTTCCACATCCCAGCAATAAAGTATATGAGAGGGGCTTGCATCTCCTTAACTGATGGATTCTCTGCTGGGTCCAGATTATTGGGGTATAATAAAAGAATTGTAAACCTGTTAAAACAAATGCTAGAAGAGAAGAAAAAAAAATGTTAGAGATCTCTGACTACAGATTTGCGCACCATATCCTTATCCTTCCAAGATAAAGACTAAAATCAAGGAAATTTGCTAACTTAATAGGGAATTTTGCTAGATTTTAATTCATATGTTTTGCCACATGTATTCCCTCCCCTACCAAAAACCTGGCCACACAAACCCAACGTGTATTTCCCTGTCTGAAAATAATTCTTCTTCCCAGTGGTTTTGAGGGCAGGCTGTGCCAGTCACTTCAAAGGTCTGGTTTCTTTCAGGGCAGTGGTTGATAGGGATGGAAATTCCCACAATCCTTTCCTGATGTTAATAGAGGAGCTCTGATTTATGGCAGATGTAATTCCTCTAGTTTTAACTTTTACAATTCGTGAAGTTGCTCGTGTCCATGGTATTACTAGATTAGGTATCCATTTTCTTAATAAAAAACTGTGGTTAAAAGGAGGCTCAACATGAAGAGTCAGAAAGGGAACTGTTAAAAAATGTCTGAATAATATAATTATTTTTTCAGCATAATTTGTTTTGTACTACTCTTACTGTGCCTAAGCACAGTGAATTTTAGTCTACTTCTGAAGAACTATTTTCATGTCTGATAATTAAGTAACTTCTGATATCTCTGTGCTATCAAGTACTGTGATTTTTTTCACCATGGTGAAGCCAATTAGCTCATGTGACAAACCCCTGGTGCCCTCAGCACTGTGTTAAAATAAACCTGTGGAACTGATTTTTGTTTGGGAAGTTTGAAATGAGAACTGTTCAATGGGAAGCACATTCCCTGCACTTCAAAAGTAGCTTTTCCAAAGTGACTTCCTAAAAAGTGAGGCTTGTTCTATTCCATGTGCAGTGTGAGTGACTCTGTACAGCGATTTTTAAGCCACTCACTGATTTAAGACAAATGGGAATTAAATGATGGAGGAAACCCGTGGTAGCCAAATCTACTGACATGCTGCTTTTTTAATGTGAAGTTTATAAAAACCCTTGAGTGTCGTGTCTGATCTGATTGTCTGCCATTATAAATGCTGTCTGGCAGAGTGGATGTAATTTGTGTACAGGAACGAAACAAGTGCTTAAGGGGAGAAAGTGCCACAGCTTTTTTTGTAGAAACACAAGTAAAATGCAAGCTCTGCTTGGGGAGGCCTCTCTTTATCTTCTGTGTTAAATCCCATAGTTTGCTCTGCACCTCTACTCAGGTATTGTTTCATTTTACTCCCATTCATAGCGAACATCCTCATTTTTATAAAGCATCTGAGATTTCTTCTTGGTCAAGAGTTCTTTTGAAGTGCCCAGGAGTACAGCTTGCAGCTGCATGAGTGGTTTGGCACTGTAATTATGATCCCTTTCCTCAAAGGTAAACAAGAGGAGAAACAAAAAGGGGCTTCCCCTAATCTTGTTTACATCAAAAAGCGGCAGAAACAAATGGTAGACTATAAAAATAATAGTAGCAAATGCAGAGAAAGTCAGGAGCTGGCGAGGAGTTGCGGTAGGTACATCTTCCTTGCAGATGTTTAGAGGAGCTAAATAGTGTGACATACCTACCTAGTACTGTAAAAACAATATTTAAAAAGTTGGTTTAGAAGCAGATTCAGAAAGAGGGAGGTGTTTTTCCCTTGATAGAACTGGAGATAGGGTAATCATCCCAGAGAAGGCTTGAAAATCAAAATGCATAAACAAAGTTCAATTTAGTAGTGCATGTGTATCCTTTCAGCTGGCAGGCCAAATTATTCTGATTGTTCCTCATCAAATTTTAGTCCTTCTGTTTCGTGCTGTTTATATTAACTTCCATTAACCTACATGTTTTGAGTGAAAGTTTAAAATGGGCTATGAAAATTGCTTTCATCACTTCTTGATTTTAAAATAAGCATCAACACTGGATGACTCTGTGCCTACAATAGATTAGTTTTAATCAATAGTGTATTGATAACGTACCATAACGTAATCCAGAACGACTTAATGCCTTTAAATGGAAGTTTAAAAGTTTACTTTTTGATTTTGGTCGGCGATTCCAGTAGGTTTGCAGCACACAAAGAAAAGGAGTGGTTGTGAAATGCTAGAATTTAGATATTTAGGAGGGTTTTGTTTTACAGTTGAGATATTTCATTGCACTTTAATGTAATGCACTTACAATAGTAAATCTGTAAATTGAATGGCCTGAACTTGCTGCTTCCGTGTTCAGGTTAGCCTTGAGTTTGGGTATGTTTTCCATTCTTTTAAAATCATCAGTGATGAATACAGTCCAAGGATCCCAGAGTGTATATATATGCATATATTTTAAGCACTGTTGTTCACTGAATAATTCATGTGAGAGCTGCTCATAAAGCTTGGCCAGTAATGTACCTTTGAAAGGTATTACCATCAATATCTGACATGACTTTGATTTCCACTAATGATATGTAACCAGGAAGACTGCTTAATCTGTCACTGTGTATAAATCACTGGAGCTGGGTGGTCAAGGAGACCACTGTATTTGGTAGTTCGGGAATGTAAATCCCTAATCCATCACTGGCAAACTGGATTTCTAAGTGCCGCTTTATATGTTCTGTTGTAGGTCTTTGTTTATAACATATTTCATGGGTTTGGAGCTCGTAAGAGGTGAAACTGAGCAGAAAAGCATTTATTTAATGCTGAAATCCCAGCACATAATGCTCATTTAAATGAGGAGAACTAAAATGTAGAGCAACAAAAGGTGAATAAACTATAAATGAGCTATGAACTACTAAGCAGCTGTTACATTCCATTTTAGAAGCAAAACAAATTAATGCAAAGGAGTTAAAAAAACCCCAACAAACCTCAAGGAGAAAAGAAAAGGATTTTTGAAGCACAACACAAATATCCAAGTAGTGCCAGGAAGGGAGCGGGAGGCCAGCTCAGGAACAGGCAAGGATGCAGGTGCTGCACACACAGACACGGGCGGTGAAGGTGGGGTGTTTTATCCTCATTTCCCAGCTGAAGAAGCAAAGGTGCTTTATCCAGTGCCACGGAAAGACTTGGTGTGGAGCCGACGTTGGGATTGAATGTGATCAGCCTTTAGTGAGAAGGAAGCAAAGGCAATTAGAAAGTGATGAAGGGCCTGTCAATACACCTATACAAGGCTTTGCCAAGTGGAAAAATGATTATGTGTAGTAAGTGACTTCTTTGGGTGACAAAATATCATCAACTTGGTAAGCAATTAAGTTCATTTCATGCAATTATGGCAGTAACTTTCAGAACCACATCCCGGGCTGATCCTGCTGGAGGAAGGCAACGGGAACAACAGGGATTAGCATTTCAAGTTTGGTGAACAGTGGAGAAAATAACCTTAATGTTTTTATCAAGTCAAAACTGCCTTTAGTACCCAACTAAGTATAACAGCTTTTGGGAAGGAAAAACCACGAAGGCTGAGGATAACAGAGCTGTGAGCAGTCGGTGTGATGAGCTTGAAATAATTAGGCATTGCTGGGAAAAAACAAAAAAACCACAAAACTTTCTGAGATTATTACACTAGTTTTTCAAACAGAATGTGGGGTATTCTAAATGAATCCCAGCCTTTTGTATGCGTCACACAGAGCGAGCGTCCTGAAAAATAAATTACTGTTAAGTACTGTTTGACACTGCACAATGTATTGAGAGCTGGTTAAAGAATCACGAACAAAGCGATGCAGTCAGTCGATGAATCAGTTGGCCATTTGCATTTTATGGAGATTTATCAGTATACGTGTTGTTTCAGGGCATCAGACTGAAATGATGGATGATAAGTAAACCTGTGTACTTTGGAGATAATACTTAGTTTGAGGAGTTCAGAGAAAGCCAGTGTATGAAGCGAAGTTAAGGAAAGGAAAATTATTTTCCTTTGTGGGAAGTGTTTTGTGTATCCAGGGAGGCGAAAAAGTACCTGCTAAATAAAATTAGGGCAGCAAGTGGTTATGGTGAGAAGGGACTTAAGTAATAAAAATTACAGGTGTAATGCCACAACTTGGTTGTTCTATGAAGAATTAAAAGTTGGGGTTTTCCCCTAGTAGCAAATAAAATCAAATACTCATTATACAAACCCAGCAGTCACTTGCCATGCTGTGATGGGCACTGAACTGCACAGAACTGGCCTCCCTGACCAGCCAAAACCTTTGTAGCATCCCATCTCTTGGATTCAGGACACCAAGAAAGTCAACCACGGCCCCGAGATCTGCTTTGCCACATTGTCTCTTCCCTTGTATAGGAGGACGGTCTGAAGGTGGGATGGGAATGGAAAATACCTCCCTGAAGCCCCGTCTCAAAAAGCTTCAACTCTTCAGCTGAAAATGGAGGTTCTTGTGTCAAGAACTACAAGCTGATACGAATTTTTCTTTAGAAGTGAGAGGGGGAAGGATGCGAGACACGGCGAAAGTATTGAACAGAACTTAAAAGGCAAAACACTGCAGTGTCTTAATTGGATCCTATAAAAACATTTACATCACTGTGGTAGTTACCCTTTTATTGTTGTTTTTGCAGTCTCTGGGACATTATAGAGAAATCATTTCATTTCTATGTTTACTTTGAAATGAACTAATGCAGAGTGCTGGGTTCTCTGGTTTATGACTTGTGTTATTGCATCACTGTATTAAAATCCTCTCCAAGTTCTTTAGCCAGCACAGATCTGTTGATAATTGAAATCTAAGAATCAGCTCCCTAAACAAAGGACAGATGTTTTTTTCCTCTATGCTTAAGCAAATATTGATTAAGTAGATTAAGTAGCAGTAGAAACGCTAAAGTGAAAGGATGGTGCTGATTTTTAGGTTCCCTTCTTTTGGTGTGTAAGGGCATTTGTAAGTGTGCAGAAGTGAGGCTGTATATGTGGGAACGAAACCTGACCAGGAGTTACTTGGTCTTCACACCTTGACATGAAATTATTTGCAAATCCCAAAGTACCAAAAATCAATAGGCCAAGTTTCCTGGGTTTTAATAAAAGTGAACTGAGTTTTTTATTTGATAAATCTACGCATATCTCCTATTACAGTCTTAACACATTTAATTCTCCTTTTAAGAAGCTTTTAACAGTGGACTAATTTCCCCCCCTCCTCTCCTCTAAAGCTGTGTTTGGAGAGACTTTCTGTGCAGCCCTTGAAGCCCCACTGGCCATGGTTGACTCCCCTTCCCCTCCGTCTTTTCTACCTGTGCAGAGCTCATGTTTTATGAGCTTTATCTTCGGAATTGTGACAGGAACTTGTAGCAGAATGCCAGCTTTTACAGACATCTGGCTGACTTTCTCCCCCTGTTTAAGCAGAAACAAACACTCCTCCTGATTTTGGTGACAAGGTGCCGTGTGTATCATTTGAGCACTTGTTCAGCACGGTAATTGCTACTCTGTGACAGGCTGGGAATTGAAGCCACGATTTGTCTGGTTTTCATGGATTTTCAAATTACCCTGGATCACCAGTCAGTGCTGATTGTTGCTTTGCAGAGCAGAATTTTAAGAAGAAACAATGCAAGGATGAGGTTTAGTGTAACAGCGAGCTCCGAGCTGCGGTTGGTCACATTTGAGGGAGGCTGATGAAGTGTCCTGGAGGAGCTTATCCTGCCCATGATGAGCTGCTTAGTTGATTGAATAGGTGGCTTGGTTCTTGACAGTTGTCAATCTTGATGTTTCCTTCTGTTTTCTCTCAGTCATCTTCATCCCTGATTTTCTTTTCCATTTTCTTGGCTTCGTTTCCTGTGCTCGTTCACGTTCTGATCTTCCTTTGGAATGGCAAACCTTTCATCGCTTTCCTGGAGTCCCCTCCACGTGCAGAGATAAAAGCAGGCTCCTGGTTTTAAATTCTAAATTTTTTTTTTTTTTTCAAAAATACAGAATGTGCAGGCAAGATGTTGTATTCTAAAATATGGAAAAAGCAGTCCAAAGATGAATTATGAAGTTCTCTTTGTCCAGAATAGCTCAGATAAGACAGAGGAGTATAGAAGATACCTCAGTTGGGAAAAGGCTGGTTGAAAATTAAGATGATATTGTCACAATGAATGTGCATGTATCTGTCCGGAGAAATTCTTAAATGTGCTTTGACCATGTCATAAACTGAGTTTTACTGAGATTTTTTTCTAGGGGATAAAAAATCCAGCACAGGGATGTCTTTGAAAGCAGCCTGAATTAAATTTTTTGTACACACAAATCACACCAATGTGCCCTACCGCTTGTAAATAAAGTATCGGTTTTGTTGCATCCAGTGGTGAATTATGAATAGGAATGCCTAAAAAGTGGAAAGCTACCATAGTTTCCAGACTATTGACTGAAATTAGAGATGTTTAATACTTCATTTCTTTTAGACTGACTGAACTCGACTAATCTTGCAATTTTTAAAAAGAATTAAAGTTACATACATCATGCCATTTGTTGAACTGAAAGTTAAATGCATTTCTTGTATCGGTAATGCTACTTAAATATGAAATGCATTTTAAAGCTGAAATAGGTTTACTCCAGGGGTAGAACACTGAAGGCAGGAGGCCTTGAGCCCGTTGCAGATGTGCTGCAGTTTTGTGATCTCTTGTGTGCAGTCTGTTAACGTTTATTTTGAAGTTCAGCAAAGTTTTCCATATCTCAGAAATACCTGGGCTGGTTTTGATTTATAGAAGATGAAATTATCAGCCACATACAAAAAAACCCACCCTCAAATCCCGTCTCCACTCAGGACTTGAGTATTCAATTTAAAAATAACGTGCGGATTCTTTTGTAAGCACGACAATATTTCCAAATTAATGGGCAGCCCTGGTGCTTGTGGAAGGGAAAGGGAAAGGAGATTTTTCTCTCTCCTGTTGTGATGCTCATGCGCTCCTCTGTGTCAGATTTGCAAATGTGTTGGATCCAGCACTGTGTGTTGCTAGGTGGCACAGATGATGAAAGATGAATTTTCAGTCTTCCTCTAAATGATTTTGTTTGTGGTTGATCTGTGTGTAGTGATGACTCTGTTTTTTCTCTGGGGGTGGTGTGATGGTGGGGAGGAGGAGAGGTGCTAAATTCAGGTTTATAAACTCAATAATAAAAGATGTTCATGCCTTCAAAAATATAATCAAAATGGTAGTTTGGCCAAAAGTGTGGTAGCTTTGCAAATTTTTTCCAACATGTTTATTTGAGGATAAAAGGAAGTTTTTCTCTCTTAAGTGAAAGTTGTCAAAACCAGAATGGTGTATTACTGGGATTGCTTTCCTGTACCAGGCTACGGATGATGGTTTTCCAATCCCTGACGCTGCTTGCTGCAAGGTCAGACACAGAATACAAGGAGCTGAAATGGAATTCCGGAGTCTTCCAGTCCAACCCCATGTTCAAAGCAGGTCCAGTTAGTTCAGGTTGCTCAGGATAAGGTCCAGCCCAGCTTCCAATGGCTCTAAGAATGGAGATTCTACAACCTTTCTGGGTCACCTTTTCTAGTACTTTACTGCCCAAATGGTGCAAAGTTTTGCCTTATGTCTCACTGGAACTTCCAGTTAATGGAAATCTAAGATGGCAGGTGCCAGGACATCGTGCAGGGGATGGATAAACACACACCAGGGTGGTTCTTACTAGTCCGGTTACGTTGCGTGCGATGTGTGACATTTCTTGTCAGAGCAATGAGGGAAATGCTTTGACATTCCATGTTCTGCATCTGCTCTTTTGGCTCCTTCATTAAGGGAGGAAAGATTGGACTCCAGCTAAGCTGACCAGAAACATAATGTTCTTTTTACTCCTGAAACCATGACCGTCGAGGCTCAAGAAACCTGCCTCAGGTCCTTGACACATGCCTGCAAGAATTGTGGGGGTTGTGTGGTAGGATTCACTGATCATCAATCCAAGTGATTTTGCTGCCTGCACTGACAGCCATCAATTGTCAGATCAGATCCTGTTTCTGCTGTAGATGCTGCTTCTCCACACTCTCATTTTTTAAGCCCAGACCATCTCTGTGCATGTGCTTATAGCCAGACCTTGCTTTTTTTCTATGCTAGCAACATGCACTGTGTGTTTTCATGAAACCGGTTTTCCCCAGTTCTTAAACCCCTTGAGCTTGCAATGGAGGAGGCCTCTAATCTGAAACTCATGCTTTAGGATGAAACATGTTAGTTCAAGGTAAGATCCATCTTACTTCCTCTTACATGTCTAACCTTTAAACACCTAAATGTGAGCTACACCTCTCTCAGGTTTCTGTTAAAATCAATGGGGAGAAATAAATCCCAGGAAGAGATTCAGCTTGATTAAATTAGGAATTGAAGATAAGTTAGAGTAATTGCTGTCTTAAGCCATTTATTCCTTCCCATTGTCTATAGGAAGCTTTGACAGTTAAATGTGAGCTGGTTGCACTAACCCATGGAAACCTTACCTGAGGTGACTGAAATCCCACCTTCCTGTTATTGTCCCACACTTCATATGCTCTGCCTGCTTAATTATGGATGCTGCTTTTAGCAGGCAGCACTTCCGTCTGTTTAATGTCACAAATTCAGCGCCAGATACGCTTTGGAAAGAGATTTTGGGGTGAGCGACGTGTAATGATCCAAACGGATGTGAGAGAGACGTTGTCTAACGAGAATTTGGTGTTCTGTGAGTCGTGGGGAAGGATGCAGCACTGCACAAAGGTAGCTGACAGCTTGTGCCTGGCACTCTGGAATTTCCAGACACAAAGACAATGCAAATGTCAACAAGATGTAAAAATAAGTATTTGTGAAATATTATACTTGGGCTGGATAGTAATAAGAGCGGTTTTAGCCAAGCTGTTCCCCCTGGGGGCCAGCACTCGAGTATCTGGGAAGACACCAGATGACCTGCAAAGAAAAGATGTGGGGTTTTTTGTTTGTTTGGTGGTTTGTGGGTTTTGCTCTTTGCTTTTAGGCGGCTAAACCGTCTGAACTGCTGGCACGAGCTGTCAGAAAAACCCTTTTTTGAAACATGGAGGCTGATTAGTGATTTGGAGTCAGGAGGAGAGGCAGAAATAAAACTTCATGTAGAAGCCTGAATCTTGTTACAAGTTTGTTGGGTTTGTTGTTATTTGGGTTTTTTATTCATAATATTATCAACTTTGTGGTTTTATGGCACAGAAAATGTTCTGTTAAAGGAGTGAAAAATGAGATGACCACTTGTTCCTCAGAGGTGAAAAGAAGATGCACCTTGACGCTCATAATTTATAATTCCCTCAGAGTGCTGGGTTCGAAGTGAATACTTTGAGATTGGGGTAAAGTTGTGGGAATACTTGATTGTTCAGGAAGAAGGAGTTTTCTGACTTGTGGTTGGGATTTGATGTTTATTTTAGAGCTCTTCAAGAGCATGATAGTATTTGGAAGATACTTTAATAGCAAGTGAAGCTGTCACATATACATGATAAAATGCGTTTTATGATGTGCTTTTGCAATTCACCAAATGGATAACCCCACACTAAGTGTAGAATTTATAGCTGGAAAGGCATTGCAAGAATATAGCTCAATATTCACAAGTATACCCTCCGTAAGAGGCAATGAAAACATGTCTCAGCGCTCGGAATTACACCCATTCATGCTTCATCACCAGCAATTGTGAAAGTAACTTTTAGTAAAATACCCTGGTTTTTTTTTTCCATATTAGACTGTAAGGCCTGTTAAAATTTTATGTCAATTTTTTTGTTGTTAGAGTTTTCCGTTCTGTCTTCAATAACTTACAAGAAGTTTTGTCTGTCTTTCCCTCATGCATGTTTTCTTTCACCAAGATGGAAGGGTTGTGCTCTCAAAATGTTAACCTTTCCAGCATCCCTGGGAGATATTCATGCATGAATACTGTCTGAGCCTTCAGGGATGTTATCTCCCTGGAGCTACAGGAAAATGTAGGAATTTGGACTAAAGCTCCTGAGTCCCTTGTTGTAAAGCTCGTGCTCAGGGAGGTGGATGATGCTGTTCTAGGCAGTGACAGGCTTTTTGGGGCGAGTGGTCGCATGAGAAGTGTTTTGACTAGAAACAACTGCAATCAAACAAATCTCTACGGATGGAACTGTCATGTTTCTGAACAAAGAACGGTCAAATGAAAGCTTACAGTGAGGTCTTCATTCAGCCCATGACAAAGCATCCTCTGACTTCACTGAGGTCAGATTGCATTCCCCGTATTGAAAACCTGTCTAAAAATCCCTACCTTTTTATACGTTTGAAACAGTAAACTGATAAAAATAAATGCATTTCTATCAGCATATCATTATAAATTAGAGATTAAAAAGATAAATAGCCCTTCCATTGTATGTTAATGTTTAACTGACTCCGGAGATTTTAGTCTTTGTAGTGAATGAAAGGTGTTGTCTGAAAGGTCCGACTTGGGATCTTCATAGTTACTGACTGTAAATCTTCTACACTGTATTTAATGCTAAAAGAAGAGTCTTAAAGTAGTTTAAAGCATCATCAGAATGTTGCAATGTCTTTAAACATGTTCAATAATGTAAGAGAGTGACTTTTTCCTGCTTAAAAAAACCACAAAAAACTAAAAAAAAAGAGAAAAATTACCTTCCATGGGAGAGAAACTGCCATGTACGGTGTGTGGATGTGAGGTGTTAAAAAGTGACCCAGATGGGAGAGCCTTCTTTCTCCTCCTGGTCTGTAAAGGTAAATCAATGTAAACCTTCCAAGTGCAGGCCCTCTGAGTTGGGGTAGAGGCTGGTTCTCAAGTAAAAAGATGCTAAAGCATATTATCCTACAGTTATTCCTTCCTGACTTTGAATCATGCAAGGAAATATTTTTATAAAAAAAATTACAGTGTTGGTTTTATTGTTTAATTTCTTCACTAGAACTTATCTTGCAAACTTAGAGCTCATGGCAGTGCCTTAAAGATGCTTTTAATTTACCTGTTAGTGAAATCTGAATCTTGTTCTGACTACACATTTCCAGATGACTCTGAAGTTTATCAGGCTGATTTATTTTAGAGAAAAGAATTATGTAGTCCTTTCAAACAACAGAAATAGAAGATACAATTCTTTTTGTTTACTAGCTGTGCAGGAGAAGGAAACATAAACAGTCTGCTGTGTTAGCTGAGTTTTGTGAACAGTTCTGGGTGGTGAAGGCTGTGATAGAAGGTTGGTCCATGATTCTTCTTGGGGGAAAATGTTGAGCTTTGGGATCACTTAAGTTACCTTTTCTCTTCCATACAGTTGTTACTGTAGTTTGGTTATTTTTTCACAGAATGGTTTGGGTTGGAAGGGACCTTAAAACTCATCCAGTTCCAACCACCCTGCCATGGGCAGGGAGACCTTCCTTTCCGCTGTCCCAGGTTGCTCAGAGCCCCATCCAACCTGTCCTTGGACATTTCCAGGGATGGGGTGTCCATCATTGCTCTGGGCAACCTCTGCCAGAGTCGGATCACCCTCACAGCAAAGAATTTCTTATTAATGTCAAATCTAAACCTATTCCCTTCCAGTTTGAAGCCATTCCCCCTTATCCTGTTGCTCCATGCCCTTGCAAGAAGTCCCTCTCCAGCTTGCCTGTAACCTCCTTTGGGAGTTTTTACCTATTTTCTGGAGTTTTTGTTTGTTTTAATTGTATCCAGTGGAAGCTTTCTGCTTGTGTTGTTAAGAGGAAAATGTTTACTTTTTACAGTGCTTCCATTTATCTCTTCAGCTCTTGCCTGGGGAGTGTGTATATGTGTATATTCTTTTGCTGATATGAATTATATTTTCTGTCTGGAGATCGTAAGTTTTTTTGAAAGCGAAACAAAATGATTAAACTGAAGTCAAGTACATTATTTGAAGCTGCTGTATGTGTTTATCCTCATAGTGCTTAATCCTTGACTTTGCCTCAGGCTACTAACCCTGGCTGGTTATTAATTCCCTAAAAATGCCCCGAGCCAACATTGCTGCTGTTATAACTTGTTTGGGGCTGAAATGGAGCCGACGTTTTTCTCAGCCGCAGCATCTTCTCCCTGTAATGTCACAGGATCAATTGGTTTCAGCAGTGCTGCTATTTCACCATGTGCCTCGAAAAAATGTATTTCATGTACAGCATCTGTTTAGACTTCTCAAGTTAACATTTAGTCTACCAGGGACACAACCTATTTTAATGAAGGGATGTCAGAGCTTTTGGAAATGCTCTCACTATACGGATCCTCAGTGGCCTATTATGGAGAAACCCGTGGTTTTACTGCACGGAATGGAAAGAAACCCTTCGGCAAGATTGGGAACGCTGCAGGAAGAGGACAACTGTGAAATTGGGGTGAAATACAGTATGGTTTGAAAGGCTATAAACTTCTTTCTGTGTACATTTTGGGCATGATTTCATAAACTACTTCAGAAATGCTGGCCCGGTGTGTCTGTGCCGGAGATATTCCTCTCTGGAATGTGCAGCCGAGCTTCTTCCAGGCTGGAGTTTAGACTTTTATGTGTTAATAGAAGCCTTCCTATAAAAATGAAATAACATGCTGTAAAATTACAGAGCAGCAAAAACATCTTGGCAAATTATCTGCTAGTGCTCAGGCCAGTCCCTGGTGATGGCCCAGGAAATTTGTGCTGCCGGACACCCAGCTTGGCTCCGACTCACTCAGTGGTGATGGAGACACTGTCAGAGGAAGGATGAGCTGAAGGGTGTGATGGTGTGTGGAGCTCCTGCTCTTCTGTGCCCTGGGAAATTCCCACTGCAGTGGGAAGCCTGAGGACCAGCACGTGGCTCTGTGAAAGCCCTGCAGAAGGGCAGGAGAGGGGAAGTGTCCATCAAAAGTCCGCCGTCTCTTTGCTGTGCCTTTATACATGTACACTTTATTTTTGGTGTTAGAAATCTCTGTGTTCTTTGAGACCTGCTCCTCTTTTTCAGAAGGAGGTAAAACATCTTTAAAAGTAGCAGGATCACCTAAACACCTTCAAACCACCCCCCCACCCCCCTTTTCCACCACCCCAAATTTTTCATTACAAAGTAAGTTTAGTCTCCAAGTTTCTATTCCAGAAATGTGTGGCTTCAAAGCCCGCTGCAGAAATCAAATCCCCAGCCACTCCTGCTACCTTCCAGGAAACCTTCCCAGCAGATGTCTTGGAAGAAGAATCATTTGATTGAGAAATAACAACAGAAGGAGGCCATCCATTACTGAGTGTAATATTTAGCAACCTACTCCCCCCTTAGGAGGACAAAATTCCAAAATGTAGGACACTTTTGAGTGTCCTGGTGTGTTCAGTCTCCAGAGCATCTTCTAGCTCGTGTTGTAGATAAGGCAGATAACTCTGTTTGTAATCCTTGTGCAAGGAACAACACAAGTGTTATTTCAGTGCATCTTGGTATCAATCTATAAAGTAGACTTAAATATTTGAATAATAAAATGACAACTCTTAGCCCAATATGTTACATGTATTACGTTTCATTGACCTATTACATCAGCATAAAGCTTCTTCCCTTCTCGTAGTGCCAGAAATGGCTCAAATTACCATTTAAATGGCAAGATTTAATCATTACAGATAATTAAAGCAAAGCCTGTGTAAAGAATGCTGAAGTTATGCGAATATTAAGCCAAGAAATTATTTTATGCAAGATTTCTGCAATTGCTGTAATATGAAATAATTTCATCCATGCTAAGCAACTTTATTAACTAGAAACTTGGTGAGATTCTGAGTATCTCACCATTTTCCCCTGTGATGACACTTGTGGGAGACAAAGTGAAGAGGGCAGTGAGCAGAGACAAGTGGTAGCCCCATGGCCTGGGACTTCTGAGGAAGCTGTTTTTGAGTCAGTGATTATAATTTATACTTCTAAGTTTGTTTTCAACATATTGTTTATAATGTTTTTCCATAGTGATACAATAGTTTACTGAAGTCAAAATGTGAGGTGCATAACACTAGTGGTATATGAAGCACTCCAGAATTGAAATGGAGACATCCAACTGCCTTTTTCTCCAGGGAAAGAAGAGTCTCCTTTGGTAGCTGCAAAAATTTTCCTTAGACCTGAGCAAGTCAGTGTGTTACATGGGAGGAGAAAGGGCTGGGCTGGATCTGTAATGCTTCCTGAAACCCCTATTTGAAGAGCACCTGAAGAAAACTTTCTCTTTGGATGATGGTGATCCCAAAGCAAATGGCATTGGGGAAGCCTGGATTGATGTGATACGGTCTGTAAAAGCAATGGAGAAGCTTATTCCAGTAAATGCTAGTTCTGATGCATTAAAAGCTGGGAATTAAATGCTGGAAATGAAAGATCTTAATCTTAAGAAAGCAGAGCAGATTTAGTTTCTGAGTTGAACTCAGTTCTGGCTGCACAGAGAAATCTGTGAAGATTTTCAACGCTAAACAGAATTGGGCTCGGCATCGAGACAGTCTGGAGGTGGAATCGAGCGACGCTGCTCTGGTTTCAGCAAAGTTCCCTTCCACAAGTTGAAGTTCATCTCCCTGAAACGTGCAGCACAGCCTGTGCTGCAGGAGGGATTCAGCAAAGGGTTAAGAAGCAGCTGATCAGAATAGCTAAAATCTTCATAGCACTTCTTGTGTTTTCAGAGCCACATTTACAGTGCTGACGCTGGGGAACTGCTGGCAGCTCATCCCGGCTCATCCCAGCCTCCCAACATGACCAAACTCTGCACAGTGCTGGGGAGGGGGCAGGGGTGTCACATGTGGATGTAGCATTCAAACCTGCTAGTCAGGGGGGAAAAAAGCGAGTCAATTCAGTCCCTAATCTCGCACAGCCCCTCTCCGCGCCCTCCCCTCACGTGCAGCCCTGGAGGTACAGTGTGGTTGTTTCAAGAGTTCTGTTCTGGAAAACATCCCCTTTCTTACTCGACGGCGCTGCCAAAGATTATTGGAAGGCCGTATCTGCTGACTCCAGTGACAATTTCTATTAAGTTTTCCATCACCAATTTCTGTGGTGATACATGAACAAAAAAGAGCACAGCTTGACTTTCAGCTCCGGAGCTATTTTTGCAAGGCTGGCTGGTAAAGACAAAAGAAAACATTTTCTTTCTAATCTGAGCATATTTGACACTGAAGGTCAATGAGAGATAATACGACCACAACGCTGGTGTTTATGCATCCATTTGCTTATGAAGCAAATTAAATGAGTTAGTGACATGGTGCCTTCCTGTTCTATCATCCCTAAATGAAATATAAACCTCCTCACCCCTTCATGTGCCTCTGAGCCCATCCCTTCACCCAAAAACTAGTTTAAGGATTTTTTTTTTTTTGTCCATGAAATCCTCACCTTCCATTACCCTTTGCAGGTGCAGCAACTGGAATTCCTGAAATGAGATTCAGGGGTGTTGTGTGACCGCTCCTGCCATTATGCAGATGGTCATTTGTTCCCATGCTAATTATTACCGAACAACAGAGGAAGATTAAAAGGGAGTGCCTCAAAGCCTTCCTCCCCCTTCTCCCCTTATATTCTCTGAAAGAAAGGAAAAAAATAATCCTGGCAACCAGCTGGTCAGGGAAATGCAGAGGGTTGGTACCTACTGAGGCTCAGAGCCTCATGTGAATCTGGCCCTCCTCTGAAGACAGGGAGAGGGAGGGAAGAAGAGGTGTGGATGTTTTTATCAGAAGGTGCTTTTCTCACGGTGTCCAGGATAAAGGGACTGACATTCCTACAGTGCTCTAGTGAGGGTAGAAGAGTAACTGGATCCTGAATTAGGTGGTTCACTAATGTGTCTATTTTTTCCAGTCCAAGTAGTTCTGCCTAGTGCCTCGGGCTTCTGGAACGGTGTTTTTATGCCACTTAAGGTCTTAGACTTGTACTTTTCAAAGCAAAGACAATGTGAGTTTTGTAATTTCTTCATCCTCACCCTCTCACCCTTTAAAAAATTTTATTTATTTTTAAATACTAGGTTCAGTCCAAGTGATGGTTTTGATTTTTTTTTTTTTTGAATCAGCTTAATTGGGACATTCTGTGATTAATTTTACTTGCATGGAAATAATTCAACGTAGCACAGAATGTATTGAGATCCTGATTTTTTTTTGTTGAGTTTACAGTCTCTTTTCCAATGTGGGCTGTGGTTTCATTACAGTAAGTTCCTGCTTGGGATGCAGAGACTTACGTCAGATTCACCAGCTGCTGCTCTCCCAAAATAGGCAGCGTGCCAGTACCAAGGATTAGCTGGGTTACTGTTTGTCCCACCAGTTGTTTTTAAAATCTTTAACTGCAGAAACATCCTTGTGTGCTGTCCCTGCAACTCAGTTCCTATATGCCCTCTGTTTCCACATTTTCTTCCCCAGGTAACCTTTTGGCATTCAGTAGCTTGATTTGGAAAAAATTACTTTTGCTAGTGTATTTCTGTTATAAGCTAGCAAACTTCCCTATAAATATCTTTCTATCTTAGGTGATGGCTTTTTGGGAATGGGTTTCACAGTGACTGCAGTATTAGGATACTGGCATTAAAATGCTTATCACAGGGGCTGAATTACTTGCTGTCTGATAATCCCAGAGGAGAAATCAGCAGCAGTAAGCAAAGCTCAACTAAACCACCGTTTACTCAGCTCGCAGAACAATTTTGTCGATAAAATTACCTCCATCCTACAAGCGCCATGGCTTGGACACAGTGGCTTTGTGCGAGTTCTTCTCAGCCCGTCAACCTCACTGATAAAGCTGGACTGAAATCCTAACCTGGTTCCTAATTTAAACTCGGTGTTGAGCAACACGACTGTATCCCAGCCAGGGATTTGCCTTGCAGGGGCTGCCTGAAGCACCAGGTGGGTGTATTTCCCCGGAGGAGCTGAGCGCCGGCACTGGGAGCAGAGCTGCACCTCTGTTGCTGTCAGCACACTTTCTGTGCTCCCACAGGAGCATCTTGGGACAGATCATGGGTTTCTTTCTCCTGAGATCCTTCTGCAGTCTTCAACTCTCCTCCTTGCCCAAGTTAATCATGACAGTTTTGGAGCAGGCATGTCCTTTAGGGCAAATAGCGGGAAAGTTACCAGAAGACCATGAACACTTTGATGCTTTTGCTGCTGCTCTCCCTGAAAAGATGACAGGTTTTAGCCCAAGTTTAACAGAGAAATCTCAGTTGTGACTGCAGCCCAAGCCAGAGCAGCCAGTCTGGAGTTACAGGGTCTTTGTACTTGTACCAAAGGTGACAGTGTTGGGCCAAAACAAATGTAGGAGCTGAAGGGTGGTGGGAGTTCAGTGACGAGAGACTGTGGTGTGTTGCTCTGGTCCAGGGCAGCTGCTTCCCTTCAGGCTACGGGATTTAACTGCATTAACCACACCGGGTCTGTCTGAGTGTGTGTTTTAAGACTTAGAAGTTTATTCTGGAAAGGAGGAAGAGCACTTTGAAGCCTGTAAGATATGTGCTGTGAGAGGTATCTGGCAGGAGCCGGGGAGTAGCTTGGCTCGGGAAGGAAAGGTGGAATCCCTGGAAGTGTTCAAGGACAGATTGGATGGGGCCCCGAGCAACCTGGCCTAGTGGGAGGTGCCCCTGCCCATGGCAGGGGTTTGGATCGAGATGGTCTTTAGGATGCCTTCCAGCCAAGCCATTCCACTGTCCTGTGAAATCTGGTAGTTGCCAAGCTGCTGAAGGTTACTTAAGAGGGGAATTCACTAGAGGTTTTTTCCAACCTAACTAACTCTATGATTCTATATATCTGATTTGGATTTTTAAAAAGTGTTTTCTCATTATTAGTTTCACAAGTAAGAAAGTTAACCTTTGTGTGCTCCCCTTGTTGGACTCTTTTGCAGGGCAGAAGCCAAGGGATTCCAGTGTTGCTTTTGTTTTTAAACTCCAGTGGTATCTCTTAGCATGGGAATTCTTGGGTTGCCAGTGCTCTGAGTGACAGGAGGAGGAGATGATGTCTTTGATGCTTTGACAGCTGGGACCTACTTAGCAAGCACCCTACCTAGAAGATCTTCTTTCCCTGTCAAGTGCCATGTTTCATTTTGTAAATGACATATAACCACGTTGGCCCATGTCTCACTGCCTTTCCCTTGAGATAGAAAAGACAAAATTCTGCAATTTTCTGGAAGCGTTCCATTGTCCCTCGCACTGATACTAAAGGCTGTATAAATGATGCCTGTTTAATTGTTGGAGCTGTGACATTGCCACACCACTAAAGGATGTTCTTTGGTGAGGAGAGACCAGTATGTTTTCTGACTTTAACAGTTTAATGGATTGTCTTAAAAATCAACTTAATTTAAGGAAGTTAAAAAGAAGACAGTCATAAAAGCTCTGCAGTCCAAGGAGTGAAATTCAACCTTAATGACAGCCTAAACTGTGGTAGCTGAATTGTGTTAGTTTATGTTCAGGTGCCAGTTAACAGCATGATCTTGGCAATCTGGTTTTATTGATCCCCAAGCACTGTTTTGATTTAACTGTTGTCTGTGGTTGGGAAGCCACGTTTTCAGTGATTCAGTGAACTGTCATAATGGTCTGTCTTGTCTCTGCATCTTTTTTTTCCTTGTTTTCCTGTGCCATCTTCCAAGGCCCTGTGAGCACACAGATGATGTGCAGCAGATTAAGTGGGTAACCAACTGTGGGCTAGGACCTGATCCAGTAAAGCATTCCCATGAACCTCATTCCCTGACGTCAGTCGTGGCTATATGTGTTCTTAAAGGTGAACATATGCTTTGGTGCTGCAGTGAATCAGCCTGGAAGGACATTCTTGAGTTATAGTCAGGACTGTTAGGAAGAGGAGAAAGGTGGTTTTTCCTTTGGCACTGCTGCTTTGGGGGTGTCCAGTGGAGATTTTTGCACACACTGCCTGGAAATGATTTCAGGTTTTATTTTGGGAGGAAAAAATCTTACCTATTTTCATACAGATAAGATTCATGATTCCATTCTGACCTGACTCAGAATTTAGGAAGAGTTGCCTGTGTCTGGCATGGGCAAATGCTGCTTTGTCCTTGATTGAGGTTGGTCAAATTATTATGTCAAAAGTTGAGAGGCTCGTGAGAGAGTTTCATGTGCTGTTTGTGGTTGGACCTGTGCTGCTTCTGCAAAGAGAAGTAAGACTCCCTCCAAAATATTCACCTAGCCCTCCTCTGAATGAAATATTTTGCTTCATAGTAGCAATACAGTTGTGTGTGTGAGCTGATAAAGGATTATTCAAAGCATAAAGATTAAAAATAAATTCCTTGTCAAATGTTTGTAAGAACCCAGACCGTACATATCGAGGTAGCTGTAATGCTGCCATGTTACAGATGTTAGTATGGAAATGCATTAAAACAAGGGAATTCCACATGTAAAGTGAAATTTATTGTTCAAGATGGTGCAGAAATGGAATAATGGATGATACATTGCCAGGTTGGCTGTACTGACTGCAACCTTTTTCATTCTTAGTTCAATATTGGGAAACTCCAGAGCTCTAGAAAGTTATGGCTTTAGGAATAGGAGTGTTTTATCTTGCTTTAATCTCATATGTGACGTGGTTATGCTGCTGATTTAACTGCTTTGAAGATACTCCAGTTTTTCTCTCAAGACTAATAGTCTTAAAGATCAGATTTCAAGAATAGAAGCATCATCTTACACGAGGGCTCCCTTGTAACTACTAGAACTGAAAACTCGAGTCAGTAACTTGGAAGGGAAATGTAAAATGGTATGAAGATCCTATTCTGTATGTAAAAAAAATCTTGATACCAAACTTGTATAATTTATATGAAAACCATGGCTGGTGGTGGTTGCTGGTACCTTTGTGCTTTGATAAAACAGTGTTGCTACAGTGAGTTAATCTCACAAAGGGGACTTTTTGAAACAGCACTGGAAAAAGCTGTGGAAGAAGAATCCAGGTGGAGATGTGGAGTTAGATTTTGGGTTTCTATTTGCCATTCAAGTTGAAGATGGCAATTAATGCAGTCATCTTGATCTTTTTGCATTTAGTCACTTAGCATAAAGCATGAAGCTCCCAATTCAAGGCCGTGTACAGTGAGTGATTGCTTCCTACTCTGCTGAATAAGGCTGTTTCTGAACTGAAACTGCATCTAATCAGCAGAGAGTGGGCTGACTTCACACCAGTTATTGAAAACACATTTTCATAAGGCTTCTTTGCTGATAAATATCCAGCCAGAATTCTTTTATATGTTCTAGTATGCATTGCTATTGAGAAATGTTTAGCGGTGCATGTATAATGCGGACCGTACAAATAGGGGTTTGTAATATTTCTTAGCATGTGTGTTATGAATTCTTAAAGTTATCTCAGTCCTACAGTATATCTGTGCTGAGCAAACCATGGCTGGGGGCCAAATCCATTTTACAGCTCTCCAAAACAGTCTTGTGACCAATCAATCAAGTTTACACTTATAAAATGCCCATAGCATAAGCACCTAAGGCACTGTGCATAATCCATATGAAAATAAATACGATATACTATATCTGAATGGTGAAGTCAGGTGAAATTAGACATGTTCCTCTGAGGTTGTAGTAGATAAAGGAAGCTGATTCTGTAGGAGGAGATGATTAACACGTGGTTCAAATGCACAAAAACTCATAAGGCAGTCACACATTTGAGATGTGGATGGAAAATTGATTGAATGTCAGAACAGAATGAAAGGGTTTTATAAATGAGACACAGTCAGGCTGCTGATACTTCTTCTGCAAATGGATGTTTAGCCTTGTGGAGAAGGCTACCCTCTTTTCCATCACAAACACAGCTCCATGTAGCTTCATTTATTCCTAAAATTTACCTGCTGTTTTGTCAGGGGTGTTGGCTGTAAGAGTGGACAGCCCTGAGGCTCATGGGAATTTGCAGTAAGAGCATTGAGGATTGGTAAAGGGTGTTGAAGGAGAAATATTGGGAAGAAAAAAAAGTCAGGGGGAAAACCATACAGTCCACGGATGCTATGGTTTATTTAAGAACCAAGGAGATGAGAGGCTTTACCCTGTTTGGTGATCTGCTCCCTCCCCAACAGTGATGATGCTGCCACAGTGGGTGGGACCAAAGTCAGGTTCCCAGGTAGCTCCTGATACCTGCCCACCAGTATCTTCCCCTCCTTCTCCCAGCTCCCCAGGCTCCTCCATGTTCCAGGTCTAACTGTCTCACGTACAGAAGCATGTGTGGCCCACCTCCTAGTTTGCTGCTCTTCCGTGGGTCCATACCAGCTGCAGCTGCCAAGGAGCAGGTTTATGTCCCAGCATTCAAAAGTTCAGTTTTTCTCCCCCCAGTTATCAGCTTTTGCAATTTAAGTGACTTCTATTTGATTGCCAACAACACCCCAGCCCTCAGCTATTAGTAGGCTACTGGTGCAGCTCCGAGAATCCCACTGCTGTGTGTGTGTGTGTGTGTGTGTGTGTGTGTGTGTGTGTGTGACAGCAGGAACAATCCAAAGAAAGCGGCATTTTTTTTCCGAAGGGGTGAAATGGTTTAGACAGTGGAGAATTTATTCTAATACATGAATGCAGTGTTTAAACGTGCAGGTAGACAAAATTGCTTCCTGTTCTGCTAATCCTTGGCTGGATAATTGACAGCCTTCTGGAACTTCATTTCGAGTCTTTTCAGCCTTCGTTGATAAAGATGCAAAAAAGACAGACGTGCACAAAAGGACTGTATATAGCGTATAATTCATTTTGTAGAGCTGGGACATCTAGCTGAATGTGCCATTGATTTACCCTGGCACTAATTCCTAGTGAGTAGCTCATTTTGAAAGTAGCTACAAGTTGGCATATTTGCAGGAGCATTGAATTCTGGCACGCAGTCGCTGTTGTATTAAAAACATGATGTGCAGCGAGTCTGGAGAGCCTTTGAAAGTGAGATCTCAATAGAAGCTGGGAGTTGTATTGTTGCTCTTGGTACATACACCACAAAAACACCCCAAGCAGAGCGAGTTCTATATGTTACTGACAGTGTGCAGTTTGGGGCGTGGATTTTTCTTGCAGAATGTGTTGCATTTATTAAAAACTGGTTCTCAAAGCCACTTTAAAGTCCATATGGTATCTGTTATGATTGCCTTAATAACAATAGCATAATTATGGGTATTATATCCTTATAGGAGTGAATGTGCAACAAACATTGCTTGTGAGCAGCAAGTTTTTATGAGAGATGACAGCTGTTTTAGAACCAAAATTATAGCTTATTTATTGTGTGTATGCATTCGGGCTGGGTGAAAAATAGTGAAAGAATGAGATCTGCAAGAGGACTATTTCTCAGTAAGTGTTATTTTGCAATAGAAAAAAAGCTGGTTGTGTACTAATGAACAATAAGAATGGGTTGATTGGAAATAACATATTTATGTAAAATAAGATATTTCAAAAGGGTGCCCGTGGCTGCAGAATCCACCAACTATCAAGTTTGTTTCCCACTTTCTTGGATCCTTCAGGACTGGAGAACTTTGCTCAGTAGTGGAAAACATGGAACTAAAGAGAAGAGTAAAACAAGATGGGTATGGCCTGGATGGGGACAGAGGAGAGAGAAGGGAGGAGCTGCTGATGGCTCATTGTATTTTTTGTAGATCTTGTAATGAAAAGTCTACGGGCTTCAGTCTGGCAGGAGGGCAGACAGTGCACCTTGTACTGTACTTACAGCATCAGGCATGAGAGGGAGTTGAGTTGAAGCTGTAAGAAGGTTTACTCCAGACCAAGGTTCTCTTTTCCCTGTTTTCCATGGTTGTTTGAAAGCTCTGCCTGTCTGAAGAAGAGACAAGTACCACTCAAAATTTTCAGGTAGCTCAAGCCTTTCAAACGCCTTGGAAATAACGTCGCAAACAAAACCATTGTAAAGAGTATTTTAATTGAAAGTTAGTTTTCTACTGGCACGTACTTCTCAGAGCAATCTGTATCAGTTGCAGGCTTTAGGAACTTGTAGAAGGTTGCAGAGCTTTAGCTTGCACATTGTTATTGCAGAGACTGTCACCTTCTCAGGGAATTGAGGAAATGCGAGGTGGGAACTTGTGAAGCTGCACTGAGGAGGCTGAAGGAGGGGAAGAATTCAGATGGGTGCCTTCATTGCTGCAGATGAGCTCGAGTGTGGTTTCCAAGAAGGGGGGGGGGGAAAAGGTACCTGCAGTACAGATGAACAGACATTTCCTAGTGAGGCTTATAAGGCATTAAAATTCAGGCACAACTACTGTACAAACACAAACCGAGGCTCTTGCGTATCAGAAAGGAACTTTTGTTCTGCGTGAAGGATCTTGGCACAAAGGGAGTTTTCAAAATATTATGAGGTTGTTAAAAAGTGGTTCCCTGGCATAAATGAATGTAAAATTCCTGATGTGTGCTGTGAGTGAATGTCCCATTGGTTGGATCCCTCCGAGAGCTAAAACTGGGAGTAAGAGTGACAGCTCAGCTTTACCCTGCGGTGACACTGTGACAACACTGGTGGGCAAATTCCCTTTAACAGAGCAGAAAGGTTGATCAGAGATAAACTGTGGCTACAAAGAGTAAGTCCAGTCATTCCAAAAATCCCTAACACTGTGAGGGAGGAATAACTGTGAACAGAAATTCTGTGTAATCCCTCCTTAGGAGGGCATTGTCTCACGTTCCTGCAGGTAACGTGTCTATGGCTGAAGGGACATTGCCAGGAAGGCTGCTGGGTCGTGTATTATAATAAAGAGTGATGAGGAAAAGGAGAATTCAGGGAGCAGGAAGGTTTTGAGTGCTGGCTTGAGCTCAGAGGCCACCCTCAGGTTGCCTCCACCTCTAGGTTTTTCCAGATTTAAATGGAAAAAATGCCTCACCAGCGTTCGCTTTCTTTGGATGCAGCCGAGTGCAAGGGGAGTCTTGGTTTTGAGGTGCTTTTCTGGGACTGCAGCTGTGCCAAGTGAAGGTTTCTAGAACACGGGCTACACAATCCTTTTCACAGGCAGAGGTGTTTTGAGAAGTCCTTCCCAGAGCCGCTCCTGGGGCTCTGCTGCACCTACCGGGATCCCCACAGCCTGTGCTTGGAGCGGGCAGATCCTCGGGAGTTTCTGCCTAAGCACCGCTGGTGCCTTCCCTGGGCACTGCTGGTGCTTCCCCGGCATCAAAACAAGTGTTTGCTTTGAAATCCAGCTCTGAACTCCAGAGTTTATGTGCCCTGACAATTGACATGGGCAGCAGAGAGACCTCTCTTCTGTAGGGCAGGGATTTTTCCAGATGGCCTTGTGGGAAGCAGTGTTGTGTTGATGGATTCCTTTGAAAAATGCTTTGGAAACTCAGAGCTCTTCCCAACTTTGTGAAAAACAAACAAACAAACAAAGCGAAATAAAACAGTTTCAGTTTTACTTTTTTTTTTCATTTTCAGGATAATTTTAGGCATTGTGGTATGGCAAATCCTTGTAATGGCAAATCCTGGCAGATTGGGTCGTATCTCCTTTGTATACAGAAATTATTGCCAACTGTGTGAAATTGTGATGTTGACTATTTATGCAGTGATAGTTGTGTTTAAGTAGCTTTAAATCGTGTAGCTCTTGTTAATCTCCCTGAAAAAAAAAACACACATATAAAATGCAGTAGAGTTTAATGGTCTTGGGTTTTATTCTGTGGCTGCATCATTTTTTATTTTTACCAAAGCTATGAAATGGTTGTTGGGCTCATAATTTTATGGAAATGCTCTGTGAAATAATAAGCAGGTTACTCAGTTTTGTCTGTAGTCTCTGATGTGATTTAGAGCAGTTTTAAAAAACATTTTGCAAATTGCCAGAGCTCATTACCTAATGCACTGAATTACAGATGGAAAGAAATGCTGCAGTGGGTTAATACAAGTATAATGGCTGATCCTATTGGGACCAGGCTGCAGGATCTGTCAAATCCGTGTATCCTAAGTATAATAGAAGGTGCAATTTGAAGGCACAAATATTCATTTCGATGTTGGCATTTGTATGGAAACTATTTTGCTAAATTCCAGAATGCCTTGCATAGAAATTCAGCAGATTAGGTTATATTAGACAGGAAAAGTGAATTAATTTTTCCTTCAGCAGTAGCACCAACAGGTTTTCCAGTGGCCTAGAAGCCTGTTTGCAATTACAAAGACTGAAGGACTGCTTTTCCATTAGGAAAATGTGTGATCAAATACTAAGTTCTGATGGAACAAAAGCTAGAGCTGAAGGGGATTTTTGCTTCTGGGGGGGAAAAAAACCCTAAAACTTTCTTAGCATGACATGTTTGGATCTGAAACAGCTCTCCTGGTTCTGATTTTTGCTAGCATAAGATCATATTAAAAATGTATATATGTATGTATCTGTATCTAGAACAAATGTTACACTGAAACTAAAAAAGTAAAAAGTTGTTTCTTGAAAAAGAAATGAGTTTCAGGAGCTTGTGACTGACTGTCTTTTGGCTTTTTTTTCCACCTCAGAATATGAAGGGGTTTGGATGTGGAATATTTGGCATAACAGAAAATATAATTCCACCTGGATCCCAGTCTCTGCAAAGCAGTCAGATAAATGATTGTGATTTTATTTTAAGCGTTTACATTTCAGACCTTGTAAGGTGAATGTTACAAAGTGTCACAGAAGCATCTGCTGATTGAGTCTTATAATTAGGATTTGAGGCAGTAAATTGTGCAACTTAGAGAAGGTTTGGATTCTAAGGAAAATAATGTATTTTTTAAGGTGATAAGGGTTTGCTGGATTCTACAGGTGCTTGGCTCAGCACTATTCATGTTTGTGGTACTTTTGTCTGTCCTGGTTTCCCAGCTCAAGAGCTGCTCCAAAATGTTTTGTCTGTTGTTACTGCACTGTTGCTGCTTGTTCTTCCCTTTGCCTGACGCTGGTGTTTGGGAGTGAACAAACCATCTGTTGTGCTGAATATTTTGAAGAATTAATTTAGGAAACAGTCGGTCTCTCAGAGTTATTTTTAATGATGGAATTGACTCAAGGGGGAAGAAAAATATTGCTGATTACATCTGTCCAAATATTGTAGGTGTGTAATGCCACTGCTTAGGCTCATACAGGTCTTGCTGGGGTTTCCACTTCAGCTGGAAGACGTCCTTTCACTTGACTGGATATTGAATCTATGATAAGTAAACACTCTGAACTCTCTTTTGTCCTCTTGGCATAGTCATTTACACCTGAGAATCATCTCTAAACTCTGTGGTGGTGAAAATGGGCTGAAATGTGCAGTGTGACACAGAGGCTCTTTATACCAACAGGAAAGGACATGCAGTAGTGTCAGATCAGGATATATTGATAAAAACAGTATTTCTTCTATAGTAAGAGACCCTTACACTGAGCTGGGATAATTTCCAAAGTGATTCAGTACTTTTCCCTGTGTGTTTATTAAATCCCAAGCATTGCAGCAGAAGTTTATGTTGTATAAATTGCACTAGTTACCAGGAATCAGTTTTCAGGTGAGTGTTTTGGTACCGAAGCTTGTCTGCTCTTAACTCTGGGAGTGTGTTGTAGAGACTTTTGGTAGAAGATGTAGAATGATGTTGCTGTGGTATAATACAGAAGGGATTTGCACTGACATGGTGGTAACCACAAAGAGCAAAGAATTTTCCTCTCCTAATTTCCATTATCAGTGATGGTCCAACATGGATTTTAGGGGAGAAGTGCCTGCTTGACATGTACAAGCTGAGTATTGTTTTTGCCTTTGTGACGAGATCAAATCAACATCTCTCCTGCTCTAAAGAAACAGATACTGCAGGAAAAAAAAAACCAACACCAAAAAACCCAAAAAAACCCCACCAAAAAAGTGCAGCATAAAATTACCTTATTTGCTTTGTTTGCCTTCAGGCAAATGCCAAAACTAAAACTTTACCTCATCAATCTTTTAATGATTGGAATAATCAGTTCAGTTGAAATCACATTGCTGGTTTAAGTCCTGGTTTTAAATCTAACCTGTTTAGGGTGGAAAGGAGCTTGAAAATAAAACAAACATCAGAATTTTAATGTATTTGCTGACGAACACCTACATATTCCCACTGAGCAATTGTGCTGCTTAAATATTCTTTGCTCTTCTGGTTCTGTATCTGCCTGTGATCTTCAGGACGATTCCTTGGAGATCAAGGAGTGGAGCCAACCAACACAAATGTAAAAGTGTTGACAGCAGAAAAATCTGCTTCTTTGCAATCTTAATCTTGGCTTTGTCTGAGTTTCAGTGTTGTGCAAACGACTGGGGGACGGGGCTGTGACCACTGGGTTGAGTTCTTTGTTTTCCTGAGCAGAACATTAACGTGAAAGTCCAGGACTGTACCTTAAAGTCCTTTTGTAATTCTTATTTGCTTCTTCCTGGTTGATTAAACTCTATTGGTTTGACTCACAAGACTAATTTTAATTATTAACCTGGTTTTTTTTCTGTTTCTTATTAGTTCAATTGGTGATTGGGATATTTTTGCTTTAGGGAAGTGTAGATGCTCTGAGTGGAAATGGATTTTTTAATAGTCACCCAAGAGAGGGTGATTGCCCTGAAATATTGGGGAAGGACAAATCATCATATTTTTTTTTCAAAGGATTAAACAAAGAATCTTTGTTTTCCTGCAGATGAATGTACAGAATAGTTAATATACTCTAAATAAATTGCATATTGATGGTATCAGCTATGCACAAAGAAGAGTTATACAGATTAAAATTCATTTATAAAAACTAATATTTTCTGTTGAAAAGCAGTTGTCTTTGTATGTTACTTTACAAGTCTTATGCTCAAAATTTAGTATGAATATTCAAATACGGTTCTTCAATATGTAAAAATTATATGTGTATGAAAGTCTTACCTCTTATTTGTCAGCTGAAATTTGTTTCCTGCAAAGGGAAAGAGCAGGGATTTTCTTAATTAAGTAAAGTTTTGTTTGAATACATTCTTATTCAAATTCATTAGTTTTCATTTTGTCATCAGTTAGAGAGGAGCTCGTACAGACGAATTGCAAACCAGTGTGCCAGGATAATCAGGTCAAAATGCTGTGACTAGTAAAGTATTTCTTGTTATAAATATATTCCAGACAATTCCATCCATTTCATTCTCATCAGAATCAAATTATAGGAAATACTTGCCTTACCCAAGATCCTCTGTTCTCCAAGAGCCCTTCAGCATTACTGATAACATTACCTGGAGATACTAATGAATTTAAAAATACCAAAAGAATTTAAGCTGATTACATTTAGTGCCTTTTTTTTCTTCTGGAGGTGTCTCAGGCTCACTCATCTTTCTTTTAAGTGGAGCATTTCTGGAGGTTTTTCTATCTGCACACTTTGCATGTGATGCCTTCCAGGATAAGGCCTGTGCCATTGAAGGTCTGCGAATTAGTAAAGAAACAGCAAACTCTCATGTTAAAGCTCAGGCTGGAAAGGATGTGAAAAGATCTTTAATGTAATTCCTATAAATAAGGCACATAGCAGCAAAATAGTCTATGGATGGAAAGGTCAGTGTCCATTCCTGTGGAATTTTGGGTGGGGATGTACAAGATGATGTGATGCTCCTCATCTCTCTCAACTGGAGAGGTCACTGCTGCAGAAAGCTTTCCTGTTGGAGACTTAGAAGTTGTGTCTGAAGATAAAAAATTGTTCCCTAAGAATGAAAAAAGTGAATTACTAACGGTGTCAGTGGTTGGTTGAAACAGTTTTTCTGTGTGTGGGGTGGCAGTTGTAACATCATCACCTGGAATACAGCTCAGGAAAGCTGAGGGCTGTAAGCGTTTTATGTTCTGAGCAAGTTATTAAGAAGTGCAATAAAAAATAAAGCTTCTAACACCTGCACAAACAGAGGCAGCGCCAGGCTCGCAGTGCAGGGGCCAGGCTTGCTACGCAGCGAGCACAAGGCACGTGGAACTTGCTGCCAAAGGGTATTGCACATGCTTATGGTTTAAGGAGAGGCTGGATGAGTTCATGGACAAGAAAGTCACTGGGGATTGTTGAGGAACTGAGGAATTCCCTCATCTTGAAAGCATATGGAGTATTAGCAAGAATAACCGTATTTGGGATTATTGTGCTTGATAATCCTGTTCTTGCCCTTTGTCTCGGTCATCTTCTTGTGGCCTCTGCTGGAAGGAGGAGCTCAGGCCAGGTGAATCTTTGCTTTGAAGCAGTACTGCAGTTCTCCTGGTCTTTCCTTCCAGAACACCATCTGCCACGTGTGAAAGGACAAAAATAAACCAGCAAATGGCAGAAAACAGAGTGTATTAGGAAAATCCCATGGACTTATGTGGGAAGAGGTCAGTAGAGCAGTCACGTATCCATCATCTTGCCTGGCTGTTGTCTCTTCCTCTCTGCAGAACAAGGCTGAGTTACCAACAAGAAGGTAAAGAAATGCTGGAAGGAAGATTAGGGCAGAGCCTCTGAGTCTGTGCTCATCTGGAGGCTTGAAAGGAATCACACAACCTGTTTTTTATCCCATGCTCCGGCTTACGGTACAAAAGGCATGGGTGGGAATGGCCGGAGGGGAGTGGGAGATCGCAGAACAGTGTTTGGCTTTGCATTCCTTGCTCCTGATTGCCTGTCCTTATTCCCGGAGTTCGTGCCCGCTGCTGTCCGTACCCTGTGCCGGCGTCAGCTCTTTCTCTGGGCTTGGGGTTGCTCTGCTCCATTCCCGGGCTGGTGTATGGAAAAGGGGAGGACCAGGCGCTTCTCCTGAGGGCAGGACCTTTCAGATCTTGTTTTGCTGCCTCTGTAGGAAGTGGCAGCCTGTCTTTTTTTGCTGAGATTAGCGGGCACGAGCTTGTCAGCAGGAGCGCTCATTCCCTGGAAGCAGGACGTGGAAAAGGCAGTTTGCAGGGGGCAGGATAAAACACGACCCAGTAAGAAGTTCTGTATAAAAAGCAACGTGGACTTCAAAGTTTGTGAGCTTCCATATTACTATAGAATGAGCCTTACTAAAAAGTATGCAGTAAAGTATGAAGTATGCACATGGGCTCATCCTTTGGGAATAAATGGCACACGGAGCCTCGTTTTTACTTCAGGCAGTTGCTTCGTGAGGCTGACCCTCTGTCTTGGAGGACCTGAATTTGTAGAGGCAAGATAGGTATTGATTTCCTTTCCTCTCTTCTTGCAACAATAGGCTGTTTTTTGGATCTTTTTATTTTTCAGTTCCTGAGGGTGTAAATCAGAGAAGTGTTGGATGGAGCTGGAAGTGTGGAGGCCTTTGACTTCCATTTGTCCACCCACTGGAGTATTGAAACAGCACAATAAGGAAAAATCCCATCAGACCATATCAAAATTTGCAAAGTTTTGCAGATTTTTAGGTCACATTTAGTTAGAATTTTTACAGAACCTCGAATTGAGAGTTCCTTGCACAGGCACAGTGCAGCCTGACCTGGCCCTTGCCTTGGAGAAACTGTGTCTGAATAATCAGGATGGGAAGGAGGCTGCAGATTTATTTGGGTCCTCACCATATTGAATTAAGGGAGCAAGCCCTCTGTGCAGGGCCACTACAGCATGAAGACATCACACAGTGGTCCAGTGACACTTGCCAAGGATGAGAATGTCATCTGCTTTGTCCCTAGATGCTGTCACATGGGTTCTTCTTGGTGGAGGAGCAGGCAGTATGGTCACACTTAGAAAGCTGTGATTCTCTTATTTGTAAGCATTAGTTTTGGGTAGGATTGTTTTCCCCACATCAATTTTTGGCAGTGTGGTAGGACCATTGATTTGTTTAGACCTCTAGTTAGTGGCAGAAGCAGCAGCGACGTTGAGTCTGACACAGGCAATTAAGTCTTTTATTTCCAGGACTGGGAAGGCAAGGATGCTTTAGAAAGGAAAATCAGAGGAGAATTATGATTGCCAGTGAAGCCTAGATAACACTTGTGGTATTGAAGATATATATACTTGGACAATGACTTGCATTGCAGTGATTTAGGAACTGATGATTGTTTGTAGAAGCGGGTTATAAGCTGGGTTATAATACTTTATGTTTTTAATTACAACTGATAGCACTGAAGCCAACAGCAAAACAACAGTGCGATGGAAAAGCAAGTAATTAGGGTCTTAAAACAAACCCCAAACCCAGCCCTCTCTAGAGACAATATTGTTAACAATTTTTCCATTGTTACAGTGCATGGATCCAGTTTTAGTCCATAATAAAAGATGCTGAAATAGATTTCCTACAATTGTGTGTGTGAATAATCATCCTCAGTGGGTGTAAAAGTATGGAGGAATATCTGTTTATAAAAATTGCTCATACTCTGGCAATCAGTGTTTACTCATTTCAATTAGAGAATTTAAGATTGACTGGCATATTTTCCTTATCATATGTTGAAGTGTAGGAAACAACAGTTTATGTGCATAAGCTCCACTTTTAATTTCTGTCTGTCTAATTTCTGAACTTCACTTTAGATAATCCTTGGGTTTCCTCAACAAAGTTCCACTGAATGTGACAGGACTTGGCTGGTAACTCATACAGTGACTCTTAAATATTGAGTCACTGAAGCTAATTGAGTCTTTAAGCACCTAAATTGGATTTCATTGTCTAGTTTTTTGTATGTACATTATGTTAATAAGAACAGAATCCTTCTTACATAATATTGTAAATACTTCTAAATAGCTGGCGTTTGACCAATGTTACAGGCATGGCTTCTGGAATATATCCTTCATTGCTTCCAATACCCCATGTGTGGATGAAGGGGAGGAACGGAACACCAGCCTCGGCGCAAGAAGTTTTCTCTCTCCTTTGTCAAAGGAGAAAGGAAAGATATAAATGAAAAACCAAACCCCCCACCATATTCAGCATCAGTTTCCTAGGAAGGGGTTTGTGCCTGCCGAGATAAAGATGAAAGTTCTTAGAAATTATATTCCCTTTAGAATTGCCTGGTGGGATAGTAGCATAGGATCATTATTTGGTTAAGCAACCTGAAGAAACGCACCTTCATTGTATCTCCATCCAAATATCTCATCTAAATTTAAAAAAAAATTACCATTTTCTCCCATGATATTTTTCCCTGTGAAAAAGTGAACCTGGGCACTTCTGCTCCTGAGCATCTCTTCCTTAGCCTGCCTAGCGAGCAAGCAGGTTTTTCCATGGACAAGGATGAGGCAGTGTGAGAGTGTAGAGAGAAATGGTCCTTAACCTTCTGAGCCTTTCAGAAGGAGTAGTTTAAAAATTGACAGCCTTTAAAATCAGGCTTTTTTTTTTTTTCTTGAGAGTCAAGATATCAGTCTGGAATCCACCCAGCTAATGCTTTCTATTGTTCGTGTTTTCATGCGGGAAGCACCGTGTTTAGTTAAAGCTCTGCTTTTGCTTCCCACTTACTTAACCTTTGTTCCAAACCAAGGAGATTGTTTCATTGCTGGTGCCAGATGCAGGAGGCATCTTTTTGTGATTGTTAAATGGGCAATGATGACGTGCTTCAAGTGCTCCAAAGGTTTCCTCTTCTAATCCTGTAGAACAGCAACAAAACCAACAAAAATAACTACAGCTGAACTTCTAAAGCTTATTTTTCTTTCCCTTTTTCCTTCCCACCAGCTTTTTTTTCCTTTTCTTGTTTTTAGCTCTCAGGTGAAAATAATTGAAAGTTGTTCTTTGTTCTCTAGATGTGGCTAAACATGGTGCTTTTGGGTGCAGGAGAAGGAGCTGAAGGCTGGTTGTGACTTTTTCCTGATCACATTTGTGTCCGTGGATTACTCCTCATTATGGCTCTTTGTGGCTCTGAGCATTGCTGGTGTTCCAGAGGCAAAGGCGCTGGAGATTGCCATGTTTTGCTATGTAAAATTAATAAAAATTTAAGATGATCAAGAAAGAGAAAACAGGATGAAGAAGCAAGTCCACTAATAATTTGTCTTTTTAATTTTGAGATGCTCCCATCACTGTTTCCACATCCTGCTCTCCGATGGGCAACATGAAATTCATGCGGAGGGAAAAAATTACCATTGGGTAGTAGTGCAGAGGAGGGACTAAACTCTGGAAAGGAATGACTGGGGACCTGTTCTGGGACAAAGCTATGAGGGCACTCCTGGCACATGCCATGAGATGCCCAGTTTTCCTCCTGTTTGTGTAAAGCGGCGTTTTGTGGAGAGTATCCAAATAGTTTTATTTCTGGATGGTGTGTCCAAGGGAAAAATATCTTTATTCTCCTCATTGTAGAGAAAATAGCAGGTTTATGTCCACCCACACAGGATAAAACTGTTATGGTGGATTTGGACTGAGCCTCCTGAGGACTTCCCTTTCAAGGCAGGCTGCCTCTCCCCTAATCAAAATTTGTAAGCTCCTCTTAAGTAAGAGCTGCTTCAGAAGAGCTTCTGGGCCCTTGGGTATCCAAGGTCAACCTTCCCCCACACACCAGATCTCCGGGGCCATTTGAAGGGAGTCCAGATCTCCTGGGGCATTTAGAGGGAGTCTAAAGTGGCTGTCGAGACCATATTCCTTCCTGGAGCTAAACTGTGCGTGCCATTTTCAGCAGGGTTTGATCTGCACTGTGAAGTGCTCTGTGTTTTCTTTGCCTTCCTACTTAAGGACTGTTAAATGGAATTATTTTTCAGATGTAACTGCCCAGCCTCTGCTTTCCAGATGACATATTATGGTGTTAAATTTCTTAACTGCACATGGTTACAGAGCCCAAGTTCAGCCCTGAGGAGCTCCTGTGGACCAGGTGGCAGGATACTGGCAGGTTAATTTATGTAGTAAAGCCTCCAATTCCATCGTTAATTCAGGTTTCCACTGCCTGCTTCTATGGCCAGAAACTCGGCTTTGCCATGGGCATTCCATCATGGAAATATAGGATGAAAATCAAGACAAATGGTCATAAATAAAAAAACTTGGGGCTTTAATCTAAAAGTTAGTTTTCACTTAATGGCAGGAGCAGGGCTGCTGTTTGACCTGCTACAGTGGGAATGTAATTGCAATATAGGATTTTGGGGGTTTATTTGTTGTTAATTGCATAAGCAAGTGGAAGAAAGGATGGGAAGAGTAAAGTTAATTTGAGAAGAGATAACTCTTCTGAGACAAATCTTAAATCCTGCTGAAGCAGGGAGGTTAAAATAGTACTCACTGAGCACTAAATTTAACTTTTCCAGTATTTCTTTCCTGTGGACTGATTAAATTGTCTATTCTCAAGGGAAGAGGGTTTTTTTTCCACACAGTGGTAATGATTGGTGTTCAATATCCAATTTAGGTTGTTTGGTTAATAATTCAATATTCGTGATGGATCTTAGTGAGTGAAACTTTTTGCTTCTACATCTAAGTTGTTAAAAAATGCCTTAATATCTGATCTTAAGAGTATATATATATACATTTATATCATACATACTTGGTTTTCACTAAATAATATGATTCTGCAACACTTTTGTTTACAGTTTCATAATTATATTGCCAACATTTATGAGACACTGAGGGACAAACTTTGAATGATCAATATGGTGCCCAGTGAATTATTCTCAAGACGTTTGTTTTCTGAGAGGAAAAAAATTACCATAATGCATAGGAAAAGATAATGGCTATTCTTCAATCAGCTCCTTCCCGGTCTCCTGTGACCTTTTAACTCCCAGGCTATCAGATAAGGTTTTCTAGTTAGCAGCTGCATTCCCTCTCCAGAGAAAGCCCTGATAAATTAATTTGAATCTGAATTTTTCCTTGACTTACCCAGGGGTATGTTGGAGGTGTCTTTATTGAAGGATGACCCTGAAAGACAGAAAGTAGTCGGGAAGTTTCAGGAAAATATTTATTGGGGTAATGAAAAAAAAAGGGTTATTTTCTCAAACATGAACATTGCTTGAATGAAACCTCCTTTAGGCACTTGTGTCTCACAGCTGCTTGTTTACATATTTGCCTTCTTTCTAACTTAAAGTCCCTTTAATCCGGTTGCTGGAAGTGGCATATGCTGAAATGGGAAGGGAAAATGTCATGTCACAGCGGAAAGCTGGTCAGCAAATGGGCAGAGGGCAACTCCAGAGAGCAGCAGATGGGGCAGAGGGGTGCAGGAAGGCAAACTGGTGGGATAACATAGACGTGGGAAGGGAGAAAGCAGCAGAGAGAGGAACCAAAGAAAGGAGGAATGCCTGTAGATGATGTGATTGTGAGAAAACATCATGTGTACAGCCTTGGAAAGAGGAGGAATGTAGGGATTAGGTCAGGGAGAGGGAACTGTGAGTGGGGCATCAGAGGCATCAGAGATGAAAGAAGATCTCAAAGTCTGTCTCTGATAGAAAATCTTGGGCAAACAGTGCTTACTGGCCCTGATAACAGTGTCTCACCGGGGCTCGAGGTTGTTCCTTGGCTCAGGAGCAGCAGCTCCCAAAGGGTTGCTTTCAATTAAATGCTTCACATTCTGAATTTTGGGGGCAACTGTCTCTAGTTAAACTCGTGTGCAGTCCTGGAAGGGTGAAATGGTGGTAGAAGACAATCCCTCTCAGGAGTCTCAGGCCAGAGGGATGTCATGAGTAATGCCAAAGCACAGCTGCTGACTTTGAGTTCATACAGGCTGACCCAAACTCATGTTTGTGGATGAAAACGTGGTCTGAGTCAGTCTCTGATGCATTTCCACTTGTGACAGTGTCTGTCCAGTGCCTGAATCCTCCCACTGAGAGGGCTCACTACATTCCTAACCCTGGATCTGTGTGGGAGTGTGTCACTGTGGCTTTCCTCCTGTGTTGTTTGACTGTGTCATTCCAAAGGGGAATGTGACTGATGTGCTCCCAAACCTCTGGGACCTCTGTTACTTCATGATTTTGAAAATCACTCTCAGCTGCCCCCTAATCTCCTCCAGAGTGCAGATTTCCTGCATTTCCAACCCTGAATATGCATGATGTGAGTGCTGTAATGCCTATGGGTTAAAATGCTGTTTCTGAACCTAAAGAAGACTATCCCCAAAAGCTAATTGGATCCATCTCCAATCAGTTGGGAAAGAGGGATGGGAAGTTCAGTTCAGTGGCTGCATCCACTGCGTACTCCAACCTGCTTTCTAGAAGGCCTGATGACTACCTGGGGGAACCAAGGGTAGCAACACATTATGGTAAATTATTATTTGTGAACACCCTGTGAAATCTAATATTCCAAACACTGTCATTTGCCTATTCCCAATTCGCTCCCTACCCATGTGGTTCCAGCAGCAATAGTTCCAGTTGGCTGGTTTAGTGAGCATTTTTTGTCATTATGTGTATTTGCTATTACATTCTTCCAAGTGTAAATCATGGAAAAGTAAAATCGTTAGGCAGTTGAATAGTAATAAAAATATCTCAACCTCGTGTTCTAGAGATGGTATCTATGCAGCCATTTATAAAAAGAGAATAAAATGGAAGAAAAAATAAAGGAATATCAGATGGGAAAAATAGTACGTGTTCCCGGCAGTTTTTAAAGCTGCTCTAAGTTTTAATACTTTTTCACCGAAAGAAACTAATATTTTTTTCAATTTGATGAGTTTAATAAGTAGGTGATATTACACAGAACTTATAGTTCCAGCTCTTTTAACTGCAGCTGAGTAAATGCTCAAAGTATTTCTTGTTTAACAAAATAAAAACTGATAATATATATATTTAAAAGATTCCTTTGGGATGTGGAGACTTTTTTAATAGTTTCTAGACTTTAAGAATATGTCCCATGACTAAAGAATACTCAGCATCTTTTCTCATGGATTTTGTTCCTTCTGGTGAGGTTTTTAAATGAAGTGTTAAGGTAGAACATGCCATCCTTTTTCACTGTGTTTTGTTAACAAAACGCTTTCACATGTGAATTCAGTGCCGCTCATAAATGGCTGTTGTCCACTATTAAGGAGGTAAATCCATAAAGGATTCTTAATGCATTTACAAGCATCTTAATTAGTTACCAATTAGCAATATTGCCAATTTTGCCAGTTTTCCCAATTCCCTTGGGAAGGAAGGCACGGTCCGGTTCCAGTTGCTGGCTCTTTATCAACCTCCTTTAAGCTCCCAGCCTTAGGGTCTTGCTCCTCCCGTGCCTTTAGTTCAGTCTCACCTGTTGAATATGGTTTTGATGACAAATGTAGTGAAAGTTCCTGTATGGAATAATACTTTTGCACCATGGCAACGGTATCAAAACATCTCTGCTCTTCCTGCTCTCATTTTCTTCTCCTGGCCAGGAAAGCAGTTTGGGATTGGGGACTTGGAGCGACTTGTGAAAGCGGAGAATTGAGCCTTGTTGGGCTTGTCGTTTTTTTAAACTTCACTTGATCTATAGGCTCAGTGTAGGTCAGAAGTCCCAAGACACAAATTATGCATAGATTAAAATTAACTAGAACAACTGGAACTCACAGAATCATAGAATATCCTGAGTTGGAAGGGAGACCCACAAGGATCATCAAAGTCCTTATGAAAGCCCCAAGAATCACACAAACTCCCCCTAAATAAATAAACAAACCCCCAAAATAACCCAGCTTTGACAGAAACAATGCATAGAACTTCTGTCTCCTCCATAGTAGCTCTACAGTTCTCTCGCATAGCAGGTTAAATTGAGCCCACTGGGGGCATTGGGACATTTTTCCATATATAGACTTATAAAAACACCTCCTTGATGGACACAGTTTCTGAAAGTATAAAACCCCCTTGTGCCGTGGAGCCAAAAGCATAGCTGGAAGCCTGCTTTCCAAAAGTGCTGTTCCAGGCAGGTCAGCACTGGCTGAGTGCTGGACCAGGCTGTCAGAGCAGATCTGTGCCGGCATCCCGAGATCCCCAGGGGCCGCTGGGTTGGGCTGGGCTGCTCCCGGAAAGGTTGCTGGGGATGGAGACCCGTGGAAGTTGGCTGACAATGTGAATAACTGGCTGGAGGGGGAAGGTCAAAGCATCTGATAGCTGGGGCTTCCAGTACTTTCCAACAGCAACTGCGAGAGGTATTAATTCTGTCTGTCAAAACAGACTAAAGCAGTACTTAGGAGTTGAAGATTATTCATTTAAATTATGAAAAGGCTGAAGTTACAGTGATGGATGTTTTGGAGGATGCAAGAAGGGACTAAAGTTCTATTTAAGTGTGAATCCACTGTGGAGCTGTCATAACATCCCTTACAGTAGAAAGTGGAATTGCTGAGCTGCAAGATTTGTTTTCTGAAACTATACTTAGGACTTATCCGGTCTTCTGCTTCAACAGTATTTCTCAGATTAGGGAATTTAATCTTTTTAAACCTGGCTGTTTATTCAGTGCTGACCCTCATGGTGGTTGTGGCATGAGAGCTTTCCATGCAGCTCTGAGCTTTGGTTGGATCCCCCAGGGAGCTCTGTAGGTTGCATGAAAGGGACTCCCATCTCCAAATGGACATCCTCTGGAATTATTGATTGTGAAGAACAGGAAATGCAGGTTAAGTGCATTTATTCTTCTCCAGGGTCCTTTGGGCCCACCAGTGGGTGAATTTATCTTTGTGAAAGGCTGTTTTGCACACTGAGGTAATGCACTTCAGATCTCAGCTTCAGTGAGAGAGCAGTGCCGGAGATGCTAATATCCTGTTTTAAAACTAACACAGGCTGGTTCAATTCCAGTTCAGCTCCTTTGTCTTCATTTTAAAGAACTGTCTTAGATCCTTCAAAATACAGTTTTATTCTTTTAAAGATTACTTTGTCAGTGGTAATGGTGGAACACGTCATGTGGTTGCATTTCCAACACCTGATTTCATCCTTCTGTGTGAGATGCACTCAGTGTGGGTCTTGATGGAGTCTTCTGCAGTGTGTTACAGGAAAGGTGCCCATGGAGAATCCCCCCTAACACATACAACTGATTTTTATAAGATCTGTTGCAGAGTTTTTAACCACAGTTATTTTATAAAGTGTTTCAATAGAGGAGTACTTAAAACATGTAATGTGAGTTGAAAATACAGATACTTTAGTGTATCTTCTAGGGGAAAGAAAAAGAGACAGAAAAAGAGGGGTTTTGGCAAGTCTTCTTATGTTACAATCTTGCCTTTATGTGTTCTTTGTGATTGTTTCTTGCTTTGTTTGGTTTTTTGGTGTATGCTTTTTTCTCCTCTGTTCCTCTCTTCTCATTCTATTTTCTAACTGCTGACTTGCACAGAAAACCCAAATTCTACAGTGAATGGGGCAGAGGAAAAAGCTTTCAGCTAGAAAGGAGCTATTGCTAATAGATCCATGTTTCTGGAATATTGAAATTCTTTCCCTGTTTTATTCAGTGCAGGTTTTTATTAGTGCTTCAAAAGTCAGGATCGTTGGGATTTGCAAGGCACTTCCCTGCAGGTTTCCCCACCTTCTAGGAGAAGAAAGTCTAGGAAAAATTTGGGAGAGGGTTTTATAAAATATTCTCTTAATTGATTGTGATAAAGTGTTTTGGAGTGGGCAGAGATACCTGAGGACATCTTATCTAAGCCTAGAACTTTAAAAACCTTTGATGAGATGTATTGTCCTTTAAGATATACTTGACCAGATTAACACTAGAGCCTTTTAAATGTTCAAAGCCAGGTAGTATGGATGAAGGTGGTGAATAAGTGACTTGCATTTAGCATAGTCAGGAGGATTCTCCAGCCTGGGAGTTCCTATCTCCATCTCCTTGATTAAATAGTCTCTCCAGGAGAGCACTGGAGACTCCCAGGTTTGGTGTGTTTGCTCTGCAAGATACTGCTGCTTTCTGCAGTTCTTTCCAAACTGAGGGGACTTTTTAAAGACTTGATGGCCACAGACATCCTGGCACAGGAGGGCACCTTGTGAAGGGCACGTGTGTTGGCATATTTCTTTCAGAACACGCATGATTTGCCTGTTGTTAAAGTCTGTGTAGTTCACCTTTCCATGTGGATTCCAGGCCAAATAAGTACTGCTGTGCCATTCCCTCCACCCCCTGCCTCCCTTAGTTTTCATTATTAAAAGTTTGTGAGCATAGTTAGTTAAAAATTTGCCTTGAATTTGAGGTTTCCTTTTTGGAGCAGGATTACAATTTTTGTGGTGAGCCAGAATTCCCATTTTCAGCAGTGAACGTCACAAAATGCAAGGCTGGCTGATGGGTGAGTTCAGCAGAAACAAAACAATTAGTTCTAAATATTTTTAGAATTTCAAGTGCTGGTATCTCTCCTACTGGCACCAATCCTTGATCTATGGCAGTTCTGCTTGTACAGGGATCAGAGTGTCTCCCAGTAAGAGTCACCAGCCTGCTCCTACCCCTTCCTTGCACAGATCAGATGGCTTTGCAGTATTAGTAGAATGTAAACTAGCAGTTTAAATGGGATTACTGGGATTAGTCATCCGGATGGAGAAGATTTAAAGTGGCCTTGATTGAGATCCTTAGAATTGTGAAGGAGACAGCGAAGCCATTATGGCCAAAGGGGAAAAATGATAAATGGAAATAAGATACAATGAAAGAATGGATTTGTTTTATGTTGTGGGTATTTCTAAAGCAATAAAGGCATGATATTGCCTTGTGTTCTTCTGATCAACATGGAAGTTACTTGTGATGAAAAGTAAGGGAAACATACCATGAAATAATTTCGTTGTAAACAGGGAGTTTCATAACAGTAAGAAATACTTTTGCTGTGGAAATCAAGTGAAGGAAATGTACTTACTCTTTAAATATTTCTGTGTAGCACTGTGTCTGTCTAACAGACTTGCTTAAGACACCTTTCATCTCACTATTTTTATATTGCAGCAAAAAGACTTTTATATTGGGCCAAAAGAGTGAGTAGGAAATATTAGCATTTAAGACTCAGTGGATCTCCACAAGTCCTGTGTTATCAAGGTGTTGTAACAGTGAAGTAACACTGAAGTAATAAACTCTTCCCTCAGTTTCACACCTTGGAAGTTGTCTGTGCTGAGTTTTATTCTTGGTTTGTACCTCCATCTCCACCTCCTCAGTCTGATAGCTGTTGTCTAAAGAATATTAGAATTTGTCTTCATCTTTGGTCCTTTCCTCTCTCTCACCTGCAGTATCGAAGTGTTCCCACCCAGTTCTCTTGTCCTACCACGTGTAGCTTCTCTCATTTGTTCTGGTGTGAGAAGTAAAGTCTTTTAATTTTTGTAATTTTCAGTAATTAAACTGATTAGAATTAAACTGGTGGGGAAACCGCATTTGATTACACAGGCAATACAGAGGAGGTAAAACTCATCTAACTAGGTTCCTTTCCAGCCTTTAGGCTTTTAATAGCTAAGTTAATTTCCTAGAGGAGTATGGGCTGATTGAAGGAAAAACTATAATCATTAATTGCAGTAGATTTAATTTGTTTGAAGTATAAAGAAAAGACTGCCTGAGACTTCGGGGGAAGAAAAGCTGTGCAGTCCCATATTCCGGCCAGAGCACTGTGGGTTTTGCTGCCTCTGGCATCTCCTGGTAACATTTTTGGAGTGTTTGTGGCTTTCACACGTATTGGCAGGAGCGATATTCTTGGATCACAGCGTTGCTGGGGATAAATTAACAGGACATCTTTTCCTGCAAATAACGACCATAATTTATGCAGTATAGTCATGTGGGATTTGGGTTGTGATCTACCCACCTGATGCTTCAGGGACAGAAGATCTTCTCCAGCTCCACCGAACTGTTTCTGTGCTAATGTGCTTATAGAATATGAGATTGCTGGAGCTGCTTTTAAAGAGAAAACACAATTTTCCATATTAAGTAAAGTTTTGGGGGGTTTATTGTCATTTAATTTATTGTCCCTCATGATTAGAGCATGTGACTGGTGTTCTGGGGCCTCTCTCTATTAATTGCCACTAGAGAAGTAATTTTATATAGAGCTTTAAAAGATGATTCATCTTTTTCTTTTCTGAGCAGCTATAAAAACACACTCTACCTGCCTCACAGATGTGCTTATATATGGCCTAAGATGCCTGTAATATCCTATGACATTACTGGTCTCTGTATTCATATAAACAACATTTGGACTTTGCCTAGTTTTGTCTTTGTTTTCTCAGTACATTTTTCAGAAGGACTCAGCTGCCCCATAAATCACTCCAGCACTACTAGAATAATGAAATTAAGTGTTTGCTCTGCACAGATTCGATTATTGCATCCCTGTTTGTGTTCCCTAGCTGTGGAATAGATCACTGGGAGTTACGCAGTGGATTCAAAAAGTCCGTGTGAAAGTTTGGATCTCTGAAGATTTTTAATTTTTCTTGAGTTAAAATATAGGAGAAATAATAATTATTTTAAATATTGACTCATAGGGAGCGTGGTTTCAGGAAGTGCATCATTTTGGAGAAAAATGATTCAACTTGGACTGCAAACATTCGTCTCAGTGTGGTTTTTGTGCTACATGTATTTGTCTCCCTGTTTGCCTTAGACATAGAAGTCCTTACTTGAGGAACACTTCAAAAATGCTCAGAAATAGGAAGAGAAAAAAAAAGAGGAGCATACTTTGAAGTGATTACTCAGCTTTTCCAAATTTATCTTTGTAGAAACTGCTTGCAGGACTTTTTTCCCCCTTTATTTTCCCTGTCCTAAGCTCTGATTCGTGAGTCCTTTTTTACTGAAACTTTCAGTGAGAGCATTTTGTATGATCTATGAAAATAGTTTGTGACTGAGTTGTGGCCCAGGCAAAGGGGGAAAATGTGTTTGTCTTGTTTCACACAGTGATACTTCTCTGGAGTCAGTGGGCAAACTGTTACCAGAGGCAGTGAAAGAAAATATGAACAAAACCAGCAAGTACGAGCAGTTCTCGCGGTTTCGCGTGGTGGTTACAGCTGAAAGGGTTTGTGGTGGAAGGGCTTGTGGTGATGGTGGTTAATTAGCCACAAGCATCTTTGCCACAAGAGGGTAAGTTCAACATCATCCACCTTGGGTTCACAAAACACAGATGGCCCACGTTGCCACCGAACAGTGCCTGGTCACTGCACAGGGAAATGAGCCTTCCATGTGTGGTCTTATCTGCATCCAAAAGTCATGTCTGCTGGAGTGTTGCCTCACTGGGAATAGCCCTACAGGTCAAGGTAGCAGGAGTCCTGCTGGATACAGGCAGCATTCCCTGTCTGTGTGGTGTTCAGTTCTGGGCCCCTCAGTCCAGGAAAGATGTTGAGGTGCTGGAATAGGTGCAGAGAAGAGCAATGAAGCTGTTGAAGGGACTTGAGCACAAGTGCTTATGGGGAGAGGCTGAGGGACCTGGGATTGTTCTTCTGGAGAAGAGGAGCCTCAGGGCGGACCTAAAAGGAGGTTGTAGCCAGGCGGGGTTGGTCTCTACTCCCCAGCAACCAGCAACAGGACAAGAGGGCACGGGCTTAAGCTCTGCCAGGGGGAAGTTTAGGTTGGATATTAGAAAGAAGTTCTTTACAGAGAGAGTAGTCAGGCATTGGAATGGCCTGCCCAGAGAGGTGGTGGATTCACCATCCTTGGAGGTTTTCAGCTGAGACTGGATGTGGCACCTAGTGCCATGATCTAGTAATCCCAGTCGTGTTGGATCAGGGGTTGGACTTGATGATCTCAGCGGTTTCTTCCAACCCAGCTGATTCTATGATTCTATCTAAGTTGGATTAGCAGGAAGCGATGGTGGGAAATTTTAAGGATGTCACACCGGTGCATAAAGGATGATGTTATTGATGAGGTGTTGCAGATGGATGATCATTTCTCTGTCTGCTTGGCATTCGTGCACACCACGACATCCTGTGCTCCTGTTGTGCTTCCCAGAAACTCAAAGCTTCTTGTCCAGCCTGACCTCAGTGAATTTTTCATCAAAGTCTTAATGGTGCTTCTGCCAGATATTACCTGCTTGAATGCACAACATTATAACAACAGTGCCCATTTACTGCAGTGTTTTTGGATAACAGCTTTACTCTCCTTCATCCTTAAGAAGTGCCTGTAATCTTAGTGTTAGAGGGGCCTTGGGAGTATAACAAATTGAGTCCTTGCAGCCCTGGGGTACCCAAAGAGCAGGGATATGAGGTGCAGGGTTTGGTAGGGAAGGAACTGTGCAGCACGGATCTGACCCCGTGGCTGGTGAGGTGAATCCTGAACTGTGAGCATCTGCAGCTTGGAAAGATTAGAAACCCTCCACAAGCTGACAGGAACAAAGAATTGTCCCACACAGTCTGAAATCTGTCATTGGCAGGGATTTCAGCTGGGCTCTGGGCTCTGTCACGCCTTTGAAAGTATCTACAAGCTTTCACATCATTTCGATTACTTGTGATGTCCCTTTTCTTTAAAGTTCCTGAATAGAGTTTTGGAAGTTTTCAGAGCATGTGAAAATGGTAAGCTGACAGTAATATTTTTTTTCCCCCCTGTATTTTTTTAAACTTTGGTTTGTGTTTCTCCATTTTAAGCTGTGTCATGGACTGTACATTCCAGGAACAGTAAAATGGAGAGGATAATCGATCTCCTTCTGACTCAGCTGACTTACTTTTATCAGAAAAAGGGCGATTTCTGATGTCTCTGATACCAGAAGTTGATAGCTACATTTTATTCTTTCTGTCTTTCATGGTTTCTTGAGACACTTTTTTTTTTAGGCTATAACTTTTTGAAACAGACAGTTAAGATAAAGTATGGATAGTATATTTGACAGCAGTATAGAGCAATATTTTGGACAATATTCTTAGGGACAGTGTGCAGTGCTCAGTCCATATTTTTCTGTCCTGCATTATTGCTAGTCTGACAAATACTGAAGTTATTAAGATCCACTTTCCCTTACAAAGGAATACATGACCATAGTTATATAAATATTTAGCCCTATAGCAACAGTTTGGGCCTGTGTTTGAAAACAAAAAGAAGTCAAATACATAACCAGGTTCTCTGTTCCTTCTGTCATGTGGCTCCCACTGACCACAGCAGGAGCTGCTTCAACTTTCAGGCTATATAAAGAAAGGATCATTAGAGAGGTGATGCAACATTTTCATATGCAGAGCATGTTGTGCTCACCCAGTTGGACTCATTTTGAAGCAGACCTTCCTCCAGTGCTTTGCAGCCTCTCCAGATCCTACGTGTCTGCGCTCGTTGCTTGCAGGAGCTTGTAATTCATTGTCAAAACCTTCCTTCCAGACTGCTCTTGCAAAAACACTGCAATAACACCTTGCCTTCCTCTAACTTTGCAGCAAAATTTGCAAGTGAAGTCTTGTCCGTGTAGCTGGAAAAAACCCCAACCCAACAATAAACACCAGGGCTGTTTTTTCAGTCGGGCATCAGGTGTGCCTTTTTTATTTTATTTCCTCTTTTTTTTTTTAAAGCTGAATATTGTTCACGAGTGTCAATACTCTTAGAAAAAGCAAAAAAAGCAGTGGTGTGGACACAAAGCAGTTGCAAGTATCCCTACTGAGGCTGGAGCCAAGGCTGAGCTGCCTTGCTTTGCCTGGGAGTACACCAGGAGCAGCCCAGGGTGTGACTGCTCCACAGGGAAACTCTTCATACTGGTTACCCCATGGAAAAATGGCAGGGCAAGGCCCCAGGTAGCTTCTTTTCAGCTATGACCTTTGATTTTGTAACAAGATAGAGGGGTTTTTTTTTTAAATTGTTTTGAAGCCTGAATGTTGAATATTAATGTTTCAGGACTATGAGCTTTCGATTTCGTTTGGGTTTTCAGAGAGTAATTGTTGCTTTTATTGAAACTTTTTGCAACCTGACATTTTCCTTCCAGAAGTCAAATATTAGGCAGTTATTTCCTAGCGAAGGAAATTGAAATGAAATCTTGGGATTAGCTGCACCGTAAGTACCACACCGATGTTTTAAAAATTAAAAATAGAAGAGAAAGCTCATCAAGTAGAGAGTTCTTGTGTACAGATAGACTTTGGGAGGTTCAGAGCTGGCTAGAATTCTGAAAGGACAAAAGGAAAGAAAACTCAAAGAACTTCACTGTAGGTGTTTTTTTTTTTCTGTTTTCCAGATACTGGAAAGATGCATTAGTTATATAAATGCCACTAATTATTTCCAAATAATTACTACTAAAACTGCTTTCCTAATTGTGCAGGTAGAACCTAAGACCACCTCTTGCTCTCTTTTGCATAAGCTTTTAAATATTGATGACGATTCTCCTTAAATGGTTTAATTATATACTGCAGCACTTTGATTCCCTTTAATGTTGCACTTCCAAACCAAGTGGCCCAAACGTGAGATGAAGAATTGGCTGTTGTAGACCTGAATATTTTTTTCCTCATTATTCTGCCCTGAAAGAAGTTCCTGTTGCTTTACATTTCAGCTCAGCAAGATTGTAAAATACCTACATGATCTGCAAGGCAACTTTTAAGTGGTTGAGCAAACCACAAATTGACACACAAAATGGATGAAATCTTAATTCATCGCCTCCCCTTCAGCATCTGGTGGTGTGTGTGACAATTTATCAACCTGTGTTTTAGAATGAGATTATTCCTGGTTTGTGCTTCTCCCACATCTGCCAGACACAGTGAGAGGAATGTGGCAAACGAGCACAGGGTTTCACACCACCCTTGGCCATGGATGGCTCTGAGCTGACCAGCCCCTTTTAGCCTTTTCTAAACCTTTCCCTTCGAACTGCAGGTTCTGATTTAACAACTCTGTCATCTTCTCCCTCCCAAGGATGAGATCAGCCCCATCAAACTGGTTCTTCTAACTGTCCTTCACGAGGTGCTGCCTGGAAATCTTCTCCTTTTGCATCCCTTTCTTTCCTTGGATTTGGGATAGATGTTTCTGTCTAGCTGAAAATAACATCAGTGGATGGGTGTGAATTTAACTGGTATGAAAGTGTGAACTACAGTGGGATTTCACCTGGAAATGTCTCATGGAGTTGCCTTTGGGACTGAAGGTCTGATGAACACCGTTCTTAAAAACAGGTTCATCTGTCTTTTTGGGATATTCTTTTATGTTACATTTTTTGTTGTGGTTGTCTGACTGACTTCCCCTCCAAGAAGCATTTATGGTGATTTGGAGTCCTCAGGCTACTGCAAAGTTTAGGCTTCTTTTAAAGCTGGAGCCTAAACTCCAGTCCATATGGAAGTTTATACAGCAACATTTAGGAAGTAGCCTGGGCCAAACACCTTCTCTCATGAGTTTTTCTCAGGGTGTGTGAGTCAACTTCAATTTTTGTTAATTTTCCCTCACCCTACATAAAAGCAATTACTGTATTTCACTTTATGGTAAAAACCCTGTCATTTTGCTCCCTCTGCTTTGAAGTTACACCTCCAATGTGCTGCAAATTGTAAATGCCAGCCTGGTAGTTGGGTTCTCATTTCCATCCTGGGCTACCTCACCTTGGGTTTGGTGAGGTTTTTTTTAACTCTTCATATCAGATTTCTGACATGCTTTGCATATGACTGATTAAGCTTAATGGATGTAATGCACAACTTTTAAAAATGGCTTTGTTGCATAAATGCACATTATGTATTGAGTTGGTAATGTAGTAGAAGAAGAAAAATAACTGAGAAGTTATGACAGTTATTGTTTCCTTATTGAATTCAGAATGTTGTGAAGGCAATTTCCTTGACAGGATCAACTCTAGAGCACTTACTACTGTGCTGATTATTTTTCCCCCTTAATCTACCTATGAAATACCCTTTACAAGCTTGAAATTGGAGATAATAACTACTTCAATTGCAGAGATGGCAGGACTTAGTTTTAACAATTTGTTCTCCGTGTAGGAATTGTGAGGGGGGAACAGAATAGCACAGGTTGTAGGACAAGTGATCCACAAAGCCATTGTATTGGTTCCAAATGCAAAACCTGTGCTTCTAATTGCACAGAGCCTTCCAGTGGACTTTATTTATCTTTAAATTGGGACAAACTTGTACTGTGCACTTTCAGTGTGTGTGTGGGAAAAAGGTAAGGCGTGGAAAATGCAGTCCCTTTCTGTTGTCTCCCACACCTCTGTTTTGCTAACACAGAGGTGATGGAAGCTTGATAAGCTGAATTGTTTGGTCATGCTTCTGGAGGTCTTGGCTTTTTCCAAAGAGAGCTTGAAGCTGGCACTTTTTATTAGCAATAAAATAAGACTGGGTAGGTGTTCACTTCTGTTTACAGAGGGATTCTGTGGGCAGAAGAGGAGACTCCTTAGTACACAAAGCTGAAGTCTTTTGAGTGTGTTTTGAAAATATCCTGTATTTAGGGAAGGCATATGGGTGTCAGAAGATGCTACTGGTGGCACTTGCGGATGTGCCTGATTGTTTTAAGCCAGTCTTATTTTGCAGGCCCAGTGGTTTTGTGATTTCCAATAGTCTCTGCCTTGCATCATGAAGCACTTAATAACTTGGACAATCTGGCCCAGTCTGTTGTTAGGATGGTATTTCACCTCTCCTGGTTGCTGTGGCTTTGTGTGGAAGGAAGCATTTAGAGTAAAGTTAATTAGTGACTATACTGTAGTATAGTGAGTATGGCTTTATTTTATATACTATACGTACTTCAAAATCATTTCATGTTCTTTGAGCCTTAAAGCTTTTTACTTTAAGGCAGCCAAACACATCTCCTGTTAAAAATGGTTGGATTTACAAGGTGTGGTTGTTATCTCACTCCTCTTTGTTCTCTCTGCTTTCTTGAGAGAAGATGAAACAAAATGCAGTGACAGGTAAGGATGTCTCACAAAACATGCAGAAGAAATGTGGCTTCCCATTCCATAAATTACTCGTACTCTGCTCACTAGCTGCCTGTTATGATGTTTTATTGATGAATAAAAATGGTGTCTGAGGCAATAGAATGTCTTGCATCTTACGATACTGCCAGTTATAAAGATGTCTCCTTGAATAAATTTCACAATTAGAAAGTATTGACAAAAATATTCAATCTTTTTTACATCAAAATAAGCTCAAACATCTGCTGCCAAAGTCAGACAATATCAAGTAATCTTTTAAGAGTATATTTTTATTATACTGACAGATGCATGGCTGCATGACATAGATGTCAATTTAAGTTACTAGTGCCATTAATACTTGACAAAGACATGCTCCCAGAAGAATTTACGTTTTTAAAATGTTGTCAGATGAGTAGATGCCAACAAAAAGTAACCAGAGTTATTCAGCTGTGTTGTTAACAAAGCTAAAAGTGTGTTATCTCCAGAGACATCACAAAAATTGCTACTCACATCTTCCCTGTTCTCTTAAGTTCCACAGAACTGACAGCAGAAAAGCTAATTCTGTGTCTGCAAATGTCTGTTTAACCAACCCAGACGTACATCCGTCGTCACTTTTTTGTACTTTTTGGTTATCAGCACAGAAAGATTCTCAGTTTCATTTGAGATGAACTTCTTCAGCACTCATTTGCATTCCACAAGATTTCAAATACTCTTAGGTTTTGGCAAAGAACGTTGTAAAGAGAACAGTGAGGAAAATGTTAATACCTGTGCCAGAGTTTCTGGTCTGCTTATTCAGTCAAAAAAGTGTTGGAAAGTTCTATGATGTAACTCATTAAGATGGCTGAGATTTAAAACATTCATGTACAGTTCTTATTTGTCCAATACACTGGTGTAATCATTATTAAAATTGGTACATTTAGCAACCTGAGCTTTCATTGTGAGTATTCCATAATGAGCAACTAAGCTTACTTTAAATTCTCGCCTTCCAGGTATTTTCTTTACCTTTTATTTTATTTTTCCCCCTTCATTTCCCACAGAAGCATTTTGGAAGCAGTCTTGTTTCTTAAAGCAGGAGTTGAGTTCTCTGGGTACAGCAGACCAGCATTCATGGATTTTTTTCTTAGAAAGGAGCCTGAACTTTGCAGAAACACCTTTTCTGTGAATGGTTCTAATGACCCCATTAAAAAGAAACTCAGAACTACAAGGCTGAAAGCCATATTACCCCTTCTAGGTGTATTTCCATGGGCTGTACTGATGCAGAAAGGTGAGATCTGCCTCTCAGAATGCAGCTTTCAAGACTCCTTTTAAAGTAGTGGTGATGTGCAGCATCTTTGGGGCTGTGATTTGTCTCATTTAAAACACACCACAGGAACTGCTCCCTAAATAATGGCTTTTTTATAAAAAAATATGAATTATTATTATTCTTTATTGAAGATTATGTTACTGGTGCAGGCAAAAATATCTAAAATTAGATGAGCTCTCACCTCTGCTGCTTCTTGTGCTCCATCTGCAAGTGAGATGTTTTGGGTGGGGATGTATCAGTTTGTGTTGTGTTTCAGTCTGGCAGGGCAGCCCATGGTCTGCTGGTTGCCTGACCACTCTGTGTACATATTAAAATCATATTTCAAGGTTTGTATTGTGAGTGGATTTTCAGAGTCAATGCTCAGGAATGCGTTGTGGACTGTAGTTTTTAAGGAGGCAATTTTAGAAAGGTTGGGCAGGTCAGTCTGGAAGGGCGACATGGGGAATGAAATGAGGTGCAAGAAGTCTTTATGTCAGGTTTCTTTGGAGCCTCTCTTGTTTGCTTTCTTTTACTGTTCTTTGCCTTGGTAACTTGGTAGCAATTCAGTGTTCCTGTTTCCTCCCACCCCAAGTGTCTTCTGACTTGAGAATCCTGTGCAGCTCTGGGATAGGGAAATAAGGACAAGGGCTTAGTCGAGATGGATTTACAATGTACATTCACAGAATCAAGGAATGGTTTGGGTTGGAGGGGACCTTAAAGGTCATCTCATTCCAACTCCCTGCCATGGGCAGGGACACCTTCCACTGGACCACGTTGCTCAGAGTCAACCTACAGCTGAGCCTCTACAGCAGGAGCTGCTTCCAAAGAGTTTTCTCCCGGCTGGATCATTGGGGAGCACTGATGGACAAACCACAGCTGTGGATAAACACAGGGGGACTGAGAGGAGAGGCTGTTCTTGCTCCAACCAAATGTGATGTGGTCACAGCCGTGGGGCTGTGCTGACCTCCTGAAGCAGCTCTGGCTGGGAGAATATTCATTAGGTCCTGAGGGACTTCTGCCATGGGAAGGCTTTCCCAAAGATGGCAAGAGAGGTGTGTTTTAGTGAACCTTTCAGGGACAGTCTGAAAAACCCCAAAACAAAAGTTCTTGCTTTTTAAGTGACACATTATCTTTCTAGAAAAGAGGCTGTAAATATAATTTGTTCTTTCCTGGAATCATAGGAAAATGGTTTGATTTTCTTTCTATTATGCAAGTAAAATTCTTTTTAAAAAAAGTGCCTGTGAATTATGACTGCAATTTCAATAGCTGTAGTAGATGCAGTGCAGCCAAAAATCTATTTGAATTGTTTTTGCTGTTTCTATAGAGAAGTGTGTGGTGCTGACTTATATTATATGCTCTTAAGAAGCTTTAGAATATACTGGAAAGATGAACATTGTCAGGAGAACTTAATGAGAGAACCATAATTCTCTGAGAAGCCACTGAATGAGAGTTTGCAATGAGGATATTGGCTGGGTATCCCAAGAAACTTTTTTAGCAGTGGAAACTTTGGTTACAGTGAGGTATAACAGGTTTTAGCTTTGTGTCTCAAGCCTCTCAAACATAAGCACTGAAATCCTAGAATTTGACTCATGCAGAAGTTAGAATGGTAATTGTAGGTGTATTCTACAGTGCCAAAAAATTAAGCTGGAATAGCAGGCTCAAGGATTAGCAGGCTTATGGAAGTAGATGACACTTTTGTTACTTTTATTTTCTCTTGGTAAGAACTGTGCTGATTTCTATCACAGATAAACCCTTTTTACTGCAGGGAAGGTGATGTTACCTGTTGCAGGAGGCCTTCGGAAGCTGCTTTAGAAGTGCATGGGTCTGTTTTTAATTTGTTTCTTTGCTTAACAGTGAATTTCAGTGGGGGCGAGAACAGGTGAATGCAGGAAGGCTGGCATCCAGTGGCCTTCTATGCAGTCTGTCTGCACACATTTATCACTACTGTCATTATATCTTTGTCAAAGGCAGTTTATGTATGGCAATATTTGTTCCCTGCTAGCACTTTAGAGAGGAAAGCCAAGAGATGTTCACCACGTATGGATGATTGTGTTGCTCTTTTTAAAAATTCTCCATTTTATGCCTGTCCTGTTGCTCCAACCTTTCTGTACCTCCAAAACAGGCACTTGTTTGAAAACTGCTGCAAATTACTTTGTTTCCAAAACAATTTGTCCCATTTCCCTCCACCTAATCTTCCAGAGTATTGGAACCAGACCTGGAGCAGAAAAATGCACAAGAGCATCTGTCTAGATCCTGGTTTTAATGATTCATTCCCTCAGTGAGTGTAGGAACAACTAATCCTAGGATGAATAACTACCTTAGCTTGCTTTCCTATGGTCAGCTATGCTGGATATAAAACTACTTATTCATTTCTTTAAAGAACATTGCATTTTGAGTAATATGGAGGTGCTTTTTGAGTCACTGTAAGATAAGAGTACTAATGGTATATGTCGCTTTTAAAAATCATGGATCTTGGGTGTGGGACTTAGATGGAAAATGAAGCTTTCTGGTGAAGATATTTTTACTGCAGTGTCAGGGAAAGCTGGCTGCAAATGCTTGAGCTGAAACTGGATGTTAAGTCAAAAGTGTTTGCAGAATATCTGAAAAAGAAATGAAGAAGACAAAGATAGCTGTGGATTTTATGTAAACAAAAGTCTTCAGAAAGTGCTGGGAAAAAACCAAACCAACAGCAGGGGCTTTGCTGTTTATGGACTTCTATTTAGGAAGCAGAGGAAAATCATAGATACAATAACATATAGAAAATTACCTGATTTATTCTGTGTGTCTTGCCATCTCCCCTTGTCCTGGAGCAGGACATGGTTTGAGGTATCACTTCTTTACTCCTCAGGAAACAATAACAAATACCTGTGTCCCTCCCTTATGCTCTTGCTTTTATTCTGTATTTTATTTATATCCCAATACAACAGGGATTTGTTTTCCACACATCTAAAAAGGGCAGGTTTGGAGGCTTAGGCTTTCCTTCTGTTTCTGCCTGGGCAGTGAAAGGAGAATGTCTGGCATGGCTCCAATGGTACCAGATTAATTTGAAGGACCATCTTGTATCACCATGCTCGGGAAAATTGCTTTCCATAAGTGATTTATCAAGTTCTGGCCTGGGTAGCTGGATGGTTGCAGTGCAGAGGCAATTAAGCAGGCTGAGGGAAATCCCAACTTAATTGTCTACAGTGGTAAAATACCCTTTTATATCAACAAGGCCAGGGTTTCTCATCCTCATCCTCAAGGGAGCTGATCAAAAGTTGCATCAAAGTCTAGTTAAGTTTCTCTGCAATGGAATTTTTTTACTTCATTTGGCAATCACAGAGGAATGTGGGTCATAGAATTATAAATGCAAGATGGCAATTTCTTAAGCTGTTCAACACCTTAGCTTTAGGAATTGTATTATTGTTTTATTGATTCATCACATTAAAAGATATTGCAAAGGGAAGGGCTAAGATTGCAATTTACAGAAGTGATTGTTTTTGCATTAAATGTTTTTGGGTAAGTGAAGAGTAGCAAAATTACTGAAACAATGGAAAAATCTCATGTGAAACAACTTCTGGTTTGGTTCCATCTGTATTTTGCAAGCTCAATGCTAATGATTCTCCTTTTGTTCTTTCTTGCAGCTAATTCCAGCCTTCTTGGAGGTGGAGGAGGTGAGTCTTTGCTTGATGCTGAATTCATTTTTAAATAACTGTGAAATACATGCTGGAGCAGTGTAGTGATGAGTTAGTTATAAAATAATAGGTGATAAATTCCAAAGTTGAAAATGTAAACTTACTAGATGGGAAAACTCACCAAAGTTGATAATCTTTCAGACCATCCAGCGGCCAGGTTTGTGCTGCTGCTGAATACTGTTTCTCCTGTGGATTAGAGTGGGGGCTGACCTGTGTATGAGGCCACTGAAACACAAAGGAACTGAACTGCCTTGTGTTATGTTGTGTTTTTAGGTATCTAAGATTTTTAATTTACCCCAGGGAAACCTCAAATATATATTAAGTAAACAATTTTAAAAGAAATTATTGAAACACAGTAACAAGAATTTTGGTAAACGAATGAGGCTTTATCTTTGTGCTTTTTTAAAAGAAAAATATTTTTATGTTTTAAACTTGGTTGCTTACCTCATGCTGTTGGCCAGAACACTCAAATAGATTTCAATACAAATCTTTGGTGCAGGTAAGAGATACTACCACATTCCTCCAAGTAAAGAAGGCATGCTTAAGTATGTTTAGTATGTATTGTTCCCAGAGATGCTGTTTTATTTTAGTGGATCGATGCTATTTTGCTTTTTTTAATACTGTAGTACCATGGCCATAAAAGCTTACACGAGTGTTAACAATTCAGGAAAGAAAAACCCACGAGAAGCTTGATCTCAGCTTTGTGTGACTTCCCCTGTGTCCCAGAGGGAAGTAAAAGAACTCAGTTCTGGATATTTCACAGCACAGGAGTGGTACAGGCAGCGACTAATCTTCCTTCCTGGCGGGAGTTAAAAGGACTGGATGATCAGAGCTTACATATGTAAGGGTAAAGGAGAGGGCTCTGTAAAAAGGCAGGAGATCTCTGTTGCTTGTGAGGCTGCAGGATGAGTTGCTGAACAGGCAACCCTTCTTTAGGACTGTGAAAAGGTGCTCCAGAACTGCACCCTCAATAAAGCCCTGCACATTCCTTAGCTGTGTGTGTGGACATTGCAGCACAGGGCAGCCTTACCTGTTAATCCTGTTGGATTAATCTGTTTCTTTTGATTTCAGTTAGTTGTTTGCAGTACACCACATTTTTTCTTTGTTTAAAAGATAATCCTTTTGGAGGTAATCCTTCCTTAGCTGTTCCTGTTTCTGCAGAGCTGTTCCTGTACCTCCTCTCCAGCACTTGCTCCCAGCTGGTAACATGGAAAGAAAAAAATATAAATCAGTGCAAATGCTTAAATTCCAATCAGGTTCCTGGAGCACTGCTGCTCTTGAAAGGATTTGGCTATTAACTTTCTGTGGTATTTATTCAGCTGGACTGTACTTCAGAAGTTGATGTCTCCTCAATGTGACACTTGATAATGTGGCTCTCCCTCTGCAGCAGATGGGATGAACCTGTGCTGTGGGTCAAGTTGGGATTTTTCCCTGTATTTCATGTGTTGAAAGTAATACATTGGCAAGAGAAATTCCCACCGGACTCTCTGGTCTCACACCATTCAGGGCAGGCTGAGGTGATGCCAACCCAGGTTCTGCTTCCCTCCTCCTTCCCTGACATCCTTTGGAGCTTTTCCCACCAGTTTTAACATAGATGTGCTCTGAGGAAAACCCCTGAGTATTTAATTGCCAAAGGACTCCAGATTTTGGGCAGGCACCATGGGGAGCACTTTTTGGAGAAGGGAATCTGGAGGCTGGAGCTTGCTCAGGGTGGGCAGCCCTGGTGGATGGAGCCCAGAGCCCCTGGCTCTTGGAAAAAGGGCTTGTTCCTGGCCCCAGGCATTTCTCTGCAGAAGGGATTTTTCCATGCCCAGTTGAACGGTTGTGGGTTTTAAATGCTGGATGTATTTCTTCCTTTATCTAGAAGGAAGAGGTGGCAGCACTCCATGTGAAATATTGATGGTGAATAATTAAAACTTTATTATATACGTAAACACTAAAGCCACCTTTTGATTGCAGATGCTGAATATTTATGATAATGCATAATACCACTGTAGTTTCTCCAATAATGGCATTCAGATCTCTTCTGTAATGCTCATTAATTTAATCTCTCTGTCACTGCTGGGGGTATGAATACATCTCTTAGATTTACAGAAAACTGGAAATTTCCTCTTGTCCAAGCTCATGCAACAGTTGTGGTGATTTTGAGCTGCTTCTGAGCTGTTCTGTGCTTGAAATCTTTCTAGAACTGAACACAAATTTAGTTGGAAATAGTTATTTGCACACCCTGATCTAACATTTGCAAGTTGTTCAGTGTATGTGTTAAAAACCATCTTACACTGTGTGTAAACATCTTGGTTCTGGGTTCAGGGGCTGGTGGTTTTGGGGTTATCATCCCTGTGCCACCCCAGAGCCACATCAGGGCATCCGTGTCCTTTGATTTCCCAGAGCCAGAGTGATGGTTTGTTCTTGCATTCCCCATTTAAATGCTGTCTATTCATGTTCATGGCCATTTGGAATGAAGAGATAAAAGCACAAAAGATACCAGGAACAATTTTTCACAGGACTGTTTAATCCTAAGATCGAGAAAGCCACAATGGAATCTTTAGTTAAATATAGATGTTGGAGGTTTCTTTCTGCTTTTCAAATAACTCTGAAGTTTCCAGGATTTTGTTATGAGTTTGGTGAGTAGAGCCTTTTTTCTTTTTCATTCTTTACTGGTTTTAATAATTGATTTTTAATTAGGAGGCATATTTCACTTTCAGGTCTAGATTTATCACACATTCAGCATTTCCCTGCTAAGAACTTGCACGGAGCATTATGACTTATTTGTGCATCATGTATTATTCGTCCCATTATGTTCAGCAGTGCAAAGGTGAAAATTATTAAGAAAATCACCTGCAGTTGGAGGGAGTGAGGAAAAACACTTGGTATTTTGAGAAAAAGTGACTCCTTTTTAAAAATGTGTTGTGAAGTTTTGACGTGAGAAATTGAATGCTCCATTTTGCATGGCAATCTTATTTTCTTTACATTCTTTTACAGTTGTGTCAAGGAATGAAAGAAAGCATGTGATTTTATGCACTTTATTAAAGCAAAGAGAGTAAGAGCTGAGATTTCTCCTCCCTTATCTTGAGGGCAGTCTGTGGGGTTTTTTTACCCACCATCCCCACCTCATTTTCACTCATTTTCCTTGTGGTTCATTTTTTCTTTACTTCATTTGCTGACTGTAATCAAGTTCTTGTTGCATGCTGATTCCTGGATTGGCTTGATTTCTTTGACCTTATATTGAGGGTATTTTTAATTTTGGATTTTTTTTCCCCTCATAAGATTTTTTTGCCTATGCAAGAACTGGGGAAGTTGACATCATCTTTTAGTGTGTCCTGTTATGAGTGTAGTATTTTTCCAGCTGTGTGCTTGAAATGGGTAATTTTGTCTTTACAAACTCAGAGAGAAGACAGGTTATCTTTCTTGGGGGCACTGTTTGGACCGAGTTTAAGTTGGTTCCCCCAACTTAAAGATCTGTCTGCTTTTCTTTTTCTCTCTGTCTCTCTTTTTTGGCCAGTATACCTATGTTTTTTCTAGGGCTTTTACTGACATGGTAAAAATTAAATCCCATATAGCCATGAGTATGTTATCATATCTTAAATGCAGACCAGACCTACCTCTCCCCTCTGCCAAGATATGGATTGTAGGCAAGATTTTAAGTAACTCACATCATGGGGAACTCATGATCTTGGTCACGGCAGGGAACTGGGTTTCTCTCTACATTATTCTATAGACTCCGTTTGCTGCCTTTATATCTGTGTTACTTCATAATAGCAGCAAAATATGAGTTTTCTCCCAATAGAAAGAAACTACCACAGACTGATTCTGTTCTGGAGTTGTCTCCCTTCAAAGGTGGGACAACCACAACCACCCTCGCTGTGCTACTGCTGTGGGAATAGAGGGGAACTGCTGGGGAGGTGCTGCTTCTTGCAGCCACCCCCTCTATTTGTCAATTAATTGCAGGCTAATGAGCTCAAAAAGCAGGTGATTATTCTGTCAATAGTGGCAGGAAGGAACAGATGACACAAATATATTTACATCCCTCCCCTTGGCCAGGGATTATTCTCACAGATGAGCTTTGGGTACTGGACTCACCATGTCCAGCTACCTTCTGATAGTTAAAAAAAAAGAAAGGAGGTTTTGCACTGTCTGAATTATAACTTGACATCAGTTTACCTGGTGAATGAATATTCATGACACTGAGAAGTGAAAGTTGTACAAGAAAAAAGTGGAGGCAGGAAGGAGACAAGTTGCAGAGCACCCTGTAGGGATGGAACAGGAAAATACTTTAAATACCAGCCTGGCCCTGCACTGGCCCATTCAAAATGTATAACAGGAAGAAGACAAGCCTGTTTTATCCTGAACCAGGATGAGATGCTCTCTGTTTTGGATTTCACAGGGCTTGGGTTTGATATTTACATAATTTAAATGCAAGTGAAGCAAGGGTTTAAATCCAAAGTTCAAATTTGTGCATGACGTGCACATAACATGAAATGCGTCCCTTGAGAACGAGAAGAAAGAGCTTGGGAAGGGAGCACTGACAGGATTCTTTCATCAAGAAAATAAGCATTATTATTTTGTATGTTTTTTCATGTCGGACTGTTGGCATGTTCTTATACCGTGTCAAATGCCTTTGTCAGATTGGGGTGTGCTCACAACCAATGGCTCCATGGGGCAAACGTGCTTCTCCCGGGATTTCAACCACCTTCCAAAGCTTTGGGTGGCTTTGTACAGAGCACCCTCATTTCTTAGGTATTTAGATAACAGCCACGGAGGTACAAAGATTTTCTGAGCCAATAATGATCATGAGAAGAACTGATAATTTAAGGCAAATGGCCATTTGCCTTTGTTGCTAATTAATCCCTTTCTGCTAGAAGATTGCTGCTGTAATTCTGTAGGGTTGTTAAAGTGTTTTATCTCCTTTTACTATTTGCATGCTGTTCTTTTTCATCTCTGTAAATAGAGTGGGTTTGAGAGGGTTGTATCCACAAGTTCCCCGACTGTGACAGTGCATCAGCCAATTAAAATGTTAATATTTATGTATATTTTTCTGTATAGCCATAATACTAGTTCCATTGGTAGCCCAGCAGCTCAGGGTAGACTGTAACCCTTCCCAGGTGTTTAGTTCAGCCTGAAATCTTGTTATTCATGAGCTTTTTGTTGTATCAGATCAAAGCAAAAAGATTTCTCTATAATCTAACATCTTTTATAGAATTTATTCAAAATTCCTATGCGAGCAAAGTCATTCTTTACAGGTCAGTTGTTCTTGAAATGTTTTTTTCTTCCTTTCTTCAGTCTGTGTGTATATGTTTGTTTTTGCCTTCTGTTACTGCAGTGGAGTTTTAGTTCAGCTTTAATTAAAAGTAGTGGATTTTCTCATTTTGTGGTGCATCTAGAGATATAATGATGAGAGCTCTATAAATAAATAAGCACAGTTTATTTCAAAAGGCCCTTAACATAAACTGCCATGGCTGTATTTAAAATGTGTGTTCCACTCTAATTTTGTTAAAACATGGTATATATTTTCTCTTTGGCTACATAATGTGCCAACTTCCTTTCTCCAGTCTTTTTATACATTCCTATAGGTAATAATTACAAACAGGAAGTCTCTGGGTTGATTGTAAGTATTTCTTAGTTGTTGCCTAATTGTATCCTGTTAATTACACTTTCCCAGCAGTTACTTTAAAAATAAATAAATTATGTTTTGCTATTTACAGGAACTGATACAAGACATGTGATCAGTCTGGGGATTTTGGGGGGTATTTTTGTAAATACATGTTCAGTCTGTAGTTCTTTTAAGTGGTGCTCCTGTTCCAGCCAGTGATACAGGAACATGACTGTCTGTTTTGGTCAGGAAAATACTCTAGAATTTGGACTGTCCAGGCAAACTTTCTCACTGCTGTCCTCAGCCTTTTAACATCACTGCTGTGTTGACTTAATTAGGCATCAGAAAGTGATGTTTTATTTTTCACTCATCAGCTACTGAGTGCTGAGTCCACAACACCCTGAGCTCCCACTTAATTGTGAGGTCTTTTTCTGCCTCAGACAGACCGTGGCACTGACTCTCTTTGTTTTGTTTAATTTCATTAGGAGGCAATTACAGTGTCATGTACACACAGCTAAAACCTGAACATACACCCTTTCTGCTATCTATCTACACATGACTTCCATATGTATACATAAATATATATGCATACCACTGTGACTGGATCTTCTCTTCAGAAAGGCAGACTTAGTTGTGTGTGTATATAAATAAATGCATAAAATATGGCATTAATTTTCTTAGACTGGGAAAGACCTTCAGTTCATGGTCACTGAAAATATAAGGTGCCCTCGATAAAAACCCAAGGCCAAATTATGGAAGGAATGTATTTCCTTCTTGTTTCATTTTTCTTTCCTGTTATGGGGCAGAGCTGCAAATGGAGGTGGGACATCCCAGCCTTTCCCAAATGGGCAGATATCCCACCGTGTATAAAGCAGCAACTCACAGTCTGTTTGTTACGTGCATTGAACACCTGCTCTGAATATGCTGAGCACTGTTTCCACATGCAGACCAATGGATGTGTCTCCCATGTGTCTTGCATGCAGAAAACACAGTGTTTTCGTTGACCAAGGTGCTGCTCAAGCATCTGAAGATACTTCTGTTTGGGGCTTTCCACCTGTAGCTGAAGGGGAAGGGCACAGCTCCCAGGGGAAAAGAGTCTGGGGGTGCAGGAAGTGACACACTGTGCTGCGATGAGAACAGAGCGAGTCAGGCATTTCATACATGTATATGTATGCCAGTCTGTAGAAGATGGTGTTTAAAATTAAGTGTTTGATTGGTTTCCTTGAAGAAAAGTCTGTAAATTGGGACTCTGTCGAGGTGGTTCAGTTTGATGCTGAACAACGTCAGCAGTGCCCCTTTAGCTGGGGTAAGAAAGCGAGTACTGCAGGAAAGGCACGTTTTGTTAGGCTCAAACAGAGGGTGGGAGCAGTTTTAAATCTGTTATTCAGATTTAAAATCTGCAGTATTTTCCTGGTCCTGAGGAGAACCAGGAAAGGAGGTCCTGTAGGAGGACCAGGCTTTGGTAGGAGGAAAATGCCAAACGCAATTTAAAACATTGTTTTAATTGTTTTTACAGTGGGCATTAAAAGAAGTAGAAGAAATTAAATAAAGGAGTGGTGGAGGTACTTGACTTGTAGACATAGATGCACTTTTGAATATCAACCTGTTTACTGAAGCTTTCATGCTGGTATGCCTGAAAACAAAACAAAGACCTTAATCAGTGGAGAGTTCCTTAACAGTATCTCTGGGCCCCAAGCTCATTAATTTCTACATCAAATGTGTATACAGGTGTGAGCAGCAAGGCCGGGAAAAATGGCACCAACTATTTGCTGATTCTTACTGGTTATGACATTAAAATGTGCACATGTCCAATAAAAGGAGAATATGGACGTTGCATAACACTCAGCCTCCCCCAAGGAGGGAGAAGATCTCTGCACCACTGTCTGCTGACGTACTGACCCCAAAGGGCAGGCACTGGAGATTGTCACAGTCCTTAATTCCCCACCTCCTGTAATGGGAAGAATTTACAATAGTTTCTTCTTTCTGTTTCTAATGAAAGTAATTACTTCTTAGTCACTACATTTTCAAAGAAAATCTTGAATAAGACCCAGGATTAAACTACAGAGGCAAGCAAAGCCCAAGTATCGAAATTACGGATATTATAGAAAGAGTTTACAACTCTCTTCTTGCTGCACAGAATGAAGGAATATGAAATCAGGTCTGCATTCACCTCTCACCTCCTATTTCAGATTCTCTGCTCTTTCCAGAGCTTCACTACTCATTTACGAGTCGCTCTTTGCTCATCACATTTCCCCAAAGTTCTTTTTTCTGTGCAAAACGCTTACAGATTATAACATGCAGCTTTTCAAAAGCCAAGAAAATCTCCAGCAGAGTAGATGGCAGGATGGTTGAGCCTTGGAAAGCTCCATCCTCCTTTGTTTTCCATGTGCATATCTTCTTTCCAGCTGCAGGAACCTCCTATCAGGGCAGTGTAAAGTGGAATGAGCTTTTGGCATAATACAAGAAATGAAATGTAGTGATTGCTAACACAGGATTAAAACTCCTACATGGGTGGAACTGCTTTTTAAGAGACACCAGTGGCAAACCTGCATTTACAAGTCTGTCTTTGCAGTTGCTCACCTTTTTGAATGGGTAATATTGGGTGGTCATGCAGCTTCTGGTTGGCAGTTTTCATTCTGATGACGTATGGCAGGCTAGAAATTGAAAAAAAAACAACAACTCCCCCACTTTTTTATAGGGCTTCAAATTTAGATTGGATGACTTTGTACCTACAATTTAGGCTTTATTTTTAAAACCAGTTGTGGGGGAGGGAACCTGAGATGTGAAGTGACCAGGGCCAGGAACTGCTGATTTGGCATTGATACGAATGAAAACACACAATGAGCTTCATCTGTATGAGCATTTTCATCACAGAATCCAAATGCTCCACAGACCAAATTGCTCTGGGAACAAAGTAATGTTTCCTCCATTTTCCAGCTGGGAAAAGGAGACAGGGAAAGCCTATGTTTTGCCAAAGGGTCTAAAGAAAAGAGCAAAAATCAGATCTCTGAAGGCACAGCAAAACTCGCTGGGGTTTTGTAATGTTTCGATCAGTTTTGCAAATAGGGATTTTCATTCCTATTTGGAAGAAAGAGGAATTTTAGTTTCTGTACCAGTGCCATGGGTAGAAACAGGGTGATATTTGGAAAAAGAGAAAACGTACTCTAGTGAGAGCAACTTTCTGACAATTAGGCCTTAATTGGTGATACAGCAAATTCTCTGAGGGAATGGCAGGACTACCAACTGGAAATTAGATACTGCTGGATAACCAGTTTTACACTAATGGGGATTAAATTAGAATATAGGAAAAATGGGATGTATTTGAGGCTACCACCATTAATAATTCTAAATACACAGCAATTCACTGTTCTCACTTGAGCCTTTTCTTCATTCAGTTAGAGAAAGGCTGTTTGCTTCTAATTTGAATAGTATTAATAACAAAGTGCTTCAAAATCTTTGATGACATAAAGAGAGTCTTCTGGATTAAGAAAATATCTAATTTTATTATCAATCAAATCTAGTCTCTTTCAACAGCAGCAGAATTTCAATGATTCTCCCATTAAAAATACTACCTTATGATTATGTGTAGAACAGTTGGGTTTTTTTTCTTTACAAAGTCATCTAATTTACATCTTTTCCCTTGTTCTTATGTAAATGCTTTGTAATGTGTGGGGTTTATAATTCGACTTTCTTTTAAAGCTAATTTTCTTTTTTAAAATTCCAAATGATAGTTTTGCCATTTGGACTGACAGATCTGTAGTGTTGTAGTTTTGGCTACATATACAGTAGCAAAGAACAAAATATTTTTTGTCACACTTCTGTTACAGTTCAGTCTGTTCCTTTTACATCATCATCTTGTTTCTCTGGGCTTCACAGAGGCATCTGCTTTAATTTTTATTGGGCAGGGCTGCAACTTTGCAAACTCGTGAGTTTCACAAATCATTCACAAATGGGGATGATTAAATCAATTATGTCTTGGCTGAGTGATCTGTGAGTGTATTATACACACACAATGTTAAAAGAATGTTATTAAGGTGCAAACCCAAGTACTTAAAGTTAGGAAGTGCCAAAATTAAAGTTGCCTGAAGGCTCACAGTCTCTCTGCATGTATGTATGTATGTATATGGTATTTCCTCTAAGTGTGCAACAGCACCATTCTTCCAGCTGGAACCTCATCTCCGTCATCCTCCTCTCTCAAAGCAAACCTCAGGTTTCCTTGTGTAATTCAACTCTGGTCTGCAAACCAGTGTTTGGTGTGGCACTTACCAGTTTTTGGTGTATGATTTTGTAAGTAAAGTAATAAGTAAAGATTTCATAGGTTGTTTGTTTGTCTTTCCCAAAACAATGGCAAAACTTCATCAAAAGAAAAAGAAGCGGGCCGGGGCGGGGGGGGGGTGTGCGGAAAGGCAGAGATTAAGGTCAGAATTCTGGTTTTAAGGCCAGGGCTGTGCAATAGGGGACTGATTTTGTTTAAGAAGTCCTTATGTTTCTGAAAGTAGGTCTGATGAATTCCAAGCAATTCTGCAGACTGGAACTTGTCTTTCAGCTCAGGATGTAACACAGCATTATAAATTGCCAGACTGAAATCCACCTAGAGATTCCCACCTTCTCTACTTCTTATTCCTGGTCCCCCTACCTGTGTTTAACAATTTACTGTTCTTATTCTCATCCATTCCCAAGTCTGCTGGCCTAAATCTACATATTAAAAAGGGATTGGTTTTAGGGAGCCATTCTTACTTAGAGAATTTCAAATCATGGTCTTAAAAAGGTTTGCTTTGATGTGATTAAGGAGCAGAGAGCTGATGGGGGGAGGAGTGATGGGTGTGGAAACAAGTGCGGAGGGGAAGAGATGAGTGATACCTTCCTCTGCTGCTGGGCAGATGGGAATGTGAGACCTTGTTCTCAGACATTTGGGGTGTGAGGACTGAGTGTCCCCTTTCCAACTTCTTACCTCAGTGTTCACTTCTCAAAACTAGTCTCTGTGTCAAGCCAGTCACAGTTTCTCTCTGCTCTTGGCTCACTGTCTAGTTTTAAAGAGAAACGGGAAAGGGTTTAGTTTTAGTCCCAGGTTTAGTTTTTTCCCAGATTCTCTTTCTTTGAATTTGCGTGCCTGTGCCCTTTCATTGCCAGCTTTATTCCTGTGCCATATCCTAATCACAGCTTTGGTCACTAGTGCCTCTCATCCGCAATCACATCATCGGCCCCTAAATGCAGGTAGTGCCGCTTCTCCTTCCTTTCACTGGTTTGTGCTGGGATGAAGGGAAAAGTGTTTCTGAGCACTAATTTGTCAAGCCAAATGAATTCATTACTCAAGCAAATGAAAGAGAACTGCCAATTTCAGAACTGTTGCAAGGGAAGGAAAAGTTTGCCTACAGTTATGGTTGTCATCTCTGTTTAACTTCTCATCACAGTTTTGGTTTAAGATGTTAAGCCCGGCCCAGCTGTACCGCGGTGGTCACCCCGTCTGCTGTTCCATTGCTCTTAGGAATGGAGGTGGTATTGTTGCTGTAAAAGGATAAAACCCCTGGTGTTCTTGCCCTCTTTGTATTTCTTCACCCTTGATGACTGGGCAATAATTTCTCCACAGGGATTATTTGTCCAAGGATGGGGCCTCTGTTCAATCCAGATATAACCCAGCTGCGGTGGAATTTCGCCCCTTCTCTGGGCTTACAAGCAATTAGCGCTGCAGGCAGGACTGCCTGCCCTCCCAGGGAACAAAAGCTGCAGCAGAAAACTTTTCCCTTGAAATGGCAGCTGGACAAAGAATTGGCAGGTTAATCAGACAATTATTTCGAGTCTTTTTTACAGCAAATAAAAGTCACACGTGCTCACCATGGACTGAGATGGGAGCTCTTCTATGTGTAAGTTTGTATGTAGATAACTAGTGGAAAGAGTGTCAAAAAAATGGATATTCTTAATAACACCAGGTACAGATAACAGTCAGATGTGAGTTTTGAAGGAAATTTGCTCTGATGACAGGTCAGTTTTTCATCAGGAGCTGGAAAATTGCAAACATGTGATTATTCAAATAAGATGATATCTGCAAATAGGATATACTAAGCAAATGCTGTAAAGTTCATATGTGATATTATTATCTTCTCCCTTGAGAGTCGATTCAGCAGGAGCAGTTGATTTTTTTTTATTTTTTTAAACATAAAGAATGTGGATGTTTAGAGGAAATTGTTTCATTATAAAGGAAAGAAGTACCAGTGCACATCAAATATTAAATAGGATTCTCTCTTTTTCAAAATTAGTTCCCAAATTTGATGCTATAAAATTTTAACAGTAGTGGGAGAGCTCCCAGAAGACCCTTCATTATGTCTCATTATTACAGCATGTGTGAGGCCGTGGTACCCTTGGTTGCCATAGTTCCTTATTTAATCAAGAAAAATATGTTTCATGGCTGCACAGCTGGGTAACCTTATACATCTGTAGTTTTCTCAAGAAACAATCCTCTCCATACCCCATACTGTCTCAATGGGGATTTTCCCTCAAAAGTCATAAACCAGGCTTCTTTTATTTTTTTTTGTTTCTTGCCTACATTCTAAAGTTTAAGGTCAGACCCTGTGATTCTCTGGGTTTTCTTAATAAAGGGAAGGCTTTTTTGCTTTTGCAAGGCCAGATGTGGTCACAGGCTCTTAGGGTTGCAGCACAAGGAAAGCAGAGGCCGTGCTTTGCCAGCAGCAATTGTCTGCATGTTTTCTAAAAACAACCTGAATTCTTAACCAGGTGTTTTTCTCATTTATGTTCTTTAAAACCTGATACTTCCTATTGAACAAGTTGTATCAGATCTCCTCTGGAACTCTTACCAAATACCCGTTCAAATATTATGTAGCTTTAGGTGTGAGCTTTAGTTAAATATCTGCCCTGCCAGGGGAGACACTGAGCAAGACTTGTTTGGCTTTACAATTTCAGTGGTCATGTTTAAGTAACTTTGCAGGCATGAGCTCTCCAGGAAGGCTGCTGTGGTCTCTGGGAGCTTCTTAGAGCAAATTAATACCCTAAGACTCAAGGAACATTTATAATTTAATAATTGAGGAAAGTTGATTAAATATACAAAGCATTTAAATACCTATTTTAAGCTCGCAGTAATTCCTGACAAATTGAAGTATCTTGGCATTTAGAGAACTACAAACACATAGTGGTGATTTGAATTTGGACCTCACAGCAGCATGCCCATTCCATGGGAAATAGAACCTTTGGATCACAAGGGTCTGATGTACAGGGGTTGCCTTTAGATCTGATCTCTCCTGGTGATGGGATCTGAACATTTGGGAGAACAGTCCCCCTTAAGATGGTAGAAGACAACTGGAAAAGCCCCTGTTTGATTGTAACCGTGGGGATCATTTCTTTCCCTTATGTGACTCTGCACACAGGCATCACAGCTGCTGCTCTTTAGCAGGTCTGGGAAAGAGAATTCCAGCTATTTTAGAAGATGCTATATATAATTAGGGGAAAGCAAAGCTGGATCAGGCAGTATCACTTTTGCTTGGGTCAGTCCCGGTGGATACTTGTCAGACTCTTCCTTGTGTTCTTGCTTGTTACTTTGCAACTTCTGTAGGTAATCCCTGTCTATACCATTGAAACATTTTCCCTGGAATCCTAATTTATTTTTTTGTGGGTGTTGTTACAGCTTTAAGCCTGAAATTAAAGGATTCCTGTTGCTTTGGGGTGGGGAGGGGGAAGCTATCATGTCATTCACAGCGTCTCGTCTGTGAGCAGAGCAGGTGCCCGTGAAAGGCTCAGGACACACGAGAGCTTTGTAGGCTCAATACTTTGTTCCACACTGCCCAACCTGGTTTTGCACAAAACATCTGTAAACAAAAGTACACCGTCCAAATTTCTGGGGAGAGAGATGCCAGCAGTGCTGCTGCCTGCTCCTTCGTGAGTAAATCTCACCTGGATGCAGTTGTCCTGAAATCACAAAAGGGAGTGAGTGGCTTTCTCCTCCTCATCTCTGGGAATAAATCAGACATGGGAGTTGTGGGCTTGGCAGTTCAGCATTTCCATTTGTACTACACCAACATACTAATGATGGTGATTTTGCATTTGTAGCTACATGCCGAATCTAATTAAGTTTTTCTTAGGGTACAATTGTTGTTTTCTCCATTTAATTATGTAAGCACCAGGTGCAAGTGTTAATAGTAGCTGAATTCTGAAGGAAACCTTTTATCTTCACGCTATGCAAGACCTTTTTTTCCTGTATCTTTAATTTTGCAGTAAAAAAAGTGCTTACAGTGTGTGGTTGTAAGAAGGAGTTACATTAAGGTTCCTGATTGATACACACAGGAAACACTAATGAGGACTGAACACATATTGCTCTCACTTTAGATGTGTTCAGAACCATCTCTGAGCTCTACATTTTTGGTTTCAGGTGTTGCAATAGTTCAGGACTCCTTTTCCCAGCTCCACTGCTGATTTTGAGGGTTGGCAGACTTCCCAAAACTCCACGACAGGTCAGCTCCTGTCTGTTTGAGAAGGTCTCAGCTACCTGGGGGTCTCTTGTCTGGTGCTGAATTTCATGGAGCACAGTAAAAACTGCTCCTGCGACCGCCAGCCTGGCTCTGTGAACTTTCTGTCACCATTTCATCAATGCTTGTTCAACCATTGGAAGAGTTTTGGGGTAGAATCCTTTGTCTGCAAGTGTTATTTTTAAAGCTCAAGGATCTGAGCTTTGAAATGATGCAAAAGGCTGCTCAGAGTCTCAAAAGGTTTGGAGATTATAATGTTAAGTTTTAAATAAAGCGAACGGGAATCGCAGTAAACTTTTGCACCCGCAGATTGGTAATTGGTTTAATCTATTAAGTAAAAATGAGTAAAGCTTGTATTTTCTAGCTTCTAGTCATTCATTAGTAATCTCTATTTGCATAAATTTGGCCTTAAGTGTAACATAAAAATGATTAAGGCATGTCTATTCTGAAGTGTAAGGTACCCTTGCAACATTCCCGTTGCTAATGAAGGGAAAGAAGCATTTTTCAGCCTTTTGGAATTTGTGAACTATACATTCTTGAGTAGAAGGCTGGCCTGTGTGCACCATGAGTTTAAGCATGCCTTCTTCTCTTAGTTACCTTCCGAGGATTCATTCAAAGAAGGATTTTAAGCCCACCAAATATCACAAGTCAGTGGTAGTTATCCAAAATACGCTGTCTTTGCTTTAAGGATCCTGGGTGGTCACTTTGCCTTGGGCTCTGAAGTGTGATTTTATAGCTGAACCATTTTCGGTATAGAAACACAAAGGTTCCCATTTATTCTGCTGCTTCCATTGTTCTAATTCTAGATCCATGTAAGCAAAAAAGCTGTATATGATAATTTTTTTTTTTTTCAGTTAAGCTTTCAAGTGCTGTTAATGGTAGAGATTTCCCCCATTCCTGCTATTAGGTTTCTTAGAGACCTCAGTTGTTTCAAGTTTGGTTTGTTTCTTACCCTTCAGGCCTTTAATTCCAACTCCACTCCTTTGATGGTTTATCACAAAAATTTGTTCAGAGGCTTCCATTTTTTTTAAGGTAGTCTTTTAACTACTACTGATTATGCATTGCATCAAAGAAAAGTGGTTGAAAACTTTAAAACCACAAATAAAATATACATCAATGGGTTACAGTAATGAATGCTAACATACTGTTTCTTCAGAAAGAGCCCTTGAGGGACAGAAGACCATGCTTCAGGTGGTGTGAAAAATAGTAAGCTTGACTTCTGAGAACAGCTTGCTGGAGTTAGTGGTCAGGCTTTATTAGAAATGAATTTAAAAAATATTAAAATAGGTATGTTTAGTATTAGTTCACAGAAGTCTTTAAATTAGTATCAGGACAAATTCTTTCTGGCAGCAAAGCCTGCACACTGATGGGAATAACAACTTGTCACTTAGTTCCTATATGCTTTTGGCTTTTGGCTTCGTTTGTTCCATTATTCCCATTCCAGGTGGTGTTTTCTTCTGCCAGAATACAATGATTTATTTGGGTGGTAACACACAGGCTGCGTAATTTCAGAAGTTGATTTCTGGTTTTATGTAGGGATGCTTGGAAAAAAAATAAGACTGTCTTGCAAAAAATCTGCTGGCCTCATTAGGTGCAAAAGTGTCTCAAATGGCCCTTAAGCAGCACTTTGGCTTCTCCAGCTTCTCAGCATGAAAACATGTCTAAGTAAGTTATATAGTTTCAGGACAGTGAACAGCTTGCTTCAGATCCAGCAACTGCGTTTATTCTTTGGGTTTGGTTTTTCTCCCAAATGAAGAATGTCACTGTGCACTGTTTGCATTTACATCTCTAAGCAATTAAGCTAAAACAGCTTCATAAGATTCAGGGCTGCCTTTCTTGCAGGGAGAGCTTTGTGTTGGGTTTACGGAGTCCTGCAGTAAATCGACTTGGGTTTGGGTTTGGGTGTCTTGTTGTTTCAACTTGGTGTGATTTCATGTGTGTTCATCTTTCTTTGAAGATGTTTGAATGCTGTTGATTCTGAATTGTGCATCTTGGCAAGGACACTTACACTCATTTCCTATACAGTGCTTAAATGATGAGAAGAACAACTTACTGATTTATTCTGTATTTGGCGATATTTTTGATTATGTCTTTGGGTTTCTCACTGAAATACCTTTTTCATGAAGAAAGAGCAGAAAAAGCTTTCTTGCCTTGGATTACAGGATGAGGTACAAACAAAATGCAGAAACTTCACTTCTTTTATTTTTTCATGTCCTTTTACTATACCCATCTGTGAAAGAAATGAAGAGCTTTTCTAGTCTGAACTGAACTTGATTTATAGCATAATTGTATTGTTCTAATGCTTAGCCACAGAAATATTACAATATGTAGAGGACCTAGTGTTGCTAAGGTTTTGGGGACCATCCTGCTCTCTTCTTTCATCTCTTCCCCATTTCCAGTTTTCATCAACCTCCTCTGCAGTGATACTACACGTTGCTGAGTGTGCAATCCAATATTCCTTTGTATATTCCCTGTTCCAATATCTGGCATTTCTTTCTCAGAAGGCAAAGCTTTAAAAGTAATTCCCCCTCAGGGCAAGCCACTGGAGTAAAGATTTAGAAAAGTCTGTAAAGCTTAAGACTTCTGAGCTTTCTCATTTCTGGATCCCGGTTCTGTTTGCTCCTTGTGGGATGAAAGGGAATGCCCGAGGTGGCTGTGTGAGTGAGCTGCCTTCTGTAGCCTCTTCCTGTCTCCTGCCATTCCTTAGCAGGAGCAAAGCCTTGTTTCAGCCAGGAACAAACACCAAGTGGTTTGTACAGGATGTGCAACACTCAGAACTGTGGTGTGGCTGTTCAGAGGGTGTCTACTGGGATGGCCCCCCCACCCAGGGCTGTGTGAAGGGCTTGGGCTGCACGGGCAGCCTGGGACAGCAGCTCTGTATCCTGGGACAGCAGCTCTGTATCCTGGGGTTTGTTCTTCCCTAGACATATACAGCTTGGGCCCTTGGAAGTGACAACGATCCCCTGCAGACAGTGTCTGTCCCTCATCCTGCAACTTGAGCATGTTCCCTGGGAAGCATCCCAAGGTGCTTCCACATTCCTCCTGCTTGCCAGGGGGGAAGCAGGGCAAATGGGGGCTCTGATTTTCCTTCCGGTGCCTGTCATGCCTCTGCCTGAAGGCTGTCCCTGCAGAGCTCCCTGGAACTGGTCAGGGGTGAGCAGAGGCAGACACTGGGCTGTGGGAAAGGTGCTCCCGGTTCCCAGGGCTGGTGCTCTCACCTCTGACCATTCCCTCTGCCCACAGCCACACTGGAGACCAACATCCTTCCTGCACTGGCTTTGCAGGCTGTGCAGTCCCAGCTCGGAGCTCTGCTGTCAGCAGGGGCTCAGAGGGCACCAGGCAGGGTTTAGCCACTGTTGCATATACAGTTCAGAATAATTTTCTGCTCCTTTGATAGCTCTTGATGTGTTTTATTCAGTTCCACTCTAATCAAGTTAACTGTTTTAGCACATTGTCTTTCTTCAGACTTTTTACAGAAGGCAAGTGTAATCCTTCTTAAAAAGAAAAAAAAAATAATTCCCCTTTCATCCTTCTGGGGAGATCACTTTATTCATGTGTAGTGACCTGGCTCAACATTTAATAACTAATGTGTCACCGAAAGTTCCTCATTACGGCCCCAGCTCTTAGACCACCTGGAGTGCTTCATTATTAATGTGAACTTCAGGTTCAGTTTTGAGCAGTGTGCAGGTGCATTTGCACTGTTCCTTGCGGGCTGGTGACACTTGGCCCGGGAAGGGACAAGAGGACGTGAGGCTGGATGTGCCTATGGAGCAGTGATTGTGTCGAGAGCAGCCGTAGGAGGAGCGTAAGGGCTGAGGCTCCAGCTCTGTGTTGATTAGAATCTAACTTTTGCTTTCCTTGGCAATCATTCTTTGATATATAGGCACTTAATCTCAGTGCCTGGAGAGCAGGAGGAGAGAAGCCAGAGAGGGGAGGATAAAGGGGAAGCCACACTCCGGTTAAACCAATAACATGGGAAAAGCTTAGTTCTTATTCCAGACATGAATGTGTCTTTGGATGTAGATGATAGTTACATGGCAACCAGGCTCTGCAGGGCCCTCCAGGTTGCAGCTGGTTGTAGTGCAAGATGTAAGTAATCCTGTTGATGCAGCCAGGACGCTGTTAAGACGATGAGTTTAGGAAGGATCTTGTATCTCCTTGACGGAAGCTTAATTTTTTCTTGGTTTTATTTTTTTGGAGTAGTTGCTTAAGCCACCTAAAGTCCTCCACCCAGCTATCTTTGCATCCTGAAATCTAATAAGTGACCTACTGAACTAAATCTCTGATCTTAACTTGTTTGGTTTATAGTCTGAAAAAATAGAAAGGCAAGAGATAACAGAGTCTAATGTTGCATCCAAGATCGGTGGAGCTCGGTACAGTTCCAGGGTTATTCATTGGTTTACTGAGGGCGTTTTTGAGGGTTATTTTTCTTTTTTAAGGGGGAATTTCTTTGTGGACTTCTTTTTGTTTTATTTTGAAAGAAATATGGAAGTAGGAGAAATGGGAGGAGAGGTGGATTCATAGAAGCAATGGGGAAGAAGGACAAAAGGAGAAGGGCTGAAAAGGAAGGGAAAAGAATAGTTCCAAATGTGTGAAAGGGAGTGGGAAGAATGGGAAATCTGAGTGTGCGATTGGGAACACATGGAATTGTGGGTAAGAATAAGTGGGATAGGGTAAGAAATCACCTGAAACACGTTGTTGTTTTCTGTAAGGACCCCAGCCTGGTCACAGTGAGAGAGTCTCTGCTTTACTCTCTGGGCACCACATCTTGCCTCACTGAATCCACTTAAAACAAGTACCAAGATACATTAGTGCATTTTTTCATGAAGAGCTAAAGCACCAAAAGGTACTTCCTCAATAGCTTAGTATTTTAAACAAACATTTCTCTCAAGTGCTGAAGGATTAAGGGTTTTAAAAGTCCTATGCAATTGTATATAATTTTTGTAGTTCTCCCTAGTCATTTTGCTCTTATTTAAACTGAATATGTGCTGATTGGGGTTTTTGACACATGTAAAAAGTGGTGCCCTGGTCTTCTAACAGGTTATTGTTGTCAAATCTAAGTAAAGGTATTTTAGATTAATGTTTCTGGCTCTGGCCAATGGCACTAGAAGATGAAATCTCTTTCTAATATGACTCAGCTCCTGAAAATGTTGGTTTTCCTTAAAAAAAAAATCAGTAAATTAGATCTCTAGGCACTGATTTTCTGAATTTGCTGTTAATTTAGTTATTTTGCCTCTTGGAGTTGTTTTCAAATATGTATATATACCTATCTTGTGGCATTTTAAAGTGCTAAATTGCCATTTAAAAGATGAAAGAAGTATGAAAGTTTAGTGAATAGTTTAAAATGAATTTAAAAAAACCCAATTAATGTTATTTAGTATCTGTTATAATTTTTCACCTACACCTCAAATATTTACGGGAAAACATCCAAGAATTTGTAAGGTGCATTTAAAATGTGTCTGGTGAATGTCCCTCATGAAATAAATTATTTTTATTGCATTTTAGAAAAGTACATATTTAATAGCGGAATGCTTTGCTTACGTACTTACATAACTCCAGTGTATAATCTGGGTCCAAAGGTCTTTAATATATTATAAAGACAGGACTTTAATGACAAAATAATGGCTCTGATGTATGTGTAACGTTGGGATTAGATATTAGAAAGGTTTCATATCTTTCAACTCTTCCTCATGTGCTGTTACATTGCTGCCCCAGACATTTTTTAATGCATGAGCAATCAACATAAATGAAAACTAGAAAGCACTCATGTTAAGACAAGAAGCAGTGTTACCTTCAATAAGGTTGAAGTTGACTTCAGAAAGCTGTCACACAGATATTTCACTGGAGACATTCTAGTCTGACCTCTCCCTCACCGTGCCTTCTTTTTTCTTCTTTATTTATTTCTTTTTTTAATAATTTTTAAAATTATGTTTTTTACTTTTATGATTAAACAGAGAAAGGAGTTTGTAAAAGCCCTCCAGAAAACTGACAGTTCCCTGTAGAATTGTAGGTCTTTCTCATTTCCATGTATTTTCCTGCAGGAGAATGGCTCTCTAAGAGCACATTAGCCTTCAACCTTGGCAAGTGTAGAAGTAAATCTGCAGTGTTATGATTGAAATGTTATACCTGCTTATTCTAAAACTGACATGAGAGGTGACAAATGACAGAGGCATTACTGGGTCAGGTGAAGCCTTTGTCATAATCCCTTTTCCCCGAACTTTTAGCTGGTGCAGCAAAGAGAATCCTGTTTCAGGGATTATTAACACCACCTGCTACAAAATTCCTCTGGGAAGGACCGGAGTGCTTTGGATTCAAACCCTGGCTTTGAAACACACAGGAAAATGGCACAGTCCCTGCAGGTACTCTAATGACTGCCTTGGTGTGGGTACAAACCAGTCCTTCCACTGTGAAAATGTATTACTGAGGATATAAATGCTTTTTCTCCCATTGCAATGCATCATGAATTTTAAGTGAATTCCTTAAATTCTTGTGTTTGACAGGATTTAGAGGTGCAGCCTGCTGCAAGGAATTGTGCAGCAAGGTTGAACTCATCTCTGGGCTGAAGCCCCTTAGTTTTGGGGGGGCACAGGTGGAAAGCTCCGTCTCCATTATGCAGCACTTTTGCCACTTCTCTTTCTTCTCCAGCGCCGTTTCATGTTTCTCTAAATTTTGCTTTGTGTCTGGTTCATCCACAAGGCAGAGTCTTCCCTCAGGACTGCCTGTGGAAAAAAGTGTTTCTCCCTTTGGTAGTTCTGTCCTAGTTCTCTCCTGTAATCCCAACGTGTTGGCCAGGTGGGAATGTGGTGCCTCCCTGGCTGTGGGGTGTGCACCTCACCTGCTGCTGGAGAGTGGAGGGGACAGGTACCTGACAAGGACCTGAGCACCAAGTTTGACTCCAGTTCTTGTCCCATTCCCCCGTTGTTTTGTGGAGTTTTTCAAAAGTCAGACGAGGGAAAGGTGTGCCTGTGCCCCTTTTTAGTCGGTGAGCAGCATTGATATGCCCGGTATCCTACAGGAACTGCCTGGAGCAGAACAGGCACAGCAGAGCAACAGGCCAAGTCCTGGGCTCTTTTCATCACAGTCTCTGATTGCAGATCCCCCTGGAACTAAGAGGTGAATCTGTCCCTTTGTATTCCTGAGTGAAGTGAGCGCTGATTGATTTGCTAAGTGATTACACGCTCAGATGAGATGCTGGGATGTACAGTTTGATTCGTATTCAGCACCACAGCGATGCCCTGGTGAAGCTTCCTGCAGCACAAAGAGGATTGTAGGAGGATGTGCATACAGAAATCACCTCTCTGAATGTCTTTTAGGACCTTATTCAGCCTTGCATCTCATAGTTTGTTTTCCTTTGGCAGAGTTTTCTGACCTTGCTCTTGGAAAAGGCAGAATGCTGCTGTTTAAATGTTGGCCAGAAGGAGCTGTTTCTGGATAAACAATCCTGGCGTGTGCCGGAGTTAATTGCCTTTGGTGGGTACCTCTGTCCTTTCCAACCTCAGAGGCACCAATATATACCTAAGCCACGAGATTTCAACTTATCAAGAAGAGCTTTACATAAATATTTTACTTAGTTGGCATGTTTATCCTGTGGAAGGTGTTGCTCCTGTGAAATTGAATCCTAGGAGGTCTTCTTCCTGCATAAGTGTCTGCTATCTCTCTCAAAATAAATCCCACAAGACCCAACTGGCCATAGTTTGTTCCTGGCTGTCCATTTGCTGCTGCCATCCCCTGTCTGACATCATCATGGCATTTTATTTACAGGGTCAAACTTACACTTTTGGGGAATCTGTCAAATCCCTTAAGATGAAGCTGCTTTCCGCAATTTTAAGCTTTGAAACCTAAAAAAAGGTGGCATTTGTTAAAATTTTCAGCAATACCTGGGTGCTGTTACTGTTTCCTAACATACATGAGTTTCTTGAAAAGTAGTTTTCGATACTTGAGACATAACATACTATGAGCAATTTTTTTTTTCCACTTTTAATTCAGAAGAGAATTCTTTGTATAAGAGAACCTTAAAAAGTAGTAGTTGTGATGTGAAGTGGATATTTTGTGATTTGAGAGCTAATCTTGGAGACTATTTTAGAAGTTTGAAGCTATTTGAAACAATTCTTGTGTAGTAGTTGCATTTCTAAGCAGCATCTCTTTGTTTTGGTGGAAGCAGGGAGTGGGAAGGGATTTTTTGTTTTCTATTGCACATTAATCACACATGTTCATAACAAGTGACATTGCTTTTCCAGAAGAGGAAAAATAGTTTTGTAAGTTTTATTGCCATCAAGCCACTAGTAAAAGTAAGTTATTTTAGACATACTAAAACTAATAAAACCTTGAGTTCCTTTGAAGTTGTGGGTTTGAGTTGATTGTGAGCTCAACCACAGTTCACAGTTGCAGCTGGGCATCTGAAGGCTGAGAAATAATGACTAATCATTATTTGTTTGGCAGAGACCTGCTTGGATATTACCAGATGGAAACTTCTGGCTCTGCAAATGGAGCAAAGAATGTCTGTCTGTCTATCTATCTATCTATCTATCTATCTATCTATCTATCTATCTATCTATCTATCTATCTATCTATCTATCTATCTATGTTTCTATGTATATCTATATATATACCATAGATACAAAGATATGAATTGGGCAGGTTTCAGTTCAGTTTTCATGCTCTCACTTTTCTGACTGTTGTAGCAAAGGGTTGTTGTTGTATTTGCAGTCCTGCATGAAAGATGAGTTACCACAAATTACACATCATTAAAAAAAAATTGAGAACTGTTGGGTAAAAGTATCTAAACTTCTGGGACTTGCAAGAAGTGAAAAACACAGAAAACTTTTCAACAGAAAACTTGAGGAGTGTTTTGAGATGATGGATGGGCAAGAAAATGATTGACAAGCAACTCAGCAGGGACCTGATCTTCTGAAGCCTCAGAACAATATAGCTTTTGGGATGGGACCTTTGTGTTTGTTTCTTCCCTCTCTAGAAGCCAAGTTTCTGGGTTTCTCTGGGAGTTCAAAAGACCACTTTCAGCTCCTGTTAGGGCAAAATTCCACTGTTGATCAGTGGTTTGTCTTCTCAGGGCTGACAAAGAACCCACAGAGAAAGCAGAATTCTGTTCTGTTCTGCCTGAGTTTTGTAACAGTCTCTCCCAGTAGCTTTTGGAATGCCGGTGGTAATGCAGAACACCGAGATTCCTTCCAGGTAGAGTTGGTGGTGTCCATATATCACCGTGCTTTGCTCAGGAAGCGAGGATAATTCATGGATGAATACCAGGGAATACTAGAGGATATATTATTGCTGTGATTTCCCCAAGATGGAGCGAAGGAGGATCGTGTGTCTTCCCCCTCCTGCTTCCTGGATAGAGTAGGGAAAAGGGGAGATGTTTGCATGGTCTGAGGGGAAATGGGGTTCTTATTAGAAGAAAGGCATGAGTAAGATGAAAGGGAGTATGTTTGGTACTTAAACATTATCTGGGTTGCTGCTGGATCACGGCATGAAAGGGAGGTCTTTGGGGAGGAAGCTGGGAGACAATACAGCCTTTCTGGTCACAAGATCATTGTCTCGTGTCTGCAATGGTCTCTGGAAATCTATTTCAGGAAGTAATTTTTAAACTTCCTTTCAACATCACTGACATGTTAAAGCGATCAATGTTTTCACTGGCCTTTGTTGACAAACAAAAGGGTGTTGCTGCAGCCAAGACAAGGCTGTAGGCACAGCCCTGCAACTGCATAAATGTGGGACATTTGAAGAAACCCGTGGCTCTTTAATGACATTCACAAACAAGAACAAGCAAACCAAAACCAGTCTCTGCCCGTTCCTGTGTGTGAGTTTCTCTCTGCACTGAACTTCCCTTGTGTAGTACAGGACATTTCTTTAAATAAATATGGTGTACTAAGGGTATGACAGACATATCTTTGTTGCCAGCCTGGAAAGTGGAGTTTCTAACACGGAAAGAAATGTCTCTTAACTTGCAGAAATGAAAATATCCCTTGAGACATGGGCAGAGGATTATAAGTTGTTCCTTCACTCTGTACAGATATTTTGATGACCAAAGCAGATACCAAATTCCTGTATGTTTTGTTTTGCATCAGCTGTGCATCTGTTTCCTTCCTTTAGTGTTAACACTCCATGAAACATAGGATAATCTGTGTTGGAGTAATTTATTTTCAGTCCTAAAAGGTAAAGAGCGCTGATGCTCACCTGAATTTCTCTGGCACAGACACATATCTCCTCCATGAGTGCTGTAAATAACAAAGAACAACTCATTCTGCATTTCATTAATGCACCTCAGCCTTGTTATTTGGAGTTCCTGTCCCATGTATGTAATAAGTGAAAAGGAAATGAGACTTTGGAGGAGATAATGTGAACACACAATATTTCTGTGGTTTCGCTGAAATGAAATGAGGGCTTTGTTTTGTAAAAACCTAATTATTGCATTCAGAGTCTAACTCAGGCCTGGCCAAGTCTGTAGTGTCTCCATTATTTCAGGCATCAGGTTTTATGAAATACAGTATTTCATACTGTAAACATAAAGGTGCTTTATTCTCTGCTGACTTTTGCACATTATTAAAAAAAAGAAAAGAAAGGAAAGAAAAAAGGTTTTCTCCTTTCTTGAGTCTTGTCAGTCTCTTGATGTTTGTTAACTTTGAGATAGGGACAATGTAATTTTTTGTGCATCAGATTTCACTGTTATATTTCATTTGTTACATGTGCTGCAGGTAGGTAAAATAAACCGAGAATAAAGTAACTTAAACATAACACAAAAAAACGTAGATCAGTGCACAGGCCTTCCCACTTGTAACCTCTTCTCTAATTCTCAGCCCTTTTGTCCCAGGTTATTTTCCCATCCTTCCAACCAGGAGTTCCCCAAGTTTTTGTTTCTGTCTGGTTTCCCTCCCCTGCCCCCAAGCTGTTGTGATTCAGTCCATAGATTAAACAGTCCAGACATGTTCTTAAAAATATTGAATTTTTTTGGCTGAAACTTCTTCCCTTTTTATTTTTTTATTTATTATTATTATTATTATTTTAGTTCTCAAGTGTAAATTTTAAAATCTGGTGAAGTTATGAACACAACTCTGGACCTTCTGACAGATTTACTAGTGCATTCCATCCTCCTTTGCATTACAAGCTCCAGAAATGAAGAGAGATTTGGATCTCTGGTCTGTACTTCTTGCCTTTGAATACTTAAGCCCTGTCAGTCCTGACCAGTATCTCTCTCCATATATTATCATACAATATTGGGATTCCAGAATTACAATATTTCATGTGTTTGGGCAGTTCTCTGGGTTGGGGGTTGATAACTAAAGAGCCTGTTCACTCAATCAAGCACCCGTCAGCCTCCTTCACTTTTATTTTTAGTCCCTGCATTTTGAAAAATAGAAGAGGGATTCTCTTTGGTTTCAAATCTAATAAAATGGCCTAGACCTAATCCGTGAGCAGCATATTTAGATTAGCTCCATAATCCTACCAGAAGGAAGTATTTGTAAGGTGCTTTGTGTGTGTCATGTTTAGATGACAGAGACGACTTTGGTCTCTCAGTGACAATTGAAAAGCTCTCTCTGCCCTTGCCAGATACATGAACTCAAATACTTGTCATTTCAGAAATGTCACCTGCACTGTCAAAGCCTCACACAGACCTTTTTATTTAAAATACAGAATTAGTGCTGTGCTGTCTCATTCAGGTATTTGATAAATAGTATGTAAATAGTATATAAATGGTAAATAGTGTATAAACATTGTGAATTCCGTGTCCAGTTCTGGGCTCCCCAGTACAGGAGGGATATGGAGTTTAATTGGCTGTTGAAGGTTTTCCTGTGGCCTGAAATATCTCAAAACCTCCACACATCCAGCAGCTACAGAGGATTTGCCCCAGGTTTTTAAAGATACAGGAGCCTGGATGATTAAAGTGAAATACCTTTCTCATGTCGTATTTCTCAGTTTGCTTCCCATGCAATCAGCTTTAGAGAGGAGGGTCCAGGGAAATGTGACAAACCCAAATATCTTTAAAACCTGATCTTTGAGGAATGGTTGGCAGACTTGGATTTGGTTTGTGTAAAAGAGAATACCAATCGGTTGATTTCTATGCCTGGTGAAACTTAGCAGAAATAACAGCTTAAAGCCTGTAGTAGGGGAGGGAGATTTCCTCCTAAAACTAGGGGAAAATCTCAGCTACATAACCATGAAATAGTAAATAGGCAGGAAGGCTTTTTAAATATCAGCTAGATAAAGACTTGGCAGGGTTGGCATAGATATTTTAGCATCAAAGAGCAGGAGATGATGGACTCTGTGATTTCTTGAAGTCTGCTCTTAATTTCTATGTGTTCTGTCTGCAGAAATATCTCCTTATTTACATTAGCATATCAAGAGAGACTGGTTTTTTTGGGGTAGAAAACCCACAGTTTCCGAGGAGTCCTTCACTTATTTCAATTTATTTAATTGGGCATCCAAGCATAGGAAGTGTCAGATTATATAATTGAGCCTTATTTCTGCTGGATAAGGAGGGAAAGGAAGAGATTGCCAGAATTAGATTAACCATTTGAAGTGTAGCCACCCTGCAATGCTTTGTCTGGGAACATCCCTAAAGCTATCCACATCTTCAGCATGCTTTTTTCCCAGGAAATCTAATGAAATGCCTACAGACCCACCAAATCTATTTTCATATTATATCAGCAAGATAGTTTTCTGTATAAAATTTATAAAGTCAAGGTATAAAGCATGTTGATAGACCTGTGTAGGCACTTGAGGCCATGAACACAGAACCTTGTTATCCTCAGCAGTGTGTAGAACCACAGGAATATTTTGGGAATCTCATTCAGCTGCCCAGTGCAACTAACACAAGTGGCTGATGTCTCAGCCATCATTCTAAGTACACATATAATTAACATTTTTACTTGCTATGTAACTACATGGATATCCTCTGTGGAATTGCAATGGCTTTTTATCAATAGTATTAGAAACATTTTGCAGAATCTTCTGGTAAGTACGAAGTGCTGACCCCTGCACAGCAGTAGAAGGCATTCTGATAATAGACTATAACTTTGCTAATATTGTTACTCTCAGTTAACAGATGAGCACTTGTAGGCAAAAACCCTTCTGGAAGGTTCTCTGATGTGAACAGTTGCCTTTAAATAAGAGACCAATCACCGTTTTGAGCCATAAGGTGCTGGATTTGCTATGTTATAGCACCTTGGAATTGGCCTTGGGAAACACAGGCTCTTGTTGAGGATGGAACAGCCAATGGAGCCCATTAACACACTGCCCTGAAACCCCTTTTGCTGGGTTGTGTCAGCACCAGGCTGGTGAGTTCCAGAGCTGGCTGAGCAGGAGCAGATGTGGATGCTGCAGAAATACTGTTCTGATGCGTGAAAATTGAGATGTCAGAGACAAACTTGTGTCCAAGAGCTGAAGGCTTGAAAACATCTCTGCTTTGTGTCCTCCATAACATTCATCCTTCCCTCTTCTCTTTTTTGTCTTTCATTTTTGTGTTTTCTTTGTGATTGTTCGACTAGAATTTTAGTAAGTACATTGTGTTGTCTGGGCATCTCTTGTGAACCTTCTCAGCCTTTACATGCAGGATTAGGGGCTCATTAACACCTGAGTAGTGTCTTGCAGCTTTCATTGGATATTTGAATTAAAAGAGATTTGGCCATAAAATATTACTAAGTAGTAAACAATCTGTAAGAATGCTGTTTTTCTCAGACTCTAAGTTTCACTCCTCTGTTATCTGCAGTATTACTTTACCGCTTTTCTATACTGTTATCTGTGAAAAATGGTATAGAAGTAATTGAGTTTTCTAATTAAAAAATAAAAAGCACAGTGTATCTAGAGGCCTTGCACGTTCTGTATCCATCACAACAATTTGCAAAATAAAAATCCATTTTCTGTGGGAATATCATATTTAAAGATGACTAATTTCTAGGAGGCTTCATTTAAAGTGATAAAAAATTACAAAGTCTCCAAATATTGATCCTTTGTGTACAAATATGTGTGCTTTTTCTCCTATGTTGTCAGGAAGACTTGGATGATGTGTGCAATATTAGATCATTGTGTACAAAGAAGAGACATTGGCTTCTTAGTCATCAGGAATTACATAAATTCACTCTTTGTGCTTAGTGTGGAGTGTGTCCCACATAAAAATCCAGAGTTTGTATACTCTGCCTCTACTCTGCTGCTTCATAAATTGATTTTTTTTTTTAATTATTGTTAGAATGCTATTCTCCATAATAGTGTTTTCATTTGCTTTGCATGAATTGAACATGTTTCCACAAGTCAAATTGCCCAGGCAAGTATTTTGGTAGCTCACACAGTGGCATTACAAACTTCACTCTTAGGAGTATGTTCTTAAAACATGAGAGTAGTTCAAATGGCCATGAGCTTTTGTTCCTATTAATAACAGTGATACATCATTTCAAAGCCAGACTGAGGCAACCAGGTTGCTTTAACCTCTGCAAGGTGCTCAAGCCTTTCAAAAATTTGGGAGTGATGAAGTAGAAGATCCGGTGTTTCGTTGCCTGGTCCGGAGCTGTGCAGGTTGCACCCTCAGTTTTCAGGCCTGAAAGCTTTAAGCCAGAGGCACATTTGAAAGGTGACTGTATCAGCATAGGGAATTTTAATTTCAAATCAAATGGTATGATAGTTTATGCTGTTAATCTCTCACAGTGCCAAATGTCATTAATCCTTGTGTCAGTTCTAGGGGTTTAAGAAAACCTGAACACCCAATTGCAAAGTCCTTACAGGGGACTAAAGGCAGCTGTTTAAGGGAAGGGGGAAGGTGGGTGGAAGGGATGCCTGCACTGATCCTGTCCCTAGGCATAAGTAAGTGTTTAAACAAGTAATAATTATTTTACTAGTCTAAATCTTAGTGCATAAAAATATTCCTAATTTGAGAGGTAAAAGAGATCCAGATTACAGATTTTCTTTCAGACCAGGTATCGTAGATCTCCCAAATCATATAGGCCATTTTATTACAGTTGGTCTGTAAAGTGCAAACCACCTCACCCTTCCCTGAAGTGGGAGATATGCACAAACCTAAAATGCATCAGGAGAGGGTTAGAGATTCATGAACTCAATACCTGAGAAAAGTACTGAAACATCGTCATGAGATCAAAATGAAAGGGCAAATAAAAAGAGCTTAGGTCAGCTTTTAAAATGTAATATTCTTTGGCTAAGATCCCACTCCTTCATGCTTCGATTTAATCTGTCAGGGCAAAAGGGCAAAGGTTCTCATGATTGCTGGGGAGGGTACAAGATGCATGACAGAGCAATTTGCTGAGTTTCTCTGGATGAGTATAGACAAAGCTGGCATGTCTTTGCTCTTTGTGTCTCTGACAGTAGCCTTTAACATAGTCTTATTGTTCACTTTTTGGGTCACTGAAAGGCATTTATAAGGTATTTGTGGTGCAGAAAGCACATGAAACTGTTTTCTAATTTGTCTTAATTGCTTGTCTCACTAAATGGTTAATTCCCATTTGTATGTGCTCAGCAGTTTAGAAAAAAGGTGCTTGTTCATATTTGAAATCTCTGTAATTGCCAAAAGCCCTTCGAGGTGTTGGTGAATGATCAGCATTAGACCACCTAAAGCCCTTTATTCTCACTTCTGCTTTGCTTTCAAAAGTGCTGGATGATTATTTTACAATTTGTCCCACTTTGCTGAAGTTGTACACGGTCCTTTTTCTCCTTGGGGAAAGGTTTTGTCATTCAAGGTTGTGTTTCTTGACTTCCCTTGGTGACGACACGTGTGTTAACCCCTTTGTTGTGCTGTTAAAATCCTCTGTGCTCAAACTGGCCTTCAAGTTACCAACCAATATGTGTCTCTCTTCAAGTCACTCAGCTTGGTGGTAAATAGAGAGAAGTGTGTGAGCACAGACACTTGCCTAGAAATATTCTCATTTGGTCAGAATTTACATCACCAGAACTCTCAAAGTATTTTACTGCTCTGTGCATTCCCTCTAATGTGCACAAACTCTAAAGAAAATGGGACAGTGCTGGCTTTTCCAGTTTGCAAATTGAGTTATTGATCCTACAATTGATTATTCCCGAATAGGACTTTCCAACCAGATGCAATGGTCTGCTGCAGAAATTTGTTGTAGATGTGGAATTGAAGTCGTCTTGGTTTAAAGAGTTGAATGCCTTTGTACAATTTGCAGAAATAGGTTAGAGGCTTCGTGTCTCCTGCTTCATTTAATTCAACTTTATTCTGCTGTTATGGAAAGAGAGAAGATGTCTCGCAAGCATGAGTTTACCATTAGCAGGACAAATTTAATGTTTGTTATACATCTTGCACATGATATTAGTGTTTGCTAAGTCAGTTGCAGTAGCAACAAATGCCTTACATCAGGGTTAGTTTTGTTAAGGAATGGCAAGGCCACTGGTAGCCATGAAAGCAGAGAGGGAAAGGCTTTGCAAAGTGTTTGAACAGTTCCCAAAAGCAGCCTGCTGTCAGTCTGTGTGCAGAGTCATTCCCACTGCATCTCTGAGCAGAAGAGGACATGACTAAAGAGCCTGCAGTAGGTCGTTTTACATGCAAGTTTGTGTCATCATGCTCAATAATGAGTGCTAGGTGCTTAAAGGAAATGATTAAACGCATCATGACATCCTGGGGCTGAGCAGCGATTCCCAACAGCCAATGTAGTCACACATACAGGACATCAGTTTGTCAATACTCCAGACCTTGGGATAAAAGCATCATTTGTTGGTCAGACTTCATAATCATCTTAGAGTCATCCTCTTTGTTTTATTCCTTGCTTTAATAAGAGCCCATTAGTGTTTCAGTTGCTTTGTTTGAAGAGAAGAAGTGCATTAGGCAGTAATGCTTTGGGCTCGTGACCCCAGCTGGGTCATGTCCAACCATAGGGGATGTCCAGAGCCAAGGTCAGCACCTGAGCAATGCAAACTGCATCCCTTAGGGAGTGGGCTTATCCAGGAGTCCTGACGGGAATGTTTACAAAGTGCCAGCCAGCGTCTGGAACAGCCTGAGCTGAGCAGTGCTTCCCTTATCACCTGCCTCATTTTGGCTCGTGTTTCTCAGTTATAATTTTACGAATTTGCCAGACATGATGTAGTCCCCATGGCCCTGGATGTTTAAGACAAATAAGAGACAAATAAATTATCAGAGAATGCTGACTTGCTGGGTTTGGCAATAGTCATCTAAATGCAGCCCCCCACAAATGCAGGTGCCTTTCCCAGCAGCATCACTTGATCTGTGTCAGTAGTCACCTCTGCCTCTGTGCCCAAGAGGAGCTGGGCACCAAGAAGCTTTCCTGCTCTATCCTTTCTCTACTTCACCCTGACTGAACACATTTCTGTTTTCAGAAATGTTCCAGCTTAGCACAGAGAGCTCCTTAAAAGAAACTCGAAGAACTTCTTTCAAAATCATCTGTTTGCAGGAATCACAGGAACAGTGAAAAACAGTGTTTATATTTAGATCCTTTAAATAAATGAAAATCAAGTAAATTTTTTATTTTGCCTTCGAGTATTTTGTGCTGCATCTAAGGACAAATTGGCATCTAAGATTTTAACTAGCTTTCTTGTTTGTTATGGTTTTACTATTTTTGTATTATTTTTGGCAGGCCTTCCTCTGCTGATGCTCATGTTGACATTTATTCTGATTAGTTTAAATGAAGGTCTTAACCCTGGCTTCATCCTTTTAGCTGGCATTGCTTATGAAGGAGTAGGAATAGCAATTGGATCTAACTATGCAATGCATTTAGGTAGTTTGTATTTAATGTCCGTAACAATACATTTCTTTTCGGAGGGAAATGAGCCATGTACTTTCTGTGAGAATTCCGTGTTTCTACATTCACTGGCTCAGTGAAAAATTCCCTCTTTAGGCAGCTCTTTTGCTGTTCTGAGAAGTGTAAAGCTTGTGCTTCTGACACTCTACAAGGGCTGGGAAGATCCTGCCTGCATGTATCCAGTGATGGATGGTGGATGGATTCACGGCCGTGACTTCTTTGTTGTTGTTTTGTTTTGTTTTCATTTTTAAAATTAAAAAAACCCCTGATATTGAAGTGTTCTATTTCATTCTTTCTGGGTCCAGTCTGGTAAGTTCTTGGATTCCTGTGACTGTGCCTGTACTAAGGGAACAGGAGGTGAGGGCATCCAACACCCTCTAGGCCTGATTCCTGGAATGTCACATTTGAACCTCTTTCTGCTTTGTGCTGTTACTAATTTTAAGTCATTCTGACTTTTCCTTATTTGTGGCTAAATGTTGGAGCACTTCTACCTGCCAAACTAACATTAGGCTTACCTATAAATGTTCTCAGTGCAGTGTAGATATGACCCAACTGTACTCAATTCCTACTTTTCCCTTCTTTTAAAGCCTTTTTTCCTTTGTTGTTGACTGAAGTATAAACAGGGTGGAGGATTCCTCTCTTCCCCTCTTACTATTGTGATTAAAGAACAGAGGAAAACACTTAATCCAAGATAACAGTTTTCTTTCTTTGGTTTTGTGAGGTATTCTTGAGGAAAACATTTGTTCCTACACAACCTGTTCCATTGACTGGAGAATATCACAGGAAAATGGAGAATATGTGTTTGTTGAGGGCACGCTGTGCATTCTGTATAATCCAAAGACTTTTAAGGTGCTTGATGCTTGGCAAATGTGCTGCTTTGCCTGTCATTTGAAGGGAGGTTTGAGAAGAACAATAAAGCCAAAGTTGGCTTGCGTTATCTGCGTGAAAACACTCATTTTGATACAAGCAGATATTTCACAACCGTGTGTAAAATATCTGGATTAAAACATCAAACACCCAGGATAGTTTCTGCATATCCTCCAGAGTTGGTGTTAGTTCCCTGGACAAGTCTGTAGACATTTCTGTAGGGGTAAAACTTGGCATTGCAAAGTATCCAAACTAAACACACGGTTGGTTAATATAAGGAACCTTCAGTTAAAATACACATTCCAGTTTATCTGCCTGCTAATACTGCATATTGTTTTCTAACTAATATTAGATTTTGTTTTCAGCTGAAGGTGAAAAAAATTAACTGGACTTGGTTTGAATGTTTGTTAGGATTGGACTTTCTTGTTTCGTGGACAGAGTGAGAACACAGAAGAACAGGGAGCCTGGAGCAGAAGTTATGCTCTTGAGAGGAACACATGATAACTCCTTAATCTCTTGGGTTCGATCACTTTGTCTGCAGCTGTGGGTTTTGACAGTCTAGTATTGGCTTATTTTATGATTATGAGCTGAACAGAAGCCTCCCTATTCTCATGTAAATAAATCTGGGAGCTCCTAGAGAAAATAAAAATCTATGTAGCAAAAAGTGTTTATAACAACTTAACTTCTGACAGTGAAGGATATCTGTCTCCAGTAAAACTCTGGTGGCTGATTTGGTTTAGATAATCATTGATTTGCAGATGAAAAATAATGATAAATTAGGTAAACTAACCTGAAAACTCAAATCTGTCACACCTAGCACTTACTTTGTGTCTTACAACCCATTTTGCATCATTTTACATTTTTATAGCAGTAATTGAACTTGAAAAGTAGGTGGTGATAGATGTACCAAACGTGCTATAGTGTGATTTAGGTTATCTGGTAAGTCAGGCTTCACTCTGACACTGGAGAGATGGCATAGCATGTTTCGGATGATTAAAGCCAGCCTACTGCTAGGACTTGAATTGAATGCTGTGCATTGAAAAGTGGTTTGCACTCAGAATATTTCTTGAAAATTTGGAAAAAGTGAATGTTCATAACATTAAAAGCAAAAGAACACACTCATGTAATTAGTACCCTAAGGAAGGGAATCAAAGCTATGTAAGATAATTAAAAAGGCTTGTGATAAGCACAACTTCTGAACTAGTTTGTTGTGGATGCACTATTTTGATTTCTCGTGGCGGCTGCATTCTGGGAATCTCATTTGAGAGGTCAGGCTGAGTCCCAGGAGCTTCTCAGGCTCAGACAAATAACAGCCGTGTTATAGAACAGCAAATAATGCAGAGAGGGGAGAGGAGAAGGACAGAAAAGTACAGCTGGAAAGGTCAGAGACACATTCACAAGTGTGGGGGCCACTTTTCTACTTATTTGTATGTTTTCTGTTTTAAGAGTGTTTGATTTATGGTGTTGGAGGAATAGTGCTAATTCTATAATAATCTATTCTAAAGATAGTTATTAAAGCCCGTTATTAAGGTCGGCATATTCTTGACCTTCTCCTTAATTTACAAAGATCATAAATATATTCAAACAAAGGCAAGACCACTATCTAGAAAGCAGATGTGAGAGCCAAGAGCTCTGGATCCCTTCCAAGTGGTTGTTCTGGGCTGTGGACCAGCTCCATGTGTGAGAGTGAGAAGCGGTTTTCTGGGATCCATTCAGAGTGGAGTGTCCGCTCGATCCGGAGCTGCAGGGAGGAGTTTCCCCGACCTGCCCTCAGCCCTTGCTCCAACCTCTCCTTTCTCGGATCTGCACACAAATAGCCCTTTTTTCTTTTTTGATTTTGATGTCTCCCGTTCTCCTCTGTGAAATACCCCGGACTCAAATTGTGTTTGAAAAACTCGCGTGGCAAAACCCAGTGACTGTCATTTTCAGCTTGAACAATGCTGAAGCAATGTGGAAAAACCTTTTAGCATGCAAATTAATTTGCAATCTTACTATTTTCTCACGTATCAAGCAAAGGTTTTGTTTGATGGAGTGAAAGATTTTATCTCCTTGTAGTCCACGTTTCTCTAAGGCAGAAATTGTAGTCAGTGATACGAAGTACAAGGAAGTCACAGCTGTGAGTTAGAATGAAAAAGCATTTTCATGTGTTCTTTGTATTTTAACTTGATTCCTATCTATGAGTTCTTTTCTGACACTTTTAAACCACTTCCTTCCCGTTATCAGTAGATGCTCCCTAATTAAAAGCTTCTAAAATGTAACATAAGTATAGAGGAAGGAGGCAAGAGTAAACAAATGTTTATGACTAGCCTGCTGTCAGTCTGGGGTGTAGCTGCTTTGGATGGATGGTTGAATAAAGCTTAAAAAGCAACCAAGTTGTAGATGCTGAGAAAAAAAAAGTTGGAAAAGTCTGGAATCCTCCCTGAGACCAAAAGCCTTGTATGAGTCAGGAACTGGAGATAAGAACGGAATCACTACTGATGTTTTCCTTGCCTTTCTGTCTTACCAGCATTAGGATGAGCGAATCTGGAGATACCAAAATAGTCTTTGAATTTTTTCAAAGACTTAAATGATAACTCCTTTTTTTTTAATGCATTATCAAGATGAAGACTTTGTGTAGGGAGTTACTGCATCTGACCCATCTCCTCTTCTGCTCCACAGCACTGAAAGTCTGCTGAAGGAGGGCTGAAACACACTAAAGTCCATCTCAGGGACAGTAATTCAGAAGCCATCGACACAAATTATTGCTGTTGGAGATAGTGCTGTGTCAGGCTCAAATTGCTTTTGGGTGCCTTTTAAGTTTCTCCACTCTTCTCTGCAGTTGGGCAGAGCATCAGCTCAAGACCCCAAGGGCTGTGTTAATTACAGCATCGCTTTGCAAATTTATTGCCACTTTTTTTTTTGGGGTAGTATTGATGTCAGCAGTGTATTTTAATTTCCTCGTTTCAGATAGTGGTGATTCTGCCAAAAATAGTTGCATTGGAATTTATCATGGCCAGTTACATGATGATTTTGCATATTTATTTTTGCTGGGTTTTTTTTTTCTTAATAATTATACGAAATGGTTTAGCTTGTAGTCCTTGAAGATTAAATCTGTCTTGTCAGACAGTGGGAAATATAAACTTCTTCTCCCCAGCCAAAGTGTGTGCCAAAGAGAATAACCAGTAATAAGAGAAGTACCTGGCTGGGATGTATTAAAAAAATGTGCTAATTACTTTTGATGGGAGAATTAGATTTTAATTTGTTTTATGTCTTCATCTGATATATTCAAGACATTTACTATTAGTAATGAACAGTAAGGAAAATCAAGTGCAGCTGCACATTCTGAGAGACTGTCTATCAGAAACTGAGCTGGGATCACTAATATTTAGCTCTTCATTTTATTCAAATGAGAAGCATCAGCGTTTCCCTCTATTTTTCAGGATTTTCCCATTCCAGTATTTCAGAAGTCTGAGTGAGGTGGGAACTTCACAAATGCTCATAACCACTTACTGAATAATACCTTTACTCCCAACCACGCCGTGATATTAATGGCACTATTATTTAGCCTTGCTAAAGGAATCATATCTCAACAGACTGTGCCCAAACAGGTTGGAAACATTAATCCCAGTGTACAGAGGAAGAAAAACTAAGCAAAATAATTTTTAGTACATTTTTAATGATGAGATGTTTGGGGAGCTGGCGTTTGCTTCATCCGTTCTCTTCTTTCCCATCTGTTCCTCGAGCAGCTGCATGTGCAGGGATTTTTCTCTTTCCCCCAGTTGTGGGTGGAGAGCAGAGATGGATGAATGGAGGAAAATGCAGCCCTTGAGCACATGTATTCCCGGACACCGAGCAGGCTGCTGGGTGTGGGTTCGTCAGGAAGTGGCGTGGGACCAGTTGGAGCAGAGATGACGCAGGAGGAGGAGAGGGAGCAGGAGGCTTTGCCTGCTGCCTGGCCCTGTGTGATGTGGGTTTGGGAAAGAGCAATGTCACTGAGATGAAACAGGCTCAGAAGGGAGGTTGGCTGGCAGGAGCCTGTAAAACCAGTTGCGTGCAAAGCTCTCAGAGGCTGGAGATGTTCCTGCTCTCCCCATTCCCACTGTTTTCTATCCCAGCCTATCTGATCCACAGCTGTGTGCTCATCTGTCCTCTCTCAAGTGCTCCTTTTTAGTCTAATATGAACTTTATTGCTATTTTCCTTTGCTCTTTTCCTGTCTTTGCTTCCTTATTTTCTTTTCATTTGGCTTGGCCTTCTGATTATGCCCTTACTTAGGTCATCTTTGCCGTTTCACTTTCCCAATAATTTCCTTGCAAAGCCCCCTTCTAGCTGTAGGGAGGGGACATGCATAGCTTGCTCAGTATTCACTGACCATCACATTCCCTCTGCTTCCATGTTTTATTAGCAAATCCTTGTTGGTTTTGTCAGCTCCTGGGAGCAGGGCCGGCTGTTACATATTGAACATTTAGAGAAGGGAGCTATCATTTTGAAAAAGGCTTTATCCATCCGTGTGTATTTGCCTATTCGTAATCCTCTGTCGGACAAGCACTTGAAAAATTCCATCCTGTGCAGTGCCAAGTCATTCCCTACAAAGCCTCCCAGCTCTCCCTGGTTGGAGGGCAGAAGACAGATGAGACTTGCCCACGTCAGACCACTTCACTGTGACCATTTATTTCCACAGGTTTAAAGTCAAATCAGTATTAACCATTAATTTTTAAATGTATGTTTTGAGTAGCTCGTGTTCCCAATGCTAATCTTGGTCTCGTGTCTAAATATTGAAGTCTTTAAAAATGTGAGTTTGTGCTGTACTTGTAGATAGTCCTGACTTGGGCTTCTTTTGTCTATTCATTACATAAACAGCATATTAAAAAAAATGCTTCTGGGTCATTCTAAGTTATTATCTGAAGAACTAATAACGGGAAAATATTCTAATTATAATCTTTTACAAAGCATATAAAATACACATTAAACTCAGCTTATTTAAGCATGTAATTTAATAATAAACCAATGTTAATATAGGGTATCAGGAAAGAACCTACAAGCAGAATTGCCTGACCTTGATTTTCTAACTGTATCACTTGCATGACCACATTGTTCATTTGCTATGGTCAAAATGAAAAAAGAAGCAAGAATTGTTTTCATAGCCCAAGGAAAATATGTGAGCAGTAATAAGAAGACTAGCCATGTCAAAATCTGGAATCATTCTTCAAATTTGCTTTGAAAATTAAGCTTTTAACACCAAGCAACTGGCTTTCTCAAATATCTTGTTTCAAGGAAAATACTGCAAGCAATAAATTGCAGTAGTATCAAATGGCCACTGTAACTAAATCTTGTTCTTCCTTCAGTGGCCTCGGGACAATTGGTCTAAAGTCTCCTCTCAAGGAAAGGGCTGTAATTACTGCTGCAATTGTTTGCTTTGCCTCAGATGTAGAAAACGTGCTTCCTCCTCCTCCTTTGTCCTTTTTATGGCTATTTTAGCTTCGTTTTTCAGTGTTTAACAGTTTATGTCTGAGTAGATTCTCTGTAAAGACTGCAGGTGTCTAAAATGCAAATTGGCAGCTTTTCTGGTAAGTTCGACATCTCCAAGTTTACTAGTATTACAAAGTAAAACTTTAATGTTTGTTCTCAGTGTACAGAAATTGTAATGTTTCCCTGACAAACAACCTGCTGATGATACTTTTAATGACGGTAAAAAGCACACACTAATTAAAAAAAATTACTAAAAATCCTGTGGAATTTATTTTTACTGACAATTAATACTCAACAATTTGCAGGGCTGAGGGTCTTGGCAGATTTAAGCAAAGCTGTTTCTGCACGGCTGCTGATGTTTATAATCTACAATAGAGAAAAGAGTGTTTTATGAATGTTGAGAAAAGATCAACACTAACACCCAACAGATGGGTTGTGTCAGGAGAACATTTGCTAACAATACTTGATCTTAAAGACCTGCTGATACCTCTTGGAAAATACTTGAAAAACGGTTCAGCATAGATTAGAGAAAAAGGCTTCTAATGACACAGATTGCACAACTGTATACCTTGTTTTAATTGTCTAATTAACCAGATCTCACTCTCTGAATTAGTTGTTCCACATGTCTCAGTTTATTTGGTCGTGGGTTCTTCTATGGGAGTGCAGGGTTTGGCTTCGGCATCACAAATAGACTTCTGTATACTGGATTTTTAAAATGCATATGCAGAAACTGTTGAGACAAATAATTAGATTTGCATATTCGATTAAGTGAATTTAAACAGCAAGCACACCATGGAAAGATCTTTTCACTTGTGCTGAAACTTTCTGGCTTTTCTAGCTCTGTAAGGGAGGAAACCAGGCTTAAAAGTTTGGAACTGGAGATGAAAAGGAATTCAGAGGCAGAGAGGTGGAAGTTCATTGTTTGTAAAATATTTATTTTGCTACAGCGCTTGAAAGTAATGGATTTTGGGGGGAATTAAATCATTCATAATTTCTTTAAAGGAAGAAGTTCCTCTTGCTGTATTATGAATTATTTTAAAAATACATTTGCTAAAATTCACTGTTAGCACAGAGCAGCTCTGTCTTAGGTATCCCTGTGGCTCCCAGCCCAGACTGGTGGAATGTCAGTGCCTTGGATGTGTTCATCTCTTGCACTGGGAACTGAAGGACAAGGCCAAGCATGGTCTCAGCTGTGAGGGCACTTAAACCTGCTTCTCTCATCTCTAAACAAGGGCCCCCCCTCCTATGTGATGCCAAAGGGAAGATGGTTAAAATCCTTGCAGTTGTGTTTATAGGTAAAACTCTGGTGTGTTGGGTTTATTTGGCAAGGTGTTGGTAGTGGGAGGCTGCAGGGGTGGCTTCTGTGAAGCTGCCAGAAGCTTTCCCCATGTCCAGCAGAGCCAGTGCCAGCCAGCTACAGGATGGACCCGCTGCTGGCCAGGGCTGAGCCCTTCAGGAGCCATGGCAGAGTCTCTGGGGTGATGTATTTGAGAAGAGAAAAAGAGCAACAAGAGGAGTGAGGATATGGGAGAGGAACAGCCCCACGGTGAGGCAGCTGTGCCCCTGCAGCCCATGGAGTTCCATGGGGATGCAGAGATCCACCTGGAGCCTGTGGAGGAGCCCACTCTGGAGCAGGTGGATGCCCAAAGGAGGCTGTGACTCCATAGGAAGCCTGTGCTGGAGCAGACTCTTGGCAGGACCTGTGGACCCATGGAGAGAGGATCCCACGCTGGAGCGGGTTTGCTGGCAGGACTTGTGATCCCCTTGGAGACCCACACTGGAACAGCCTGTTCCTGAAGGACTGACCCTATGGAAGGGACCCACAGGGGAGTAGTTTGTGGAGAACTACAGCCTGCAGGAAGGACACACACTGGGAAAATTTAACACAGAACTGTGTCTGATGTCAGGGATCCCACAGTGGAGCAGGGGAAGAGTGTGAGGAATCCTCCCCCTGAGGAGGAAGGAGCAGCAGAAACAACATGTGTGTGATGAACTCATCACAGGCCACCCCTCTTCCTCTTTCCCCCCATTCCCTGTCTCCCTGTGCTCATCTAGAAGAGGCAGAGAAATCAGGAGTGAAGTTGATCCCAGGAAGCAGCAAAGGGAAGCTGTTTTAAGATTTAGGGTTATTTTCTCTCATTACTGTACTCTGATCTGATTGGTAAGAAATTAGATTTCCCCAGAGTGAGTCTATTTTGCCCTAGATGGTAATTGGTGAGTGGTCTGTCCCTGTCCTTATCTCCACGAGCCTGTCATTATATTTTCTCTCCCCTGCCCAGCTGAAGAGGGGAGTGATAGAGAAGCTTTGGTGGGCACCTGTCATCCAGCTGGGGGCAAACCACCACAGCCGGGTACTTTGGAGATGGATTGATCCTTTGCATACAACCATCTTTTTATAGCTTGTAAATTTACCCACTTATTTGTGCAAAATGAAATATTCATCACTGAATGTTTGCCAAGCTTATTCATTTTTCATATTTTGCAGGTAAAATGACTTTCCAGTTCCTAAGAATAAGACTGGATTTGTTCTTTTCCTAAAATAGGTCTAAGTTTTGGAGTTCAGATTTGATAGTAGGGATGAGCATTTTATTACTTGGACAAGTTTTAACCAATAGTGGAATTTTTCAGACTTCTTAATATTTTAACAAACCCATTCAGTACAGAGTGCATCCATGTGGAACTTGGGCTGCTTCAGAGATGAAAGAGACTTTTTAGGCAAATATGTTTCCATGCAGTTCTCAAATGCAAATAATAGTGCTATTTCATTAGGATGAAAATAAGCTGGGGAGCATTATTAAGCACACAGCTAATTCCATGTCAAATGTCATGACTCCTGCCAGGATATTTTTATAAATTGGTTTCCATGGCTGGTCTTGAGAAGCACCTGAGCAAAAAGTAAACAAGAAGTGGCCTCATGCTGAACAGCAAGAATTAAAATTTTTGGTAGTTGGAGCATCATCCATTCTTTGTACTGAGTCAGGCAGGTGTTACATGGGGAGAAGCAGCCACCCATGTAGTAGAATACAACAGACCAAATTAAGGCTGTACAGATAAAGTTCAAACTAACATTTCCTAACTCTCAAGTGGTTCTCCATGCAATAATTATCTTAAACACACATTTGCTGTGGAAGAAACATGGCTAATGATATCACTCTCAGCCCATGTGCTGAGAGGATCTGGGTCTGCAAGTGTGCGGAATAATTTGCTGTTATTACACATCTCTAGCTGCTTTGCCCCTGTTCATAATCTCAGTCCTTTCTTTTTTTTCTAAACCACTCTGTGTCTAAGTGTTTGCCCTTATAAAACATGTCTGTGAACATCCTGTTACTCTCTAAGTGCTTCAAGTCAAGTGTTTGTGAATGTTTTTGGAGCGTGGCCCACATTCTCGCTGTAGTTTGTCCTGTGCCTTCCCCTCCTGTGTGCCACCTTTCTGCTTTATCAATACTCCAGCCACTGCTCGGAGGGAAAAATAAATATTGCAGGAGTATTTTGTGCCTCTTAATGCAGTTCAGCAGTCGAAGTTGCTATCAGATAATAGCAAGCTTATCTAAAAACTTCTTAGCTCAGCACTGGTGAAACACAGATGACATTATGAGAATCCGATATTTTTCCCACAGATACTGTAAATTCCAGGTAATGAGCAAAGAGTGGGTTTCCTATCTTGTCTAAATTAGTTATATGCATCCATGCTTAACAGGAACTTTTTCATCACCATGAAAATCTGGCTCTGGGAAAGAAATGTACTCCTCATTCCCAAAGGTAAGCTGTTGTTTGAGTGGCAGACTCAGAGCCAAATGTTGCCTCACTGTTGGAAAAGCTTTGTTAAGTTAAGCTGAATTCTGCTGCTCCTGTAAGCCTGGAAAAATCCAAATCTCATTGACTTTGCGTTGGGTAAATCCAAACTTCTGATAACAGAGCCCACAGCAGCATGAAAGTGTCCTTTGCTTGTAGAAGGGAAACTGTAACCAGAGAACTCTGTTTGCTAACAGGCCCTTGTTACAGCTTCAGGGTGTAGGCAGTAGGCTGGGATGGGGAAAAAATTTCCCTTCCAGGCAGAAATGATAATTCTGATTTGAAAACACTTGAAGAGGATGAGAAATGTGGTCAGACTTATCCCTGGCACTCGCTTAATGATCTCATGTCTATGCACACAAACTAACCCAGAAATGTGTCCTGGGCTGCATCCAGAGCGGGGTGGACAGCAGGTCCAGGGAGGGGATTCTGCCCCTGTGCCCTGCTCAGGTGAGACCCCACTGCAGTGCTGCATCCAGCTCTGGGGTCCCCAGACGTGGACATGTTGGACTGAGGCCAGAGGAGGACATGAAGATGATGAGAGGATTGGAGCACCTCTCCTATGAGGAAAGGCTGAGAGTATTGGAGTTGTTCAGCCTGGAAAAGAGAAGGCTTCAGGGAGACCCAGTTGCTGCCTCCCAGTACCTGAAGGGAGCTGACAGGAAAGATGGAGAGACGCTATTTACAAGGGCCTGAAGTGACAGGACAAGAGGAAATGTGTTCAAACTGACAGAGAGTAGTTAAGATTAGAGATTACAAAAAATTTTTCCCTGTGAGGGTGGTGAGGCCCTGGCACAGGTTTCCCAGAGAAGCTGTGGGTGCCCATCCCTGGAAGTGTCTGAGGCCAGGTCAGACTGAGCTCTGAGCAAGCTGGTCTAGTGGAAAGTGTCCCTGCCCATGGCAGGCAGTTTGAAACATGGTATGTGGTGGTCCTATGCAGGTCTAAGAGTTGGACTTAATGATCTTTGTGGGTCTCTTCCAGCTTGGCATATCCTGTGATCTTGAAGGTCCTTTCCAACTTAAACCATTCTCTGATTCTGTGGTATATTACTTAGGCTTCCGGCTTGGTTTGGTTTTAAACTTTTGATGTTAAAAATGTGTTCAAATTCTACTTGCTTACCCATTCATGGCTGCTGAGGATGGTATTTTTCCATGACACTTTCCTGAGGTCTGTGCTCTCCCTTGGTGCTGGATACCCACTTAGTCCACATTGCCCTTAGAAATAAGTTTTATAGTTAATTTGAGATAGGGCTCCTTTCAGTGGGAATTTGAAAAAGGCAGGGGTTCCTGAGGGTGTGAATGGAAACCTCCTCCGGGGTGTCTTTATTTTCTGTCTGGGGGATCTCCACCATGGCCAGAAGCAGGGAACTGCACCTTTTGCTCCTCAGCTGGGCACCTACTATCTGGGAGGAAGGGCTGATTTCTCGTGCCCCAGGCAGTCTCTGGCAGCTGTACCCTCTCCCCTGTGTGACAAGGACAGCTAACATGAAGAAATAATTCCCTGATAAATCTGTTCATCACCTTTCCTGGAAGCAGCTCCTGCCGTGTTTCTCCCATTAACCTTTTCCTTCCACAAACAAATACTTCTTCACAATTTTCAAACAGTAAGTGTTAAGTTCTTCTTTCCTTTCTTTTTTTCCTCTCTATTTTAAATCCCTTGAGGCTCTCACTTTGAAGATGAAACATGTTAGGTCATCTCTTCCATCTCCTGGCACGTTCAGGGTTGTCCCACAAAAGCAATGATAGCTTTTTGTTCAATTTAGTGCTTCACTTACCCCTGGAGAGGAGACTTCAGACGATGGTCTAATGCATCTCAGTGGCAACTGCTTTGTGAGATGTGCCATGGAAGTGCCTGGATTTTTTAATGCACTGCGTCAGCTTCTGATTCATATTTAAAACACTTTGCCTGTATGAGTAATAACAATTTAAGAAGTAAAAAACAACCCTCTTTAGTGATCTATTGTTGTGTCTCTTGTTGGAACAATTTCCAGGGCATGAACAGATCGATGGAGTCTGGACTGATTTTGCTCAGTTTCCCTCAGAGATTCTGCAATACTTGAACTGCACAATTAGTTTGTTTGCAAAGGTTTTGAGGTTTATGTCTCTTGAACGCAGATTGGGAAAAAAGCCATCTCACAGTCACACATTAAAAAAAAATTCCCCCCTAATCCTTACTAACCATTTTGATTGGTAGCTATTTTTTGTCCTCTTTTTTTTTTGGGTAAACCCAGCTTTTCTGTAGAAAGTTTTAAATGAAAAATCTACCAAAAAAAAAAAAATTCATTTTATATGCTCCCAAGTAATTTACAGCATCCTGTGTCAGAAGCTGTTCCAGGCGGTTAATTATATATATGTTAATTATGAACCTTATTTCTGTTTGAACTTTCTTGGACTCAGATTTTAACTGCTGGAGCTTTGATTGTTTATGACAACACAGAATCATAGAATGGCCTGGATTGGAAGCGAACTTAAAGATCAACTGGTTCCAACCCTCTGCCCTGGGCAGGGACACCTCCCACTATCCTGTGTTGCTCAGAGCCCCATCCAGCCTGGCCTTGGACACTTCCAGGGATGGGGCATCCACAGCTTCTCTGGGCAGCCTGTGCCAGGGCCTCAGCAGCCTCACAGGGAAGAATTTCTTCCTAATATCCAACCTAACCCTACTCTGTGTCATTTTCAATCCCTTTCTCTTTGTCCTGTCACTCCAGGCCCTTGTAAATAGTCTCTCCATCTTTCTTGTAGGTTCCCCTCAGGTACTCGAAGGCCACAATTGGGTGACCCTGAAGTTTTTCTTTTCCAGGCTGGACAATCCCAGTTCTCTTCACCTTTCCCCATAGGAAAGGGCTCCATCCCTCTAATCAACGTGGTGTCCTCCTCTGGACTTGCTCCAGCAGGTCCCTGTCCTTCCTGTGCTGGGGATACCCAGGAGTGTTTCTGCGGTCAGGTCTCTGCCAATGTGTGTTCCAGGCACTGGGGGAAGGCAACTTGCTCTCTGGTTCTTCATAATTTTCATGCCCATTGGGGAAGAAGGTTTCACAGATGGTTTTCCACCACTCCTCTTAGCTCCAGATCTGGTGGTTTCCAGGCAGTGCTCTCTTGGTTGGCTCATGCTTAGGGTGATGGATCCTCTGTCCTGTGTGGGGCTGGGAAGCCACTCTTGGTTTGTTACGTCCCAGCAGTCACAACTGATCCACAGCACTGGATATCTGAGCCTGTCCTGCAGTCACAGCCCTCAGCTCCCAGTTGTTTTTAACCAGGCATAAACTCCTATTTTATGTTTTAACTAGCTTTGAAAAGATACTGCAAAACTAACTAGTATTTATTTTATTATTTACCTAAAATATTTGAATTATGCTTAAGAGGAGAGGGAAGGGGCACTGAGGTTTCTGGGTGTGTGTTCATGGCAGGTTACTCAATGTTTTTGTCACCATGCTGTGGTCCAGCCCCCCAGGAGTCAGTAAATGGCAGTGGCCTAAGGGTTCAGTGATGTTTGGGGAGCTTTTGACACACCAGTACCACAGGATGCTGCGCCCTTGGCACCTCCCAGACACAGACCTCCAGTGAGCAGCAGCATATGATCTCATCAAAGATTTATAAACTCAGGGGAGGGTGCCATGCCAAGTGATAAAGATGGACAAAAGATGCCAGAAAAGCTGAGGAATAGACTGGGAGCTCCTGACACCTTATATTGTAAGGGACAAAACAAAAACCAAGACAGAAACACTTTCCCCAGCTCCCAGAGGAAGGGAAGAATGACACTTCACACTGTTTTTGTCAGAAAACTCTTAGTGGAGATGAATTATAACCTCACTAAACTGTACCCCCCACTGTTGCTTCTGTGTCCAAGACAAAAGGGACTGTTGGGAAAGCAAAAAGTAGTTGTAGGGTTCTGATTCTTTTTATTGTCTTTTTCTTTTAAGACAACAAAGGAGTACAGCTGTGAACTGATGTGGTGTCAACATCTGCAGATCTAAATATTTTTTTGTATGTGTATTTCACCCCAGCCTTTAATCTCTTGGCATTTTAATAGCAGTTATTTCTATTGTTCCCATATTTCTGTAAGGATTTTCACCCTTACATCCACTGCCATTTCCAAAAAAGATCCTCGGCTCCACCACAGACCATTTTACGTTTGGAAAATCTGTGATTAGTTAGCATTTCTGTCCTAGTGAACTTCTCAATGTGTCTCTGAGAAATATTCTCTATCCTGTCTTCCTGCCTTCCTTTGAGTCTATGTAAAATTATTCTAGATAATAAGGACTTATTAGTTGTACAAAGTCGCTAAAGACAAAAATCTTAATAGCGACTTTGAAGTTAAATCATATTTTCCCAACCAACTTGGAAAAATAAATCCTGCAAGTACAGTTTTATAATCAAAATGCTGGCAGGACTTTATTCATGGCTGCATAAATACCACTTCTTAAAAAGTAGTCAGGGAAGTATAGAAGTACCTGTTTGTAATTTTAGATGCAGTTCTATAAATTTGTTCTGTTTGTGTCATGTAATGAACTGAAGCAAAGCTGCAGGCAGTAATGAGGTGAGCTCCAACTTATAATATTTGCAGAATTCTTCTGCATATGTTATGGCATTAAAATATTATGCTGCACTGTTACTCTTAAGAAGAAAATCAAAATGGGTGGTGATTGCTATTTATTTGAAGCAGGGGTTACATACATTTTTGCAGAGATAAATGGGGTTTTTTTACAGTGCATTTTGTCAGCCTGAAAAATGTGCTTTTTTTTATTAATGTCTTTACTCTGAAAGACGCAAAATGTTTTCCCTTTTCCCAGACTCCTGATCTTCCCCTGAAAGTCCATTCTGAGTGTTAGCTGGGCTGGTTTTTTCAGGGACAGGATGTCAGGGGGCCTTGTAACATCTGGTGCTGTGGCCCTTCTGCTTCCCTTCATAGGGTGAGGCTCCTTTTGTTTTCCAGTCTCTAAGGCACAACAGGTCCTTGGACAACAAAGTGCCGGTGCAAAGCAGGTTTTCTTGGGTTGGAAAGACTCTTTGCTCCTGGCACCTCTCCATTTTCCTGTTAGCCAGAAGTTTCACCCACTGGCCAACATTCCATTTGGAGGTGGCCTTCACATTACAAATGCATCCCAACTCCTGTGCGCCCACCAGGAATTTCCGGACCGGTGGCAAATGGTGTGTGCTGGCTTTCAGGGAAGAGACACTACATAAATATTGTTTGGAATAGAAGAAAACCTGAGAGAAAGAACAGTACCTTTAAAGGTGATAAAATACCCTAAACAATTCTGTGGGGATGTAAGCTGGGTTAACCCTGAGAGGAAGGCAGAGGCAAAGTTGTTGCAAGACCTCGAGTTGGCCAGAGCTGGGAAGGGCATCTGCCCAGCGGCAGAGCCTTTAAACTCAAAAAGCCACATTGTATTCGGATGTGAGCTATGACATCTCACATCTTACACAGAGAAAACTTGAAGTGATTAGGCAGGACAGAACAAAAATAAAGAGGTTTCACAGACAATCTCCCCCTTTGTCCTGGCTGGCAGCTTCCTGCTTCCAGGCTCTGTTTCAGTCAGCTCAGTGCCCTGGGAGAGCAGCAGGGTGATGGGAAGGAGGTTTTGTGGAGCAGAATGCTGACCCCGTGCCTCTGTGGGAGCGTGGGCTCCCCATGTCTTGCTGGGGGTCCCCCCTTTCCTGTCTGCCACAATAATCCAGGGAGACCTTGTGGGGAAGGGCCGGTTCCTTCCAGCAGAGATCCCGTCTGCCCCGCTCCCCAAGCCCCTTCGTAGGGACAACATGTGCTACCGAGAAGCTAAACAGAATAAAACGCTGCCTCTCAAAGGAGATTCCTTTCAGGTCAAATGGAAGATCGGGAAAATGGCACTTTTTGTGGTATAAAACAGCTTTCAGATTGCAACAGTTTGCCTGAATTGTTCCGCAGCAGAATTGCTCTTCAGGTTTGGATTAGATACTGAGACGTACGTCAGAATCAGTTTCTTCTCATAATAGGGTTGTGGTTTCCTCTTTTCTGCACTAAATCTGCTGTTCTTGCCTCCTTCTGAGGATACACGTGGGCTGTGCTTTCTGCAGATCCTATCTGGGCATGAGCAATAACCAAGAGCTGCTGGAGCCCATGGTCCAGTGCAGCCTGCAAAATCCACTGAAGAATAAACCCCAGACTGGGTAACTTAGGCCCAGCTCTGTGCTGCCACTGGCATTTTGAGGCTGGCATCAGCATCAGGTACACAAGTTGGCTCCTAAATTAAGTCCCAGTCTCTGCGTTACTTGGTGTCCCAGTGCCCATTTGGAGTTCTCTTTTATCACAGACATCCTCTTCCAAGAGCCTTCTGCAGACCCAGCACTGCCTCCCTTCTGCCTGCCCCAATTTCTGTGGTTCCAACCTGCATGATTTTGGGTGAATTCAGTGCTGTGAATTCCAAGTTTCATATCAAGTGTGTGTTTTTTACCTCCCAAGCAAATGCGTAAAAGGGAGAGAGAATAGTTGGGACATTTCTACTTATTGCAAATTCAGAGTTTAACTGTTACCATGCCCTGGCCTCTGCTTGGCCTCGCAGAGCATTTCTCCCCTCTTATGTTGTAAGATAGTATTATAGAGCTTCTCAGAATAAACCCACCACTGATCCCAAGTGTTTTGATTTGTTAGACACCGTATGTTTTGACTACTTAACAAATTTTCATTATTCCTAAATTGCCTACATTTTAAAATGAGGTGTGGAGTTGTGAGACAGAATATTCAGGCACTTATCTAGACTTTGAATCATAAACTAAATAAATGATTTTTTTGGAAAGCAGAAAAGAGCCCATTATCTGCAGGAAGAACTGCACTCGTGGGCTCTTGGCAGCAGCATGTGAATCTCTTGCTTTTATACCTGTGAAACTAAATTCAAAAGCACATTAGGTTTGTTCAACCTTGTTTCACCTTGTTTATAGAGCTTTTTGGTTAAAATTATCTATCCAGATGTTTGATCCAAGAGGAAGGCAGTTTAAGCACAAATTAATGCAGTGCTCAGTTATTAAGTATTTAATTCTCAGTGGAGAGCCATTGTAATAAGTTTTGTGTCTCTGTACAATATAGTTAGGTATTGATTAAAGAGAGGGTTAACACATATCTCAAAATAGAAGAAATTCGAAGTCATAGCATGGAAAACCAGTGATAAATAGAAATTGCATTAGTTAATATTTATTGCCTGATGCTGAATATGGCTGGTGGAGTTGTTATCAGAGCTGTCTCCCACTTGTTTACCAAATGGGTCTCTGTCCACTTCTCACTGGAGCAAAGCTGAATCCTGCAGCCTTGGCTCTCACAGCCCTGGGGCACTGACAGGATCAACTCAGACAGGAATCCTAAAGGAGTCCAGAGCAGGGACTGTATTTGTTTCATGGTCACAACTTCTGTGCAGCAGCACGTTCGAGGGAAAAGAGCCTCACAAGTCACTACCAAATTGATATTAGGACTGAAATCAAACTGCTTCACTCAAATGCCATTTATTTATGACAGCCCATCATGCTGTTGTGGAAGCTCGCTATTTCCAACAGAGTCACAGGACATCCACCAATGTGCCTTTGGGGCATTTGTGCCCTTTGCGTGGTTTCACTGCGGGGCCGGGCAGGGCTGTCCTGCTAACGGGGTGCACGTCCTGGACCATCGGGGTCCCAGGGCTCACTGCATCCTTATGGCCTTTTATATGAGGCTTACTCAGAGACATTGTTCCCTGATGGCAGAAGCAGAGCCAGACAGATGGCAAAAGCCATTCTTTTGTAACAAAAGCTGAGGTGGAAACAGGGAAATGGAAGGAGAAAGTGTCAACATAAACATGGGAAAACAGGAATGACAGAAAACAATGGCTTAGAGGGGCTAAAAAAGCAGGAAAAATCAGTGTTCTGTTTCTTGGTTAATATATCCCATTGATTTCAGGAGATCTCTACTGCAAATAGCTTTTCATTGCTCCTTTTCCTGAAGGCAGGTGAGCTGACGGTATTATTCTCACCGTCTCTGTTTCTTTCTAGCCTTCACAGCTAAAATTTCCTGCATGTGAAGGTACTGTGTTCTGGTGCATAAGGCTTGCTTCAGCATCAGTCCTTAGTTTTCTAGGCAGCCTGGAGCATTTTCCTTAGAAATGGGAAAAGCAGTCAGAAAATGAGACACCGTGTATGTGTTTATATAAACCCAGGCAAATTACACTTGTATTATTATTTTGCCATCATGGAAAACAAAGTCACAGGTCATCAGGTGAGCAAGTACCTTTGTCTCTTCACTACTCTCAGCCTGCAAACCCTTCAGACAGATGGTGCTTCATTGCCCTGCAACATGCCCTGGGTGTGAAGAGCCCACAGCCAGTACAGCTCTCTGTGCCTGCCCTGCTATTCCCACCCAAACCTGCTCCTCAACCATCCCATCACAGTCCTCACCACAGCATTCCACTCCATCGCTCCTGGGTGTGATTTCACTGGAGATTCACTTTTTTATAAAATAATCCAGGAACAGAGCAGTTTTATATATATACACACACACACACACACACACACACATAAGAAAATATGCTCAGTGATTCCCTAATAAGCACTCTCAGCACAGTCCTTCTGATTTGTTTGTGTGCAAGTAGTTTTAAGTGGGGATATTGGAAAGCCTGAGATGGGGTTCAGTATGTTCTGACAGTCAACTGCAAAATGGTTTTTTATTGTCTGTTTTTTTTGATACACTTTTGCCTTTAAAGAAAGATCTCACGTTTCTAATTCACTCTGACTCCTCCTGGGCCACCCAGGGACACACCTGAACAGGTCAGCATGTTGGTCAGAGCTAATTGTGTGGAAGTGATACAAAGCCTGGAGGTGATGAGGAAAGAGACAGCAATTTGCAGTGTAAAATTCACATGTTTTTTTACTTCTGTATGGAAGGGAGGTTCAGGTTGGACATTAGGAGGAATTTCATCCCAGAAAGGGGTATTAGACATTGGAACATGGTGGAGTCCCCATCTCTTGGAGGTGTTTGTGGGAAGACTGGATGTGGCAATCAGTGCCATGGTCTAGTTACATGGGGGTGTTTGTTCTAAGGTTGGTGTTCTTAGAGGTCTTTTCCAACCTAATTGATTCCGTGACACAGATTAGCTGTTTGGTTCAGATATTTTTTTCTGATGTTCCCATCAAAGAACTAGCCTGTCTAGCCTGAGCCAGATGAGCAAAATACAAGACCAGCATCTGGAACCAGTGCCCTGCTCTGGAAAATCCCAGGCTATAGTATTGTCGGCAGTGTCCACATACATGATTAGACAATGATGCAAGTGTTACGGAGTCTAATTTTTTTAGGTCTGATAGGCCTTTGTCCGATAGGCCTTTGTGAACCTTTTTGTTTCTCTTTCGATGTCCTTAGATCTGGATTTTTGTGGAAGTCATTTCTATCCTATTCTTCCACCCTGCCCTTCCAGTGACTGCTTTAAAACAAGCTTTTCTAGCACATTTGGCTTTCTACAGCTCAGCTATGCTCCCTGAAACAGTGATTGCTTTGCCAGATCAGTGTTCTTGGAAAGACCTCCAAACAGTGATCTAATAAACCTGATATGTTAAAATACCTCAGTACTCAACAAGTGTTTGGCGAGACGAAGGATGTTCTTGGACTTCAAATCCAAAGACTATAGAACACGTAGTGTCTTACTGCACTCACACTGCTGTAACTCATTTTATAGTTTGCTGCCTGTAGAGTTATTTTTTTTCCCCCCCAGTCTTGGCTTTTCCCTCAATCCATGATCTGAATTCCAGAGGTAGGAGCATGTTCGTTGGGCAGGTCAGCGCTCAGAAGTGGCTTTCTCCAGCTGTGCTCTCTGTGCTTGTTTGGCAGCGGGAATTTGTACTAATCCATTTCCTTTAACTGGATGCTGAGCTGATTGACTCTGTCATCACCTGATGGCTTTCCACAGACCTGGGGGATTTGGCAAGGCCACTCGGAAGGTGGAACGGCTGCTCAGCAAATCTAAGCTTAATTCTTCCTCCTCCCTCCCTGAAATGGACAGATTGTTTCCAAATTGATAGATAGAAAGGAGGGAAAGTCTTAACAAGACATGAAGTGGTTTTGGTGAGAGATAATTTTTCTAGGAACAGATGGAGGCCTAAGGAAGACCTAGGGTCTTGCCAAGGAATTTTTTTTTTTAATGTCTTTTTCTTCTGGATCTTTTGTGTGTTGACTTCCACATTTTATATGAATGAAAAAAAAAATTATATTTAAGAGCTATTAAATGAAGGAAATGGTTTTTTTCTGTTCATGGTGTGTTGGCTGAGGAGTTGTCCGTTGCCTTAGAAAGTGCCGAATTTTCCTGTCTTTGCCTAGATATCTTTTTTTTTTCCCTTTGGAAAGTGTTTTGCCTCTACTGATGCTCATCCCCAGTTTATAGGAAAGCGAGGGTCAGTGATGGTAAACCTGATGAGCAGGGGCTGAGCTGGGTTATTTCATGCCTGTTGCTTTGTTCTGTCAAGGGTCCTTGCTTTGCTGGGAAGTTCTTACAGGAATTCTTTCTGCCAGCGGCTGGAAGTGGCTGCCTACTTGGAGCAGGCTGCTGCAGGTCTTTATCCGTGTGCAGTCCATACCCAGGGAATGCAACACCCAACATCGATAGCTGTGAGACCCCATGGACCTCACAGATAACAGTTCCTGGGGTCAGAAAGGAGGGGAAAGGCTTTTTCCAGGTGTGCCAAGTCCAGCAGAGGAGGGGTGGGGGGTGGAGCTCGTGTGAGGAGCAGAGTGCCGCCTGAGGGTGGGGAATAGCAGGAGTAACTCCTGCTGTGGCTGGGAGGTGTCTGTACCCAACGTGGGCTTCATTACATGAACTGCATCATGTCTATCCTGGGTTTTGAGCTCAGCACAGGAATTGCACCAGTTCTGTTTGTGTAAGTCAATACAGGCATTGTACTGCAGCAGGTGTAATAATTAACAATTGATGATTGTCATTTCTCATATTTAGGTATGCTCCTTAATTGTGTAAGGACCAGAAATGAACGGAATATTTTTAACTGGCACACAAAATGTTGGATATAATCTATAGTATATAACCCCCTTTTTCCCAGTGTCTTTTGAGAGTATGCAGTGTACCTGATTTTCAGAAGTAGAATTTTTGGATATAATAAAGTAATACTGGATTGCCTGCTTTTCTGCCTCTTGGTGTCCAGATGTTTTGGGGTTTGAAAACACTGTTGACTTAGATTGGTTAAAGATGCTCTTTTCCATTCTCCTGTATTTATCAGTGATAATATTCTGCTTGTGTAATATGTATCCAACTCAAAACGTCACAACAAGAGCAAGTGGGTGATAGAAGTTCAAGCTGCCTTTCTTTCTTCCCAGAAAAATACACAAGAAATAGAAGCCCAGAGAAACAATTAATGTTTGACTTTAAAAATAGAAAGAAAGAGACAAGCTACATAAAAATAATTAAGTCCTGCCTTAGGAGAATACTATTCATCCACACATAAAAGAGTAGTGACCTGTGTTTCTTGTGAAGAAAAGATGATGGCAATTAATGTTTTTCTACAAAGGTTTTGTTCTGAAATATTTTCTGCTGAATTACAAGAAAAGGTGTAAGTGGAATATTAAAAACACAAAAACAAAGTGGATTTAAATTGAGTAAATTGTCGTGATCAATTAGCACTCACTATCATGTTAGAAATCTACTCTAATAAATGAAGATTTTTTTTTTTAAAAACAAAAATATGTTTCCTTTCTCACCCTCTACTCCTGAAGGAATTAAATAACATTGACAATTCAGACACTTAGTAGAGAAAACAACCTGGATGATTAATCTGTTTAGTTCTCTGACTGACAGTTACACAGCTAATTGTGTAGTGATGATGCTTCTTTAATAGGTCTGAATATTAGTGGAAGATTTGGTTAAAGTTGAAACTTGTTTGTTTAGGAATATCACTGGAGAACTAAGAATGCTTCATCAGCTTCAGTTTTTCATCCCAGGTTTTATGACATGTCATGGAATTTAAGTGCTTTTATGACTTGTAAAAAACTTGCTTCAATGTTTGACATTCTGTGCTTCAAGGAATCCTGATTGGCAGTTGATTAGCCTTTTGCTCAAGTCATTATCTTCTTTAGTGAAATTAGTTGGCTAGAAAATTGCATTGTAATTCATCAAGGGGAAACGAATATTTCAAAAGCTCCTGAGAGTATGATCCTTTTTATTAGTATACAATATAAATTATTTTCCTAGCATGCTCTTCTAAAATGTCCTATTCATCATATTACAGCAGCTTGTATTAAATTATTATCTTTGTCTTCATTTCAGTCTGTTCATTGAAATGAGGTGATACCTGTGTTTAAATGAGCTCATGACTAATTCTGAAGGATGTGTGTACAAGAAATAGTTTGGCCTGGAATCAGAAAAACACTGAAACAGGTCTCGAGAAACTACCTAAATGTGTGGGCAACTCCTCTGTCGTTATATAGAACACAATACTGGTGGTCAGATCTTGCTAATTCCAAGAGGAAACTTTCTGCAAACACCGTGTTAATGAGCAATGCACAAATACTGTGGTACGGGGAAGAAAATGTATTTGCAGAAAGAGCATCATCTTTCCGAAGCAGGACAGCAGTTTTGATGAATGTTCCTCATTACCTCAGTGGAAAAGGAGGGTGCCTGGAACACATTGCTAACGAGGTGTGTGCCGAGGGAGCACGGTGGGGGCATCTGCCCCAAGCAGTGGGGGGAACATCTTCCCTGCCTTGTCTCCTCCTGGGGCTGCGAGAGCGGGAGCATCAGTGAGAGGCAGGAGCTGCATCCTCCTGGAGGAGTGCGGTTCTCACCGGTCCCCGACACCTGGAATGCCACAGGCACACGCTGGCCAGCTGTCTGGGGATTGTCATGCCCTGAGGGAGGGGCTGGGCTGCAGGTTTCTTCTCACTCGTATATCTGATTGATTTCTTCGCACCTTATTTCAGTTTGCTTCCCTTCTTCTTGCTCTCAGGTTGTGGAACAAAACCAGTTTCTGTGGTGGTGTGGCATTCAGCGTAGATCCTTCTCCTTTCTTTTCCTCTTAGTAATAATTCTTCACTCTCCAGCCATGGCTTAAGGTCGCCTTAGGCACAAACAGATTGCTTTTTGACACAGTGAGTGTCACCAGCTTCATTAACTTTTAAGTTAAAACTATTAAGTTTGTGATCCAATTAACAAGGTGCTTTTTTTTGGTGCTGTTTTCCCGCTTTCATAGCATGCCCGTTTTTAGATGTTTTTAAAGCGACATCTTGATACTGGAATTTCTAGGTGAGTGAAATATATATTTAATTGGAATACAGCCACATATGGACCATATACAATTAGCTACTGTGCAGTGATTATCCAGTGGAGGTTAATTCTGTGCTTGCTGGTAATCTCTTCCTACACAGAAAGACAGAAAGCATTTTATCATTGTGTTTAGCATTCCTCCTGTGAGATGAATGTCTGTAAGAAAACACACACGTCAGATGAAATAAGAACATTCTTTGTACGTGATTTAACAGCAGTTAACTCACTGGCCATCCTCTAAGTCCTTAATTAAAATGATGAGTTTGTATGTAGCTTTGTTCCAGTATTGACAGATGTGTCTGCCCAAGACCATTTAATGAATCACCTCACCACTGAAAATAATGGCCATCTCCCATAACTAAAGTGTCCTGGAACTTCTGTCTGTCTTTGTGCTGGAACTTTTTCTTTCTTCATGCCTTTCCATCTTCACTGCACCGTTATTGTTGCTGCTGGATGCTACTCTTGCCTGGGGTCTGATAAATGAGTAGCAAAAGTCCTTTGGGCAGGAAAAAGTCCATTAAGTTGTATTTACTCTAAACGAGCTGAAAAAAGTTGCCTCCCTAGTTTGAAAGTCAGAACTTCAACACCTTGTTTTGTAGCTTTCCTGCGTTAATTATTGTTGTTACAATAATAGAACAGGTGGGTTTTTTCTCATGTAGAAAGTGAAATTCCTGGATCATTAATAAAACCTACCCACCTTACACTCTGTACAAAATATTTGTCAGAAGGAGTAATTAAAATTAATTAGTGCTTCTGGTAAAGGTGTAATTGTGCCCTGAAGGTATCGAGCACTGGGCTGGAAGATTTTTTTTTTTAAGATCTTCCAGCAAAGTAAACAAACCAAATTTCTTTAGAAGCAAAAGCCAGCCTGTATCACTGCAGCTTGCCTCTCCTACTTCTCAATCCCTTCCTGTGTTCCCAAAAGGAATTCTGCAGTGACTCCAGGAAGCATTACCAGCTCCAGGCCGCTCCTTCTTGGCGGGCGTGCTCTGACCACACGATGAAGTATTTACTCCTCATGCATAAAATATAGGACAGAGGGATTGGTCATGTCTGCCCCTCCCACCTCCAGATGTTCCATCAGGATGTGCTTACCAAGAATAATGTCCCAGCCTTCAATTATTTACAGGAGTCAGAGGAGCAGCCTTGTAATGATGATGGTGTTTGGCGTATCTACAGCTCTTCTATCTGAAGAATGTAAAGTACTCTACAAACATTAGTTAAAAAAAGTGTTATCTTTCCATCGCTGCTACTAAGTGGCCCTACTGGAATAATCAGGCTGCTATTAACTGAAGTTTCTCTCCTCTCCAGTCATATTTAACATGCTGAAATAATCGACATATTTACTGCGTGCTCTTATTACCTTATTTCCCCTGTTCCTTTTGCTTCATACCTTACTCCTTTAGGACTGGTTTTGGAGGAGGGGACTTGGTTTTTAAAGAGTGTTTATTTTCTAACTGTGAAACTGAAAAAAAAAAGTCGTTTCATTGGAAGGTTGTTTTATAAATAGTCTGTAAGAGGTCAGTGTCCAAAGCCAGGCTCTCTAAGGCCCTGTCTCAATGCATCTTGCAGAGTAGTTGGAGAATGTGCTGCTTTCTTGAATGTCTGTAGAATTGCCAGAGCACCTTTTAAACAGAGGGAGAAATAGAATCTTAAAAAAAATTGTTTGGCAGTAGTGCTAGGCTGCCCTGTATGGTTCTAAAGCTTCTTGGCAATATTGTGTAACTCTCCTGTCTAGGAAAAATATAAAAGTTGCAGACAGCTTTTATCTAACCTGACAGGGTGCAGTGAAATGTGGCGCTCACAGCTCAGGAGGTGCTATCTTTCCAAACGCTGCCAAAATATATCGGTGTGCCACAAGACAGGGCTGCTTTATTAAACTCCCTAAACGAGAAAGTGGGATGGGATTTACACATTTCCCGTCTCATTATCCAGAAGTGCCTCTGTTCCCTTTCTCAGGGAAAACCATAGACTTGTAGGAGATTCACTTTACGGTCTGAGACCTCGTGTGGCTCATTTGCATCAAAGGTGTGATGGAGCAAAACCAACAGAAAGGGTTTTCTCTGTGGCTTTGCTGATTTTTGCTCATGGGCATTTTGTAAACTTTGGCGTTGCTGGGTCGAGGAGTCATCTGAGGGCCAGGGATGTCCTACAGCTATGAGGAGATGCACTTTCCTCCGAGCAGGAAAACAGTGCCAATCCTTTCCCAGCGTATTTTCAATTCCTTTTCCTGGCAGACGTCCGAGTAACACCATAATCCCATGCTTGAAAAGACAGGGGGGCTTGGGGCATCTGGATTGTAACTAACTTCAATTATTTCTCACCCACACCTATACTGGAAGAATTTCCAAAATCTATCCCTCCAGTTTCTGCCTTGGTTCTGAATCTTCTGAGTTAAATGAAGGGTATTTGAAGAGAAATAACTTTCTGTTGTGTTTCCATCCTTTGATGTGGTCATTGTGCTTGACAGAGGATATACTTATTTTATTATGTAACAAAAAAGTGGTACAAGAGTAGATTTATGCTTAAAATTTGTAATATTTCTTCAGCTTGGTAAAATCGACTGGAAGCATAACAGAAGCTCTGAGGCATAAGGAAAAGAAATCAAGTGTCATGTTTTTTAACACCCATTAAATTCTTTTTACAATGATTTTTAAGCTGTACAGTGTTAGGTCAGCTCTGTTACTTGCCTCTTCTGGGGAATCTCTGCATATATTCCTGAGTGTAAAAACATCTTCTTTTGGTTTGTTTGTTTTTCCTTTTCACTAGTATAAAAGTATTACATTTATGCTCTTGGGAACTGTTAATGGTTTTGATTCAGTGAAGCACTTTTTGTATGAACAGATAACGTTTATCATTTGCCTAATAACTGTCAATTTATGTGCTAATGTTGAATAATCGAAAGCAAGGTAGAGAAAACACATTTGGTTATTTAACAACACCATTTGATTGTTTGGAGTCTTTTAAGAAAGGCTATATAATTATACACGGGAGAGAGACATTGGCAGCACAGGTATTTAGGAAGAATTTGTTTGTTTGTTGGAAAAAGGCTATTTGACAAAAGCTTAATTGTTGTTTTCCCGTACTTTTGCCAAGGAGGGACATGCTGCGGTGCTTTGTGCATCCATCCAAGCAGAGAATGCTCCCAGAATCCTTGTTTTTGAGACTTTTCAGAGACCCACATTTACCCTTTGTGGTGCACCATGTGCATTGCATACAATTTGGGGGTTTTTTGGACAAAACGCTGCCTTGTCTTGTGCAGTGTAAACCCATTTCTGTTTTGGTGTGCCTGGCCCAGTGGCACTAAATGGAGCGCAAGAATTGGGGGAAGAGTAAAGTACAACACTCACACCTACTGCAGCAGGAATGGGAGCAGAGCCAGGAATACCAAATTGACTGGAGTGATGGCTCTGCCTGGACAGACATTGTTTTGGAGTGTGTTTTAGCAAGGCTTTGATTTTAACTCTTTCCCAAAGCTCGAGACCAGAATATGTTTAGAAAGGGCCGTTAAAGAGGGTGATGGTAACAGCGGTGGAGTTTTCATCTGAGTCAAGGAGTCCTGTGTACTGCAAGAAATTGCTCTCCTTACTGCCCTCTGCATTGTGAGAGCAGTTTATTTTGTCCTTGAGGATAATTTAGGAATGCATCGATGGAAACGGGAATAGTGACACTGACTGTGGGATCTTCTGGCTCGTCCTAGCAGTGATATTCTACAAAAACCCTTACCTATCAATCTCTACACTTCTTCCCATGTTTTGCTGTTTTGTTGTTTTTTGAAGGGATTGTTCCCTGGATAACAGAATTTTACTGTGAAAGCATTTCTGCATCACTGTAAGTTGAAGCATATCCTAAGCCAGTAAGTAGAAAGAGGTTTAAGAGGAAAAAGGGGCTCTTTTGGAGCTGTTCTGCAATGATTTTTAATTCTTCCTGGGATTCTGGAGGCAGATGTAGCCAGAGTGACTATCTGTAGTCTTACAGACAAGGAGGCTGGTGGGACTCCTGAATCACAAAGACCTTTTATGATACGCAGATGGTGCCAAATTTTGGACTAAATCCATTGTGGAATTACCAAGGAACATTGTCCTTTTGGAAAACCCTGCTACAGTGTGGCTCTGTGTTAGACAGGGACAGAGTATACCTCCTGAATTGCTGGAATTAAAACTTAATTAGGCCAGGTTTCTCTGAGAACCCCTAACAAGTGCATTCTCCCTTCAAACCTGCAGATTTATGAATAATAGAAAGGAAAGATTGAGCATGGCTATCTAAACTTTTTCTTTCTTTTCACTTTTGATTCTGTGCCCTCCTGGGGTATCTGCTTGAAGCATCAGGGGAACATCATTAGTTTCACAATGATTAACACTGTGGCATCTAAAAAAAGTGCAAATGCTGTCTCGTGGAGCTATTTTGCTGCTTTCAAGTCCGTAGGCTTGCAACACTGCCTCGTCTCATGTTTGATAGGGAATCTGCTGAACATGGGAAAATGTTCAGATGGAATGATGGTCAATATTCCACCAATAAATGCTAGAGGTGGAAGTTCAAGCCCTGCTGTTCTCTGAGTCATCTCCTCCGTCCTGTCCATGATCTTCCCTGCATTTCATAAGTGTCCTAACCACAGGTGCACACACTTCTCTTACTCATTCCCAGATCGGCAGATTGGTGCAGTGAAACCTGGGACTCCTTGAAGTCCAGGACAGTTTTGTCAGGGATTTCTTGCCCAACTGGAAAGGAAATATGTGATGGTATCCATTTATGCTTTGGTTATGCCCCATCCTATATGAGCAGTCTGCAGATTTTGAAACACTCCTACCCAGGTTTCCTCGTGCTGTCTGTTACCTGCTATTGATTCCCAACACATTATTTAATCTCAGGGTTATTTTCAGATGTGTTTGATAGAGAGTTGCAAGTTTCAAAACAAGTAGGTTTGTGCACATTTCTGAAAAGTCCTGTCCAGAGAGAAGCTAAAGCCTCTGTTAGGGTGGGGAGATCCAGGGAGACTCAGCCATTATATATATTTTTGGAATCCTGTGCCTGGCACTATTTCAGATTCAGTGTAACACGTGTGGCTTTTACCCTGCCATCAAATCCCAGAGGTCCGGGTTGGAGGTGGGGAAGAACTGAGTGTAGAGTAAGTGAAGGGAGACCAGAGTTCTGGGGCTTTCTGGAGCTACAGGGAGGGTCTGAAGGTATTGAAAATACCACCCATCATTTTACCCTTTGGTTTCCTCTCTGCATTCTCATATTTGTTGTTCATCTCCTTTATGAAGTACATAAAAAAGCTGTGTGAAGCCTTGAGGAGTTTTTCTGATGGGATAAAAACTCTTGCTTTCAAGTGATGTCTGGTCTTAAAAACTTTGCTCAGTGAGATTTGTATTCAAAACAAATACTGTTGTGATATCTGTATCTGTGGTGGCATGCATATAAGGCACTAATGGAGAAGGAATGATATATTGGTACTCAACAAAAAAACCCCTAGTTATTTAAAAAAAAATCATGTAGGGAGTGCAGTTTAATAGAGGAAAACGTCTTTCAGAACACTCTGAGTGTCACTCTTTACAACATCAGTTTTATCCCACTGAATTTCGTACAATCATATTCTTCAAAATATTTTAAAAAATCTTTTGTTGGGTTGTTTGTGTAAATTATTTCAATGGGCAGATAGGTTTGTTCAGACAAAGCAATACTAAGTCCAGACCTTGCGTGTCAGTGTGAACTAATTAAAATCATATTGTGCAATAGGTCAATAGATCAGGAAGTTGGCCTTCTAATTAGAAAGAGATATAAAAACCCCCAACTTGTTCTTGTTGAAAAGGAATAGCAAAATTAGGAAAAGGAATCTGGATGTGAGAAAAAAAAAAAAATCGGAGCTGGGGCTCTCTGCTGAAAGCCGTGTTAAAAGTGAGCCCTCTCTTTTTTGCCTCACGCAGTGGGTCGTGCATGGAGAGATTTGAGGCTTCAGATTGTCCCTCATTAGGGATCGTTGGGCTCATCCCTGTGGCGGCAGCGCCTGCCCATGTTGTGCATCCCTCAATCCCCAGATAACAAACAATAGCCTGGCCTCCCCCCATGGAGCATTCAGGTCTGGGTTGGATTTGCTCTCAGCCTTTCATCCTCCCTAATGCTTCAGCTACACCTATTTTTTTGTGGTTCTTGCTATCACCACAAACGGGCCCCTTGCCAGCCTGGAGAGGTGTCGTCTTGGGACTGTGTTCTTGTGAGCCTTTTGTGCCAGTTATTGTTCAGCTCTCGCTCTTCCATCTTAATAATTGGAAAACATTTATTTTCAATAACATGTAGGTGTTGGGTGTTGTTTTACCCTGGAGCATAAACATAATTAGTAAAAATAATAACAATAAACAGATTTTTAGATGGTAGAAATGCTCCTCAACCCTTTCTGTAGGTTTTCATCACTTCAGGAGGATGGAAAGCAGGTCTGGTTCAACCATGCATTTGTTTTGTGAAGGGAACCCAAGCAGGGGGTGGGACTGCATAACCTCCAGGGTCCGGCCCAGCCTGATTTATTCTCTGACCCTGTGAAAGGATGTATTTTGAAAACAAAATGCATTAATAGTATTAAAGCTAATAAATCTAAAATGTCCTTTTACTGGAGTGAAAGACATCATCTTTCCTTGGGACCATGACCAGCTTGTCTTTACAGTGTGATGCTGGTGCTACTGGAATACATGGAATATTTATGGTGTGGGACTGTAAGTTAACCACAAGTGTTCTGGAGAGTGTCTTGTAAAACATTTCACCACCACATTCATGTGCTTTGCTTGTTCAGTTTGCCCTGAGATGTGCATTTCACAAGGACTTAGCTGTGGAAAATGTCATGTATAACGTTGTGAAGGCAGGGAAGTGTTGCTTTTCTCCATCTTGCCATCAGAAGCAGCTAGAACCATGGCATGAGATTATTAGTGTCAGTCATGGCCATGCTCTGAAAGGAGTCGTCCATCATGGTCTTGGTCTCATCCTCACCACCCCCACTGGAAGCAGAAGGGATTAGTCACTGCAGACAGGGCTTGTTTGTGCCTGTACCCCCGGGGTGACCGCTCAGTGTTTTTGTTGTGCCATTGCTCAGTTGTTTGTTAGTGCCTGTTTACAACTAAAACCTTATGGGATGAACATCCCACTGTGCTGACTTTGTGTGGCTGGGGCAGAGCTGGAGTTTGATAGGAGTTGTAGCTTTGATCTTTAGAACTTTGATTGGTGCACGTTGTAGGGCTCAGTAACAAACTGCTGCTCCTACACTGCAGAATTTTTGGCTTATTTGGGTGTGAGAATGGGAGCTTTCCCCCTTTATTTGCAGGTGCATTAGCTCAGGCATTGCTAAAAATCCTGAAAAATTCAAATAAATAAAAGAAGTTTCAACTCAAGCCAATACTTAAAGGGTGCATTTACCTTATTGTTTATTGTCAGGGCCCAGAATGTGCTTTTGAAGGAAATCCCCTGACTCTCCTCACTCCTTTGATATCCAGCATTATCAGGTACCGTGGAGCACATGAACTGGGTTTCTTTGGTAAAAGTAGACTGGAGAATGTGTCCCTAATGCATTCCACTGGAACACTGGCATTCAGCCCTAGGACCAGACAAACCCTAGCCCAAAATAAAGATAAATAAAACACCTCAAACAAACAAAAACCCTCTCCACCACCAAAAAGCACCCCAGCTGTGCACAGTATTTATACAACAGCTTCTCCCCACCAGCTGTCCTTCTCCACAGGTGTGCTCTTATTGGCTCTCTGTATTTGCTAATGAAGATGTACCCAAAGTGGTAAATTTTAATGGAAAAATGCAGATGAGTCTTAACGGGCCCTTTGCATAGATGGCAGCTCACAGTGCCTTGCCCAATTCCCCATGGTCTCTTTCCATAATCTGGAATACAACTTGCTATTTGCAAGCCTTTGACTACTCTGAAAGTAAGTAGGCAAAGCTAATTTTAAAAAGTTTACTTTCTGGCAGTGGGTGGATTAATATTAGGAGTTATGTTGAAATTTATTCTGCATTTGACACCATTGACATAAGCTGCTAAGATTTTTTTTGGCCTTGTTGTTTTCTAAATATGGGTGAAGATTCTGTGCTGTAAATGTTTCCAGAAAGGAGGATGATATTGAAGTGGAATTTTTTTCCCGGGGTCCATCATTGGTTTTTGGAGCTTCGGAAAGCCAGTGTTGCCTTTCCTTTCAATTTATACTTTGGCATATCAGAGTAATTGCTTCTTTCTGATGGTATTGGGCTGCAGTTTGGATATGAACCACCTGTGGGTGAAAACCCCATAGATTTAATGACTCTGAAACATTGCAATGTAACTTTTCAGACACAGGTCAGCTCCTTGTGATTTTAATTTCTCTGCAAGCTTTTTAACCTGGAACTTTCCATCTCTTTTTGTACAATGCCATAAATGTACCTCATTCCCCCTCCTCCCTTTAATGAAAGCTGTGAAGGAAAATCTGGAGGCTCAAGTATAACACCAAATATCATAGGACAGATATTTTTCAGTCTTTCTACTCGTGATCATATGTGCCTTCTCGAAAATCTGTATTTTGGAAATATGCACATTTGAATATGTTTACTACAACTTTTATGGGCAAATGTTGAGCTGCTTTTTCATTTTAAAGCCGTGTCTCGCTGCTGTTGTATCATTTCACTAATATTGCTCAAACTGCAGAGCTCTTGAGATGCTTTGGCCAAAGTGTAGTTCAGAATTGCCTCTTTCAAAAATCAGCGAGTATTGATCCATATCCGTGGAATGTTGCCATGGAATTGGTGCTGTTTGCTCCGTTAATCACTGCAGCTCCCAGTGCTGGCACTGCGGCTTGTTTGTTACATGTGACGATCACTTTATAAATGTCAATAAAATCAAGACAAAAACCTCTAGTACAACTGGAAGTAGCAACTCAGTATTTTCCTCATTATTTTTGGCAGCAGAGTAGTCTTACAAAGCTGTATGCAGTAAAACACCAGCCAACCGAGTCCCACACTGTGGCTATAATTACATATTTTTGCTTGCTAATCAGTAGAATTTTTCTGTGTACACTATTATACTTTAATGGTTCTGTTGCAACACCAAATTTACTACAATGTTCTCTTGAAGAAAATAGCACATAATGATTTTGTATTTACTACAAGAAGATATTAAACTAAATAATACATAATGATGCTGCACAGATTAACCAGCTCTTTAGTTCTTCTGTTCCTTATCTATCCTTTAATGGTGTTTTAGGACAAACATAAAGTTATTTGGGAGGGAATTACCAGAATTGCCGAACTGGTAAATATAGCCCTCTGAGTGGGATGTCTTGCTTCTTACTCCAAAACTATTAGACTGTAAATTTAAGCTGTGCTTAGTACTTTCATTTCCCTTCCCACAACTCACGGAGCATAAGGAGGGTTGCAGCCAGCTCAGATAAGTAATAAGTTCATTAATTACAGGCTTACCTTTCTTGTAGGTTAAAAAAGCTTGTGTGGGCCTTGATTAAACAAGCTTTTGTGGTGTGGCCCTGTGGAGGGCTGGGTAGGGAGCAGCTCAGGGAAGCTCCCCATGCAACTTTTGGGGAATCAGAGTTTTCCATTAACTCTAAAGGTCACTTGCTGTTGTCAGGCTTCACGTCCTTCTCCTTTTTTTTATATTATTTCTGTTCAAAGTGATTACACTGCAAAAAAAAAGCCAAGTAAAGGACAATGTGGAAGGCGTGTTATCTCCCATTCCATTCTTGCCATTATCTTGGCTTTAATTCTGACATTAAATAAATAAATAAGCAAACACTCAAGAGTTTTAATTCCTTTTGTTTTTATTCATGGGTCACTTAATTTCCAGTTGATCATTATGAATTTATCTGACAGTCCTAAGTTAGAATAAGGATTTTTCATTTACCTTGGAAACAGAACTTCCCTGTCAGAGGCAATCTGTCCAGGAGTGGAAAAGGAAGGCATGGGCTGCTGATGGCAGCTTGCCCCCTTTGCTGCAGATCCAGTTAATTATGTGTGAAGGTTGTGCTGATGCCTCTAATATTTTTATAGATTTGTCAGATTCTGCGATGCAATCTGACACATTACTGAGAGTAAATGGCTTCTCTTCTGCATTTGATTTGCACTGTGAGTGTATCAGGACACGATGCTGTGTTTATAGGGGAAGTTGTACTTAGTGTGTGTGTTATTTTTGCATGTGGCTGGAAAACATTTGACATTTCAGCATTGCTGAGTGTTGATTGTGTCCTAGATCTTGTACGTTATCTTTTGGCAAGATCTTCTAAGTTGTCTTTGTCTTGCTTGGGTTGCACATACAATTTGTCACAGCCTCTCAACAAAAGGAAAGAATATTTAAGACTTTTTATGGGTAATTAGTTCTCAGGCTTGTGTTAAAATGCTGTCTGAAAGAACCTTCCTCATACATAATTTTCTGGCTAATCTAGTGTTTACCTTTTTCTTCCCTTATATTTATTCCATTAGAATACATTGTAGTGTGTTCAATTGGATTTACCTTTTGCAAAGCAAATTTTGTATAATTAATACTGTTAATTAATCTGGCTTGAAACAGCACTCCAAATTGAGAGGATATTTCTGTGATTGCAGATTGAGAAGAATCTCCACCAAGTTTTTCCTTCCTTCACTGGTTCACGATAAAATAAATTAGCACAAGTGAAAATGGTCCAGGAAATAGGAAAGCCAGCTGCTCCTCAGTAAATAACCTGGAGTATCCCTATAGCCTTTCAGCCTTGCTGCAAATCGGTGTATATCTGTGTTCAATCTCAGTCTTACTCCTTTGTTCATTCCAGCTGCTGTCCTAATTCAGAATTCCTACAATCCCTGTGGTTTTTTAAGTCCCTTTTGAAGAGTGCCCAGCACTGGGTGTACTTTGCCTCTGTAGCTGACCTTTCCTCTGGTGCTTCCTTCATCCTCTCTCTCTAACAGATGGTGTATCATGGAAATCTCCATGAAGATTCCGTACTGCTGCACAGTCTAGTTGAACCTATATGTGTTAGAGGGGAAGGGAAGAGATGACTCTTGAAAACAAACAAAGAAATCGCTTACAAAAAGTGTTTAGAATATAATATTTGATGTTGCAAGTCACAAAAGCTTTTCCTTGGCAGACCTGCAGGGTTTTTCAGGGAAGTGGAGCTATTCACTTAGCACCACACACCTCCTTTGTCTGACTCAGGGTCTTCTCCCAAGTTTTCTCAAAAGCTTTAATGGATTCTTTTATTCCAGCAGTGATATTTAATGTTCTGGTGCTTGGTGCACCCCATGGCTAGAAAGAAAAATCACCTTCTCCCATGTCTGGGATTCATTATATTCACTTAGGGGTCGTATTTCCTTACAGAAGCCCTCAGGCTTCAAATCCACAAAGACCTATGTGAGAATGCCTTTCCTTCCATGTTCTCTGGCAAGAAGAGGTTGGTTCATGTCCCCTTGCACTTCCATGGGGAAAGAGTGGTTAATTTTATCCTTTTTTTATTTTTAATATTTTCATTATACCTTTAAAATTCTTCAGAATGACAGGCCAGCAGCCTTTTGGGCTGTGAGGATGCACCACTGTTACAAGGCTCCCTTTTACACAGTCATTTTACAATTATTACTTGGTAGCCTGCTCTGTCTAAATCCTTGACCTCTGCCTGTCAACTGCTGGCTGATAACAGTGAATAAATTTGTATAATCATTGCATGATGACTGCTTAATAACTGCACTCCAAATATGCAAATACATATTCTGACTTAATACAATTCATCTGCTGTGACCAGCCCCTGCGCTTGGTATTTTTGAAACACTTGCAAGTAATAGGACACACCATTGTGGTGTCCTGTCCTTCCATGCTGAGCCCTAAAACCTACAGAGAAGGAAAAGATGTATTGCAAAACAAACAAACCAACCCCCAAGAAAAAGACACCTCAAATGACAGAGGAAAGGCTGAGAGAATTGGGATTGTTCAGCCTGGAAAAGGGAAGGCTTTGGGATGAGTGAGTTGTGACCTTCTGGTACCTGAAGGGAGCCCACAAGAAAGATGGGAAGAGACTTTCTACAAGAGCCTGGAGTGACAGGAGAAGGGGGGATGGATCCAAACTGAAAGAGAGGAGTTCAGATTCGAAATCAGGAGGAAGTTCTTTGCTGTGAGGGTGGTGAGGCCCTGGCACAGGGTGCTGGAGAAGTTGTGGATTTCCCATCCCTGGAAGTGTTCAAGGTCAGGTTGGAGAGGTTTTGGGGCAACTTGGTCTAGTGAGGCATCCCTGTCTATGGCAGGGTGGTGGATGATCTTTAAGGTCCCTTGCAACTCCAACCATTCTATGACTCTGTGTGTTGTAAACAGGGGGGAAACCGCCCTCCCCCCTGCCCAAACTTCTTTAAAGACTATAGGAAGTATTTCTGTTTTCATCCTGTTTTTCTAGATTAGCAGCATGCCTTTACTCAGAATAACCTGCAGTATTTATTTCCTTGCTAATGATGCTGTCTCTGCATTACACAGAGAGCTACATAAAATGGGAAGATACAAATTCAAATGCCTGTATGAGTCTGAGATGCTCACAAAATGCTCACCAAAAAACAAAACACCAAGGAAAAAAGCCATTCCACAATGATACACAAAAGACATCTTGCTCAGTTTTGTGGTTTTCCAGTGCTGAAGAGCTGGAGGAATATCCTGTGGAAGACTGGTCATTTCTTTTTCTGATCTTGCCCTCCTATTTTAAGCCTCTCATGCGAGATTGGTTGCTGAGACAGATGGACAGCGAGTCTCACCAGTTTGTCCATTTCTGTGTTCCTTATTGCAGCAGCAGAGCACTGGTAAATAGCTTTTTAAAATTAAAACCTGATTTTCATTGCCCTTTCAGGCCTGCTTTTTGTCTTAACTATTAAATGCTTGTTCTTTCACTATTGCTCAGAATTTAACTTACTATTTCCAAACAATGTAGGAGAAAAAACAGACCGAAATGCACCAGACAGAGGTTGGTATGATGGTTGTAGCCTGATGTCTTCAATGGCTTAATAGCCATTGTGGCAAGAGACAGTTTCTGGGAGATTTTTAAAGGTGATAATGTGGATATTTGCTGAAGAATGAGAGTCCTGTAATAATAGCACAGTAACATGAACAAAAATCCAGGACAAAGTAGGCATCCCAGCAATGAAATGTAGATAAACCTTTTTGTCCTTTCATTCTGTGCATTGTCCAGCTGGAAACAAAGTGCCGTGACTGCCCAGGGGACTGAGGGAAGGATGTTGGAGTTGCCAATCCCACTTAGCCTGGGTGGTACCACATAAGAAAACTTGCAGCTTCTTAGTAGTTTGGGAAGCTGGGGGAGCAAGTTGGGAGGAACAGGAGCTGAGTTTGGTTTAACAGAACAGAGTAGTCTGAATTTCCCCAGACTTCAGCTCATCACTTCCCTTCTTGTAAACAACAACAAGCAGTTTTGTGCTCGCTGCTGGGAGGTGTTTAGGGCTGAGCTGTCTCCTTTCCATCTGGAGAAGAGTGTGGCATGTCAGGTGTCTCAGCACTAACACAATTAAAGGGGAGGGAATGGTTCCTTCACACATGCCTTAATGTCAGCAGTTTGGACTGGGAAAAAACTGGAAAAACACTATTGGAGCCTTTCCTGCTTTTTTGTTGCCTGCCAAAAGTGTGACATTCAGACAGGTTTATCAGCCCCGTGTTTCTCTGAGCCCTTCTGCTGCTTGAGTGGGCTGACAAAAGTGTGAATCCTATTGACATTATAAATCCATCCCCAAAATTGGAGCGGAGCACTTGGAGACTACGAAAGTTGATGTCATGAGTGTGAGATAAAATGAACACCTTCTTTATTGTTCAGTCGTTCATGGGAGGAATTCACCAGTTGTGACAGAACAACTTTTTCTTGGCTTTTCCTTTGTTTTCAATATGAGTTTCTGGGCTCCCGAGATATTTAACTAAAATAAAATATCTGCCAAAATTTGTGAGTTTACTGTTGGTTTGTGTTTTTGTCAAAGTAAGAATATTTGGCTGTGTGCGGTAAATGTGGGACACTTAAAATTTAACAGGTCCGTGGGTAAGTGAACTTTATTTTGAATCATTGTTGATTCCTTTATCCATATGTTTTTTTGCCAGTTTATAGCATAGACATTGATTATGTTGGATCTTTTAGCTGCTTTTGTTATGCTTGACTGTGAACTGCATCCAGATAAGGACAGCCTTCTCCTCAAACAACCAGGTTTTAAAATTTAATTCCCTGCACTTTTCACCGTGGCAGGCAATTCCTGATGGTTTTTAATGCTGAACTTGGAGGATCTCAGCTAAACAGTTCCATAAAATACAAGTTGCCCATGTCAGACTTTGCAACAAGGCTTACACCAGCCATTGTTTGGTTCCTTGCAGCAGAATAATGATTTTATTATGTATTCTTATTAATTTTCATTCAACTCCCTCTGCAGCGTGGCTGCTTGGGAGGACCCCGAATTTTAATTCTGGCTGCAACAAGGCCCCTTGTGCAGCCTCAGAATGTTGATCCTTAAGAAAAGGCTCTCAACAGAGATTGTGGAATGACACATTAGGTAATCAGTCACTTAAGCATCATTTTGGTCTTGATTTAAGTCAGGTGTAGGCACTAAGAGTTTCTAAAAATAAGAATATTTAAGGAGCTGTAAATGTAGATTGTCTGTGATGAACTGTGAACCTAATTCGGAGAACTAGCCGTCTCAAAATAAATGGTTCATCTGTGCTTTTTGTGTTTAAAATGGAGAATTTTAAGGCTAAAGCAGATGACATTTTTAAACTCTATGAGCTCTTGGCCAGGAAGTACTGTATAATTGCTAAGTATTTAAAATTAATTATGTTGGAGGCCTATAAACCAGTGCATTGATTAAAAATCTTCAGTTCATTAAACTTCCCAATGGCAGAGGCCATCTCTGTAATATAAACTGCCATCCCAGCACGGCCTGGCATCTGTGGTGTGATTTTTTTTGAAGATCCCCACCTTTGTTCATTAGACCAGCAGCTGTTGTGTCTTGCTGGGCAGGATTTATTTCCCCCTGACATCGCTCTCAGAGGTGCACTTGCAATTTTGGCAGCACTTGGCTCCAAGGAACTTCTTAGAGGTACTTTTGTGTTGCGGAATGAGGTTGGGTTTTTGCTGCCAGTTGGTTTTTTTAGCTGTTATTTTGGCAGGTTTTTTTGTCTCTTTTGGGTTTTTTTTCCCCCCTTCTGGTTGCCACACATGTCCTTGCAATGGGGGTTTTTGAAAGTCCCCGAGGACTGAGGACACGTTTCCCAGAGATGTGCTCCAGTCTGGGCAAAGCAGCTCCCTCGTGTGTGTCCCCAGCAGTGTCTCTGAGATAAGGACATTATTCTGGTTTTATTCCCTCCTGGTATTTTCCATGTGGAGGAACAGCACTGCTTCCCAGATAAATCCTACGCAGGTGACTTTCTTCAATCACTAAACCTCCTGAGTTTCCTACTGAAAATGAGAAATAAAAATCTGGGAAAGCACCAGAGAACAGGAATTACTATGGGGAAAAAAAAGAACAGAATATTGAGATGCAACACCATAAATCTGCATATATTGTTTACATCAGGGCTTCACTTTATTCAGGCTCTCACACAAGGTCACAAAAGGAATTTGGGCCCTATTATTCCTGGGGGAGTTGGTATTTTTTTGCTGTGGTGTTTGATTACCTTACCCTTTTTTATTACCATCTGCAATGCAAGGCTAGTTTTGCTGAGGTGATTTTTTTTTTTTTAAAGCAGCATCCCATGATACCCCTAATTCTGTGTTTCCTTTGCTTTTGCTTCATTTGCAATTTTAAGAGATTTTCTATAAGAAATAGGTTTGTTCTATATTGTACAACAGTAAATTAGCTCAGTTTTTCACTATGTAACTTTAACCCTTTAATTCTGGAGAACAAATGCAATTGCTGCACAATAAGTTAAGTAAGAAAGGATTTAACCTGTTACATCCTTCAGCGTGCAGTGAGAAGGGTGGTGTCAAAGATTCCATATTTTTGCTTAACACATTGTTATTAATACCCTGTCCTTTGGCACAGGAGTTTTATTTTGATACTTGATTTTGTTCATGTATTTTAAGCAATTACTTCCATGTGACTTCATTGTGCAACCAGTGCCATTGACTGCACTAGCTTTGAAAAGAGTTTTTCTTCATTAATGGCTTCTGCTGAATTGTTGGGAGAACAAAATGCTGTCCCTGGTGGCTCCTAAAACTTATGGAAGCGTGCAAGGAAATTGCTAAGATTATTTTTCATGGGAAAGATTTGGAGTAGTACTTTTAATAGCTTTACACAAGCATGAGCAGCTTGAACTATGGAGCTGAATCTGAAAGTTCTTGAGCCGTTCTTCAGCCCTCAGAATATAGTTCATGTCTGTAGGTCTTCAGAACTCAGAACCCCCTTCCATCTGCTTGTCCAGGAGGGTGCACAAGGCAAGAGGGACCATCCTGTGGGTATTTGCTACCTCACTGGGGTTTTTTCCCACATCTTTCCCAGAACTGTGAAGTGGCAGGACACTTGTGTGTGCAAATTACCCGAAGCATCATGTATGTGATGGATTTCCATAAACTTGGACAGGAAGGAGCATCACAAGGCAGAGTGAGGGCTTCAGAGTGAAATCACATCTCTCATTGGTTGTAGAAAGCAGTGAGAAGGCAAGATTTTATCACTGTCTTGTGATGCCAAGTCAGAGTGGACCGTAAGTGGGTTCTTCAGCTGGTTGCACAAAGTTCTAGGGCAGGAACAGTGGGATATGGTGGAACATTTTCCAGTTCTGGTTAGAAAAATACAGATGAGCATCTATTGAGCAAACTGATGATAGAGAGATATCAAAGGTTCTTCACTGTCCTACTGATTTGGCAGCATACCATTATTATTATATTATAAATCCCTCCCTCCCTTGCTGCACAATGACAATATATCTTTGGCCATCCTTTTCCGCTCCCGAGGTGGTTGTCATTATCTGTAACTTCCACACAGTTTCCCATGCTAGCAGCGCTCACCGCTCTGCACACTGACATTACTAGTTGGTGCACACTTCCAGAAAACTAAATAACTCATGTAAATGTTTTGTGAATGCCTGTTCCATGGTTTTGGGTTTTTTTTAATTAATACAGCTTAGACATGTTTTAGCAGAGGCTGAAGAATCACATTTAGGTTTGTTAATCCACTCTGCCTTTGCCAGTTACTTTCTTTGTGTTATGCAGAGTGCTCGGATTTGGCAATTTATTTCACTGCTTGGCTTTTGCTTTAAGAATTACGAAACTTCTGTTCTGGAGTGTATATTGTATTGTATTATATTATTGGAAACACAGAGTATTTCTTGCATGACTTACCGAGTTACCATATTAAAAGAAAAATGAGTACGTAGATCAGAGGTCAATTCTGTTTCAGTATTTAATAGAGTATGGCAGGAAAAAGAGCTGGTTCTGAAAATGTTGGGTGGTTTGGTGTCTGAATTTTGGATTTTCTTTCCATTGATGGTGTTATCCCACTCCTTCATTCTTCTGTGTTGTCAGTCACTGATGTACCTCAAATGCTAATTTCTACTTTTCCATCCACGCCTGTCTGGAATATTCAATCATCTTCTGTTGTGCCACCTTTATAAGGGGAAGCATGCACGTCTGTTTGTTCAGTTTTGGCAGATGTCTTCCCTTTTCCTTGTCATATGTCAGGTTGTGATAGAATGGATTTTCCTGTTTAGAATTCATTTGTTTTCAATAATTCTTTCATCTTTCTGGAGGCTTCTCTGCTTATAAAGGCTGGACACAGACCTGTGTGGAAGCAGCTCTGGGAAAATACTGATAGACCATCTTTATCATGGTTTCCTTTGCATGGTTTCCTTTGCCCAGTACTCCTGAGGTGAAAGACTTCTCCCTCTGTAAAGGATCACTCAGCAAATGCCAGTTCTAAACACCTGTGCTGTTTCTATGTTGATGTCTCAGGAAACACTAATGTTGGTAAAGGTTGTGGTGGTGATGTTTGTAAAGCTATACTTGAGCTTGTTTTCAACACATCCAGATTTACTTGTGCTTGGGTTGGGAAAGCATTTAGTAATTAAGTTAAAATAATTAAATCGGATATTATGAGCACAGGAGAGATTTCAAACATTCTTTTTTCCCCTCGAGGTTACAAAATATTATCCTTTCATTAGCCTCTTGGAGTCTTGTTGAGCAGAGATTTTGGGTAAGTTAAAACCAAGTTCAGCTAAGGTAGAGTAAGAACCCTTGGTGTCTTGGTGCACAGTGTGCTTAGTGCTGGTGGTTTGACATCCATGTTTCTGTTCAGTAAGAAAGTTTAAGAAAACTCCATTTTAAGTGCAACATCACATCACTCTGTGATTGTCTTTCAGTCTAATATAAAGTGTTTCAAAATGACATTTTGAAAATCAGTGGCACTGTGTCCAGGATGGGGATGGAGTATTGCCAGGAACTGCTTATCCAATTTTCCCGTGTCACCTGAACATGAACTCTGGCGTAGAACTCTTCAGAACAGGCATCAGATTTTTAACACTTAATAAAAGATGGTTTCATCCATTTGAAGATGTTCTTTGTCTCTCCACTTGGGGATATATGGCTCCAGGAAATACTTAGCACCTTCCAAAACTAGTTGTGTGCTTACTGCAGCAAGGCCAATCGTAGTTTCCATTCCAGCTTCCAAAACCATCTCAGGGTGAGGGATTTTCCTGCTCTCCCTGTATCCTGGTGGGCAGTGAGTGCTCAGTAGGGATGCTGAGTGCCCAAGCCTTGGCTAACCCAAATCTGAGCCTGTAAAAATCTACAGTTCATGCTGTGCATCTCTTGAACACCCATCCACACTTGGCTTTTCAAACCTGTTCGGGTTTAAATGCTTCCAAGACTGGGTACAGCTTTAACTTTGAACTGGTTAAACCTGAAATAAAGTCTGAAATAAAAAATGAATTATATCATCCAGAATCTTCCTTCTTTTCTCCATAAGTATTTGTTCAACCTTTATGCTTGAGCTCAAGCTTTTTGAGTTGCTACTGTAGTTTATATGATGATTATTTCTCCCAGTTGAACTCCATTGTTGCTGCTGAATTAGGGCCTTTCTGTGGTTAATATGTTTATGCATACACAATTTCCCTTAGTATTTTGTATCCTGTTTTTCAAACTTTTTTGCTATAATTACAGTAAATGATTTCTTGGATTGCATGTTGAGAGGCCAGAATTGCTGTGCCAGCAGCCTTGGTTTATTCTTTTGCTGGCTCCTGAGGGTAATAAGATCTATGCACTCTACTAATTTTCTTGCATACTTAGCTGCAATTGCAACCTTTAGTAATTATTTTTTAATTAACTCCAAAGTATTGCATGAATAATGCAAAATTTAGAAAAAAAAAGCTTAAAAAGGAAAAAAGGTCAAAATTGGGTATTTTTTCATGTTTCAAATCCGTAAGCATTATTTCGTGGAATTTTTATATAAGGCATTAGTGGGACAATGCCTTTTAATGATTTGCACAGCTGTAGAAGTACCAGAGTATGTAGTAAAAGAGAATTTGGCATTTAGGTGGGGATCACCCTTGTTTTAAAAATTCTTAGAGCCCTGAACAAGCTTCATTTCTAACACTGATGTTTTTAATCTGCTTTACCTTTCCTGAGTGTTTTCTTTCCAATTAACAGAAGTTGCCTAAACGTTTTATTTTTGAAAAGCACATTGATTCGTGTCGACTGAAAAAAACCCCCTATTATATGTGTTTGGATGTTTGGATGCTCAGTGGGTCTGTGGGTGCGAAAATGATCATTAAACATTTTGTGATTGTTTATTTGAGCGAAGGCACCACCAGAAGTGGCTTTTGCTGACTGCAGGTTTCTGGGTTTGCTTTGCAGTGGACGGCTGCATACACAGAGCTGCTGGACCCTGCCTGGTTGCCGAGTGCCGCAACCTCAGCGGCTGCGAGACTGGACAGGCCAAAATCACCTGCGGCTACGACCTGCCTGCCAAATGTAAGTCAGCCCTTCCCTCTCAGCACGTGCAGGCTTCGTTTCCCTCTAGTCTAATTCAACAAGGTATTCATTTTATAAAATTAGCAGTGGGACTTAATTAAGCGCGTTCTGTAATAATGTTCTTCCCCTCAAAGCGTTTCTAAGCGATTCTTTCACCTGTGTTACCCGATGGAAACCTGCATGTCTCTCCAACATAAAGCATCTTTCATGTTTGGTGGGTTTTTTTTTTTGCAAGCTAAAACACATCCTTTCATATGCATAATAAAGGATTGGAAATGCTTTATGAAGTATGAACAAAATATACATTATCATATTTAAGCTCTGCGAAGACAGCTTTTGGAAATGTTGCATATTTCATATTCCTCATGAAGATTCCTTGATTGGGAATACTTGGGAGAGCCCAGGAGATCAAAGTGATGCATTGTGTTTTCAGCTGCTGCGTGGCATCTGATTGGCAATTAGTGCTAAGGCATCTGTCACACTTTAGCTTTCAACAGAGTGCAGCTCAGTGCTGGAATGTTTTCGCACTTTGAAAGTGGAATTGTCAAAATTCCCAGCCTGTTTCAAGCAGGTTATTTGAGCGTGTTGTGGGGATGTTGAGCTTGTCTTGGAAAACATATGTTGACAGCACATTGGTCAGCCAGCGAGAACAAAAAGTGGGAAATCTTTGCAAACTGGGGTCTTAGAGAATAGTATATTAAGATATGAAGGTACAAATATAATCTTAATAATTGCTAACAGCGTATATTTATTTTTATATGCAGACTGCAGTAGGATTGTGGCTCATTCAAAAATATTTAGATATCTCTGAATTGCCATGTAAAACCAAATGATTGGTGCAGTAGCAGGTTCTCTTAAGGTTCCTGTGGCCTTTATTGCCTTAGCTAAACAAGAAAACAGTCATTTTTGTCACCTTCTGTGATGATGATGGTGAGAGCTTCTAATTATTTCCTCAACATGAGTAATTTCTATGTGCAGGAAAACTTTGCTGTATTTTATATGTAGTTTTACCACATGTTAATGGTCATTCATGAAAAGTTAATTTGACCAGAGGTCAGGGAAATTCTTCAGGAAGATTCAGTGTGGTAGTTAGGTTGGGTTTCTATATGGCCCAAATCTTCACCAGATTCCCATAAAAGGGATAGGATTGTTGAATAACACATTGTAATTTGCTCTACAGGGGATTTTTGCCATTTAATTCTTCCCCTTTAACAAAAGAATATCTTGAGAGGGACAGAAAAGCTTCTCATCCAAGGTGCATAGTTCCTCCCATGTATTTTAGTGGGAGAAATGAAATACAAGGTAACAAAGCAACTGATTTGTGTTAGAAAGAGGAAAGGTCCTGTCTGAGGTGTGACCTCCCTTTAAATTTTATAGCAGTGCAAGGGATTGCTTAGGTCAGGTTTGAAGAACGGGATCCCGTTTGGAGGCTATAGGAAAATTTTTGTTCTTCATGTAGGAATAATAAGCAAAACAATGAGAAAACCCGGTATCACTTGAAGGTGGAAATAAAACCTGTAACCAAACATCGGGAAAAGTCAATATTCTGCTTAATCAGTATTACTAGAAGCTGAAATTGCATCACAGCAATGTTTATTTTTACTTGATTGTGTACCAGCCTGAGGGGGAAAGGTACAGAGAGGGAAACGTACACTTTGCATGCAGAGGCTGAGAATGAAAAACTCTTGATTTCTTAGCTTTTTTCCTTAAAACATATTTGTGATCTCCAGCTGTTGTTTTCTTTCACTTTTCCCTTTAGAAGCTTTAGGTTGTAGGCTCATTAAATTATTGTCCCTTTTAAACCATCCATCTGACAGCGATCAAACAATGAGGCTCTGGTTTCACATTTTAGAGAGCTACAGAGCCACTGGAGGTCTTTTGCCACTCTCTGTCACTTTGTGTTAATATGATGACCATTTAACTGTGGAAACTGTTTTACATTTGACTTTTGGGAGGGGAGCAGCACAGGAATGGAAGGTCCCGACTTCCCCATCCCATCCCAATCCCTTCCCCATCCCGATCCGCTGCGAGGGAATGTTGTGTGCCAGCAGTTTCCTGAAGGTTGTGGCTGACTGGTCACTTCACAAGGAGTTGGCTTTTCTTTGTGTACAGGAGACCAACTCCAATAATCCATTAACAGGTTTTTGAGTGGTGAGCTGTTTATTCTGTTGTCTCTCCTCTCCTTGTGACCGTACTTGGATAAACAATTATAGTAAAAGTGAAATGCATTTCAGAGCATAATAAATTCTTGGGGTGTTTTTTCCCTGTTATTTAAGAGAATTGCGAGTGTTACAATTGTATTCCCTGCCCCTGGGATTTTCCCATCTCAAGGTCTTGATCCTGAAATGCTTTGCTTGGAAACAGCTTGCTGAATTCAGCAAAGCTGCTCTGGGATGGAGCAGCCTGTGTGTACTTTATGATGCAGGACTTGGGCTTAAGCTGAGGACTCCATATTAAAGAAGATTTGGTATTCAAAGTTCATGCAGCATATTGCTTTGTTTTATAGAAGACTTGGTGGAAGCTGGAATTAAATTTGGCACTGAAGAGAAGGTATGCTTTGTTAGGAAGCTGGTAGTTGGTAAATAAAACCCACTCTGGCAATCTGCTTTAGGATCTCCTGCATTTTTATTGAATACTTTGCTGTATTTACTTAGGTTAAATAAGAACAGGCCTGACAAATAATTTCTTCACAGTGGAGAAATTGAAAAATAATATCTGAGTGAAAAATGCAAAGATTCAGGGTTTAGTCTGGCTCTCTGTGATTTGTTCTTGGTGGGTCTGAGTCAGAGATGAGTTTGTGAAATACACAAGCAACAGCAAATGTTCGGGGAGAGAATACATAAAATAGTTCATCTTTTTCCTCAGCTTTTTATACTAATAATGGTAACAGACCAAGTTTAAGATGTTTACAGCCTGGAGATGTTGCTTTATGAACTTTTCAAGTTATACACTTTTTTTTTAATGCCAAAAAGTAGTCTGTTTGAAAATAGAAGTGAAGTGAAATTGAGTTTTCTAATTACCAGTGAATGTAACATTCAGTACAGTTTTACAGAAGTCAGTGTAATCACCATCTGCCTCCCGTGCTGCAAAAACCTACACAAAGCCCCCCCCAAATGCCAACAGAGTTATTTGCTGAATACATAATGTGGTTGATGTCATCTATTGTTGTTTTTCAGCAAACACCTTTGCAGGCTCCCAAGTTTTCACAGCGCTCAGGGGGGATGAAAAAGGCAGTACCTCTTTGCTCTGAGATAGTTTCCTTTAATGTTGTCCCAGACCCCGTCATCAATTATTTAACTTCTGTACCTCATATTGTTGTTCCTTTTAAAGAACAGTTCATTCTAAATATTGTACAACTGATCTTCAAACATTGAGCAGTACCCTGATACTGTCACGCTTTAAATAACAGATGAGCAGTATGTGTTTAAAGCTCTACAAATGCTTGTTTTCTTTCTCATTTGATTAATAGTCTCGGTTGGCTCTACTGGCAGAAAGTGGGCTGGATGTAAATTGTGTTTATGGCTGGAATGAGGGGTCCATCACAACCCTGTGGCTCGTTATCTGCTTGCAGAGGTTCACTATAAAAAAAGACCCTGTCAGAACACATTAGAGAATAGAGTTCCCTTCTGCCTGGTATTTAAGAGGCTGAAACCCCCCTGAAAACCAGCGCAGGTAAGTGGTATCTTGGCAGGAAAGGACCCCCAGACTAACTTTTTTCCTATTGTTGCTATGTCTAGTAACAGTTTCTTTCTTCTTCTGAAAAATGGTTGATAATAAAACCCCTAAACCTCGGAAAATAAAACCTTACAGCCTCTAATATGGGAGAGAACCAACTATCAGTAAATCTGAAAGGTGGACTTGCAGAGGAGATGCCTTACTGGAAATGCTGGGCAGTTTCTAATGCAGTGGTTTATGTTCCTAATAAATCTGTAATATTTGGAATAAATTTTTCTGTTTGCTTGATATTTTTAGTGCTTTAAAGCACTGTCCCTGAGTAAATTCCATATATAGCAAGTCTTCTGGTCCAAAGTCACTGCTTAGATCAGCCTGGAGTAATAATGTGAATGTGCTCTCAGAGACAGTTCCTGCTGTGAAATAAGTAGTTAGGAGGAGTGCTAGTATTAAACACAGTAGGAGGAATCAGCTTTTAAATTTGTTTAATCAGATTAAAAAGTGGAGATTAAAAAGTAGAGATTAAAAAATAGAGATTAAAAGGTGTGCTACTATTATATAGACGTAATTTCCAGTATTTAAAAGATGAATATTTTCAGGGTATTATTTTAAAGTAAGGCTACAAGGGTAGTGATTTTTAGATCTCTCCTTATTTTCTTGGAGATTGATCACAGGGCTGTAATTAAAAGGTTGATTATGCAGAAATGGAACTCCAAAACTCTATTGTACTCCAGGTGGAAAAATGGGGCATAATGTTTGAGGATATTGTTCTAATTTCCAAGATTTCACTTAGAACTTTGTTTATTTACTTAGTTTTATAACCTTGGTTTATAAAATAGTACATAAATTTTGTTTCGAATGATACTGTAATTCTGATATGCAAGAGCTGGAGAGTTGCTTTCTTCTGCATGGTTCAGGGGGTTGTTCAGTTTGATACCTTCCTGTTTATTCTGGGAACAGGTAAGTCTGGGAATTGGGAAATATGTCTGGGAAATGGAAAGGAAGGTATTAAAAGTGAACAATACATGGGCAAGACAGGATTGGTTACAGAAGACTTAACTTGGCTATTAACTCCCAGTTGGTCAAGATCCTTGATCTTCTCCCACAATTGATGCATAACCAGCCTAAAATCTGATCAAATTCCATTTTGAAAAAGTCTACTCATGAGCCTAAGGTAACACAGTCATTAATAGAATATAAACTCATAAATGTACTGATGGTTTTCCAGGAGGGCTGTCTTTCCACTCTTTATCTGAGCTGAGTTCTTTGCCATCCCTTTAAATGTTTATCATTGCTTAAATATTTCAAACTAATTTGAAAATTAAGCAAAGCAAGTTAATACTAATCAAAGGCCCAAGACCCCTTTTTCTTGAGTGGTATTATTGTTGTTCAGATTCCTTTGGGAAAAATCTCCTTTATGGTTAACAAAACCACTTACCACATATTTATGTTTTTCTTCTGAGTAGTGTCTAGGTTTCAAAGGTGTCTTTTTTTTATAAGCTCATATTATGTTTTTTATGACCATTTTGAAAATAAGTGCAGTCACATCTTTATTGTGTTTTAATTTGATCTAATTGGCTCCAGTCATCTTAATGGCCTGCTATATTCACCATGAGCACTCACATCCATTGCATATGCTGTAAAATGTGTTGGAAGGGAAATATTAGTGATTATTTCTTTGGTCCTAAAACCTGCTGAGATTTTAGAGAGGGTTTTATGGGATATTGTAAAGCTTTATGGCTTGTCTCTCCCTTATGTACACCCCACGTCCCCCCACCCACACAGAAGGGGAGAAGAGGACTCATGGGGATGGTGGGGAATGCATTTATCAACTTCAGCTAAACAAGGTCAACCATCTCCTTCTCTTCCAAGTCTGCTCAGGGTCTGCCATCAGTTGGGTAGAAAAGGGACAAGTGCTGTAGCTACCAGGGGCAGTGAATCAGCGAGAATCTTCCATCGCAGGAGTATCTGGTCTTTGTCCTTGGGTTTGAGCCAAGCTCATACACACTTTTTTAATGGATAGGTTCTTTAAAATGTACTTTGTGAGTGGAGCCCAGTGTGTGTCTGTCAGTGCTCCGTGGGCAGCTCCTGGCAGGCACTGCCGGGAGCCGTCCTTCCGCATCCCGTGGTTTGGTTACAAATGTCTGCGTTGTGGCCAAAGGAAACATTTTACTATTGATCCTCCTCTTCTGGGCACCTCTTGTGGCAATCTGGTTAACTCCAGGGCAGAAGTGGGCACAGAGGACTTTTAGAGGAGCAGTGAACCATTTGTTCGGTAGTTGGGTCCATCACTGGCTTGTAACGTGCGTGTTAATTCTCTGGAATGGAAGGCAGTGGAAACCTGTCTCTCCGTGGCCTTATTTCTGTAATTCTGGGCATACATAATTCCTGCAAAAGTTCAATTCTTGGTGTTACTGGAAGCAGCCACAGAGCTGAGTTGCAGGGTGCTGTGTAGGGGATGGCAGCCCACGCTGTTTGTGCCACAGAGCCCTGGCATCGGCATCCAACATGCTGGAAACCCCCTTGATGAAACAGAGAGGGTTGCAAGGTGTAAACACTCTCCTAATGCTTAATCTATGTGTAAGGTGCTATTTAAAACCTCTCTTGATTCAGTGCAAAGTAATTGGTGCTGGAATATGCCTTGCCACTCTGGTGGAGTAGAGTCATTCCTCAGGTATGTTGGCACTGGAGCAGGGCGTTGTGCCCCTTAAGGCTAATATATTTGATTTCCTCCATACTTGGATATAGTTGGTCCTTTTTACTCAAATAATAATAATAAAAGCAAAAATCTGATGCGTGGCATGAAAATAAACAAAGTGCTCATCGCCACAGTCAGCTGACAAGGAGAAGGGGTCGGAATGGGTTGGAATGGAGATGTTTATGCTCCTTTAACTGCAGTGGTTGCTGCTGCTCCCACTCCAATACGTTCCCTCAGAAGCCAAAGCCAACGCTCAGTACTTGAAAATTAATCTTTGATGCATGAGATTTTTGTCTGCCTGAATTTTGCTTGTCTCATTTTAAATGGTGATAGAAATTGCTTACTGTAGTAAAACACAACATTAACCTCATAGTGTGTTGGCACTTTATGATTTATGCTGGTTTAGTCTCTGAAAAATATGCAGCCTGTCTCCCAAACCCCTGGATTTAGCTTAGGAAATGTGTTGGCACAGGCTTGGGGCTGGAATTGGAACACTAACTGCTGATCCTCCATCTCCCTAGGGTAGGAAAAAGGTTTAAAATTGGAGCCTCTCGGAGGTCATTAACTTCATATCATTTCTTCAGATTAATAATAATTATATGATTGTAACTGGAATGTTTTAAAAACAGTACAGCCTACATTTCTTTCTTGCAGGCAAAGGATAGGGTTCCTTTTTGTGCTGCATCTGCACGTTACTCAGCCAAAAATATGAAGAATTATTTGCAAATGGAAATAATCAGTTCATAAGTAATAAATAAGGACACTTTCTTTCTACTACTTTGACATAAAGCAGAAGGAATAATATGAACATGAAAGGTGTTATGATTTCTTTTTTTTTTTTTTTTTTTTTTGTGTTCTCCTTCACTCACCCACAAACCTCACTGTTCAGCTGAGGTTTAAAGCTGCTAATTTTATTTGGTTTTTTTTTTTATTCTGGATATATTTTGAGAGAAACATACAGATGAAAAGTGGGAGTTCTTTACCTGTAATGTATTGCTTTAGATTGGTCAGTCTAAAGTGGATAGCATGGGAAGGTTATTGGTTTAAAAAAGATCTTTGTGTCACCCAGCACAGGAGTGTTTCAGGCTGTTTCACATAAATTAAGTGCATAGACCAAAACATGGGTTTTTTTGTAAAAACCGAGGTCAAACATTTGAAACAGTTCTCTCTGGGAAAAAGAAATCAGGTGTGAGACTGTGGAGTGTAAATAATGCTTTAATTGCCATAGGAAAGAATCTAAATACTGATTAACCAGACAGTAAAAAGAAATAGATTGTTATTATTTTATGTGCTGAAGATGCAGCACTAGAAGTTATTTCCCCCTTTATTTTTGCTTTCCAATAGCATCCCCCTTTGTTTAACATTTACTTCACACCCACGTTTTTATTTAGTT
>JAWWEU010000111.1:6644263-6780638 GCA_035583155.1 Acropternis orthonyx
TTCCCCCTTTATTTTTGCTTTCCAATAGCATCCCCCTTTGTTTAACATTTACTTCACACCCACGTTTTTATTTAGTTTTATTTGAAACACTTCACACAAGTCAAAGAGCACACATTAGGTTTCATTTTTTCATTTCTTACAATTCTCAGATTCATTCCTTCCTCTTTTGGTATTTGTGAATTTTCAGCGATGTTTATGAGGATTCTTGAGTTATCATCAGTGATCCTGTACCTCTTCCAAACATGAAAAAAGGCAAAGCATGTGATGGAGGGGATACGTTTACATTACTGTATATCTGTAGCTCTACATCTATTTATCTCTATATGTGTTTATATTTTCTCTGTACAAAGCTACTCAGGGTTGCACATTATTTACACCATTGTATGGCTTGCAAATGTACCATTTATTCTCTTCTGAATAGACAGCAATATATTTTATGTTAATTATCTGGTAGGGGAAAATAGGTTGTGGATGTCATTGATTTTTGGCCATTTACGGAATACTTGGAGAAGTTTTCAGTGGTTGCAGCACAGGGTTCTCAGCTTGCTGGACTAGAACTTGAAGTTCCAGTGTTGGGAATACAGAGGAACTTCAAAATCCATTATCTAAAGGGCCAATCAATGTGATCTGGGATTTACACCTTTCTGGATGTCTGTGAATGTTAATAGCAAACCCAGGCTGTGACTAAAGACACCCAGCAGTACTCAGAGCGACTGATAATAGTTCTAGGACCAGGTTTAGGTGGAAACTGTATTTATGAAAGATGTAATACTCTCACTGTAAACTTTTTATGGCTGTTTCTGCCCACATTGGTTTGTAGGTAACTATAATTTGTATAATATAATTTATGCAGTAAGAAGCCAGAAGAAAGTGTTAATTAAACAACTGTCACCAATTTTGAATTACATCTTCTTACATACTCTTTCTTGGCTATTTGTCATGCTACAAATCTCTCTTGTGGTTCCTTGGTAAAGTGAGTTACACTGAGTTCCCCTTAACCTCAGACACAGTGGTCTGAATTCTTGTATTTTCTAGTCATGTTTCAGAGAGATGGACAGAAAAATGTCTGACCATTTTAATGTTTCAATGTGGCAAGAAGAACATGTTTGAGACATCACTGCACACTCCTAAGTGTGCTCCGTATTTAGTTTTTCAAGAAAAATATCTGGTAGCTTTCCAAGGCTTATAAATAAATAAATACATAAATGAGAAATGCTTTGCAGCACTAAAAATAACCCCTTTGATATCTGATTACATGTCTGTCTGTCTGGATCACATTTATTTCTTTGCTTTCAGTGTAATTTTATACACTGTTTGCATTAGAATTAAACCATGTGGGTTGGTTCTCAGAAAGTAAGAGTACAATAAGAATATTGTTAGAATAACTTGTAGCCTGCACAGGCTGTAAACAGCAGGTCATCAAGGCAAGACTAAACTGTTTAAAGTACCCACGAACACAACAGAGGAAACGATTTCTGTCGAAGCTTTTTGTTTTAACAGCTGCATTATTCAATTTTAACCCTCCAGCAGAAGTGGGGAAGCTCCACACGTGTTCCATGTGATGCAGAGATTGGGAAAAAACACCTTGAGGTGTCATGGACAGCAAAATAATGTCCTATAATACCCTCTGAAAGCCCACAGTTTTGAAAATCACAATTCATTCAAGTAAAAGATTGCATTTGTGTCAGGTGTAATCCTGTCAGAGGTGTAATCTTGTTTAAAACAACCTTTCTTTTTCACAAAATGAAGCAGAAATGGTCCCAGGGAAGTCTGTTCATTTAAAATTAATTTGTTGCAACACAGCCCTGTTCATGAGAAGCTGAAAGTGAAGTTCATGCAAAATTGACTGGGAAGCCATAAATATTGTTGGATTTCTTTCACTTTAGAGACTTGAACATAAACAAATATGGAAAACAAGTTGCTTTAAATCACAATCTTACGCTTGGCAAAGAAAGGCAACTTGAGAGAGTTTTGGCTTTGAGTGTTTGGCCACAACTGAAGGATAAAACTTCCTTCCTGACTGCCAGATCCCTCCTTGTGGCTTGTTTTCCGAGGGATGTAAAAACTCCCCCCTTGTTGTGATTTATTGCTATAGAATATTTATTACCTGTCTTGCTTAGGGACTGCCACTGTGTTAGCATGGGAATAATTAGGGTAGAAGTAAAGAAAACTTGGATTGCACAGGTTTGCCCCCATGGGGAATTCAGAGGACTCGGAGAAGAGGCAGAAGATCCGTGTTGGAGGTCTCTGAGTCGTACAGATAGAGGGATGTCCTGTTGCAGCTACAGATCCATGAGCCCTTTTTCCATATAGAACCTTAATTTTGCCATTATTGTATCTGGGTTTTTCTCCACCTAAATTCCCCAGCCACTGTACGTCAAATTAATGTAATTTCTAGCACTTTAAGATCTCTAAAACCACAGTAAGATTTCACTTTATTTTTTCCCATCCTGTCTTTTTGTTGTTGATTTTAGACAATACTTTATTTAGCTTTCCTACCAGATGGTTTTATCCAAAAGAGCAGTTAGTTCATGGGTCAGAGAATCCCTTGTGATCATACACAGAGGGCGAGGCTGAAAACGAGAGAGAACTTCTTTGGTCTTTTATTTTTTTTAGCAATATTTTAGAGGCCACATGACCATGAATCAGAAATCAGGGCAGCACGAGTGAGTAAATCCCTTGTGTGGCAGACACAGCATGTTATGAAAGGAAATCCTCTGAGGTGGAACGAGCTTTCACCTCATGTACCAAAGAGCTCGGGGGAGTTTGGCTTTTTTCACACATTGGGATGCTCTTTGGTGTGTTGTGTCTGGCTGTGGCTTATGAAGAAGTTGAAGCTGCAGAGCTCCTTCCACTGCTGCTCCCCTCCTCCTCCCAAGCATCTCTGAGCTGTGCTCCAGCCTGCAGGGGTGCAGATTTTAAGTGCTTGTTGAAAAATAAAAAATACCCGCCATGTGTGTGACCCACATTAAACACGTGGGTTGGCGTGACAGCAGCGGGGAGGAGAGAGTTTCCTCATCTGATTTAGGTTGACTGTCTTTTAATAAAAAAGGAACATAATTTTACTCATTTTTTAGAAGTTTCTGGGCTTAAAAAGTATTCTTTGAATTAATTTCAACCGTGAATGTGACTGTTGTGTTGAAGTAATTTACGCAGTGAGGACAGACTGAGGGGATCAAAGCACTTCACGTATCCATGGAATCTGTTGGCAGTAATGTCCTGTCACTGCTATTCAATGTTGGATTGGAAGCAGGAGTGTGTAAGCAATGGCTCTGTCCCCCATTTTCTAATCTGCTTCCTCATAAGAATCCTGTTTTATTAAATAAATGGTGATCCCTATTAGACACAGGTGTGGTAAGTCCCTGTCTTGTGTTTTTCCAGGAGCCTGAGATTTTGATGTATCCATGTAGGGGGATGAATTGTTCCCTAATATTGCCCAGTGGGTGAATTCCTGCCTTGTAAAGTGGGAAGACTTTGAGCAGGGCCAGTTGCCCTAAGTCCTGCTCTGAAATAAACGACTCTAAGGTGGTAGTGCTCTTTTTGGCCACAAATACAGTACACATTCGTTCTTTTCCCACACTTTTCCTCACTTTTCCATGTTGGCCATCCAGCCAAATGCATCTCAGAGCCTATGGCAGAGGAATTACATGTGTTTCTTTAACCATTCCTTCCAGACTATCCTTGATGCAGACTGGTGCTAATGCTGGTTTGAATTATTGTGTGTTTTATTGGAGACGTTGTAGGGGAGATGTGCTGTTGTGTTTGGTAAACAATGTATTTACCTACCAGTGTTTTAAAACATAAAAGCACCCCACTGGCCTACAGTAGCTGGATGTTCAACAGCAGGAGCTGGGATTTGGCTCCAAGCCCAGCATCCATTACATCCTGCACCTTTAGCCTCCCAATTGATAAAATGGAAGGCATGCAATTAACAGTGTTCAATTAACTGCAGAGTCTTTTCTTTAAATGCTTCTCCTGGCAAGGGTATTATCCCTCTCCTACCTCTGCATTTTTCTGCTTCTTCAAAATTCCCTCCCTCTTTCTTGGGCAGTCACTTTTAGTGTGATCTCTCTCGCTATTGTTGTGTCTTGTCATGGATAATTTATTTTTCATCTCAGTTGTGAGCCTTGTTTTAATATATTCATTTAAAAGATGATTGACATTTCATGAGGTGTTCCATGTGCCATATTCTCTTTCACATATACGGAGAATGCCCCTTCATTTTTACCAATCACAGCTGTTGGAATATTGCTTGTATATCATTGATCAAGCCGTACCCATTTTAAAATACATTTCTTCTGCCTCCTTCCTATCAGATATTGAGAAATGGTTGCCTGCAGTTTTGCAAAGTCACAAGAACCAGTCTAAGCTTGCCTCCTGATCAAATAAACTCTTAAGACATAATGCTTTATAACAGGCCAGACTATGATTAAACACACAGAGTTTTAACTTGTGAATACTTGACCAAATAAATGCCATAATCAACTGGAATAAGATGGCATGTGATGATTTGCTGGGTGTGAAAGTTCTCCTTTATTACATTTTTCTTACTTTTGTGACCTGAGTTTCAGCTGTGATCAGTCTCATAATACACATTCTATCTTTAAAATTATCAGTACTTTAGTTTTTTTTAAAGAAACTGTGGCTTTTCAGGTGGTTGTGTTTTGGATCTACATGGAGAATTACGTGTTCCGCTGGTGGGCTGAGCCAATATTTCGTTACCTTTCCTGCTGTAACATCACTCATGACTAATTCCTATTAAAAGTGTCATGAGACTTCATAAAAAAATCATGCTTTGTCCTTTTTTAAGGGATCATTGTTTTTGAAAGCCGGAGAGACTTTGTTTCTCAGCTTAGGTCTGAAACAGAATGCATTTCGTCCGTTCTAAACTAGGAGGTGTCTGTGAGATCCCTTCTTTCGTGTCTTTATGTTTGAAGGTATTCATTTGGGGGTAATTCCAAGGAAAAAGAAAGGTCTCTTGTGGCACAGGGGATATCTGCAGGTGTTCTAATCTCCTGCTTTATCATTGTCTGGGAGATTTCACCTTCATGTTTAGGGAGTTCATTCGGGCTAATCAGGATTGGCAACTCTGTGCAAATGAGATGGTAAATGAAGCTTGAAAGTGGAATTTATTTTAAAGAAAATATTTGGATTAAAGAGACTGTGATATATTTATCATTCTAATTTCCTCTTCCAGCTGAACACCCTTAACATTTTCATATTTTCTTGTATTAAAAATTTTGGAAATTAAAGAAATTAAGGTGCATCATTAATATTTCCTGCTGTTTTTTCCCCCTGAATATCAGTCATGCTAAATGTATGTAGCGTATGGAGAATTCAGTCTTAACTAACAAGCTGAGAAAGACAGGAGTAAATTGGTTTTCCTTCTTCATTTTGAAGTGTTTTCTTGAGAACAACATTCTGCAGGGAAGGAGGTTAAATTATGGCCCCCATTTAGGTGGCTCTGTGTTTTAGGAGCAGCGAGAGATGTTGTTAAACACCATTTCCCCCCAGAGTCCTTCCTAAGCTCGGTGGAGTTGGTTTGAAGACCGATAGCGCTCTGCCCTTCACGAGCAGCCAGCTTATCTTTATGTTCCTGGAGACTTGTGGAATTTATGAAATCCTTTAAGGAATAAAAACGGGATATACTTTACAGGTGCAGATTTTTATCTATTTCCTTTCACTTTATGGACGCTCCGTCGTCGCACAAGGTCAGTGGGTGTCTCTGTGCCGCCCGTGCCGTGCTGTTCTCACAAGCACTCCCAGCTCTCTCCCTTCAAGTTCCTACTTGACTAACAATTGCTCTTTTGCCCAGTTCCTAACAATTCCCTGAGGAGCTGTTTTCGCTTTCTGTAGAGCCATTTGCATTTTATCTTTGTAAGAAGGGAGTTTTGGCATCTACTCTCGTTTCTACTCTAATGGGATTGATTTTGGAGTTACCTTCACAACCATTCCCACATTCCTGCATAAGTATAAACCTTCAAAATACATGGAACAATGACCTTTATGTATCAGATGATTAACTAGACTGGAGAACAATAAAACTGAGCAGGAGTCTTCAAGTGATGTGGAATGATTTTTGAAGCTTATGTCAGTTTTGTGAGGGCTTTAATTTTACATTCCTATACATTTCAGATTACTTGACAATAGCAAGCTTATGGTAGGGTGTACTTTTTCTACTTAGAGAAAGGAATGGAGCAATTAAAAAAAAAATTAAAAAAAGTTTCTTGCTTGAGAGGAGGAATCATTGTTGTCTGAGACTTCCATGTCCAAAAAATTGCAGTTTGCCCTCTGTTGAAGGCGTCATTTCAGCAGCCTGACCAAAGTGCTGGACGAAAGTTTTTGCTTATAAAGCCTTTGGGGAGCTTAATGTAGTTTGCAGGTTTTCCTGTGGTGATTTAAAACAACTAGCTAGGTTGTTGCAGTGGCAGAATCCATATTTATGCATCAGAGGTGGTTTTCTTACTCTGGCTTATGCCCTTGTTGTTGAGAGTGTTGCTGTAGAGTTAAATAAATCTGCCTGCGTGAGTGTGTTTTGGTATTGTGGGTAGCAGTGAGTCTGTGTGTTCCTCTAGCATATGGTTGTGTTCTTCAAGGAAGGGAAATGTAAGGAGAAGGAATTTCTCAAGGACATAAATGAGCACAGATCTTTCTGAAGGACAGCAATTTCTGACAGTCAAATAATTTTCCAATTTGTTTTTTCTGACTTCTTGTTTCTTTTTCTGGGCTTACCCAGATGTGGACGATGCATGTCATTCCAATATAATTGAAGGAATAACATCCTGGGATGAAATGGCCTCCTGTTGGACAAAACAAACTCAAAGCTGGAATGCTGGAATTGGGATAGCTGGGAAGAAAGGCGGTTTGTTAAGAGATGTGTAATTTTGAAGGTATTAATTCTTTCCAGCTTGAGCTGTCACGTTCCAGACTGTTTTCTGCAGGGGAATATCAGAAGTTACCAATTCACATTGTCAACAGAGAGTAAACAGTGAAAATAAATTAAAATTGCCCTCAGTGAATCATTGTCCCGAGGAATTTGAAAGAAAGTAGTGTTATTGAGATATGTTATTTTCTCAGCAGGGAAAGCAAAAGTGCCTTCCCAAGACTTATCTGTCACTTCCTAAATACCTTATTCAAAACCATGCATATATTTTCATTTGTTTGTGATAGGCATAGAAGTGGGAAGTCCCCATTCATCCCTACTGCTCTCAACACAGTATCTAACAAGGTTGACAGGTCTTGTAATTTGTTTGCTGCTTCTATTCTTTCCTTTCTTTTTCTTCAGTTCACAAAAGAGCTGTATTCCAACTCCTGTCACTTTTTGTGTGCTAAATTCACTTCAAGTGAACCTACATTTAAATCTCAAATCTTCTGCTCTGAATTAAAAGGTGACTGCACTTACATGAATAGATTTTGAGGATGAAAATAATAAGCTTCAGTAGCTTAAATTTTCATTGCCTAAATCTGTTAATACGTACTAATTCTAAGAACTCCAGTGCTGTTTTAAGATCTTACTCGACACCTTTTCAGAGAGATTGCAGAATGAGTGTGTGGGTACCAGGCACGTGGGAAAGTCTGGCCATTAAATAATTCCTTAGAATAAAAAAAGCCCCAAACAAACAAACAAACAAACAAAAAAAAGGCCCTGTGAAGCCTAAAGAGTCTCACTTAAAAAGTGCCTGGGGTGGAAAATTCAGTCCAGCACTTTATGATTGCTGCAAGCATTCGAATGCCTTAAAAAAGAGGTTGCAGCTACTTGATGGGGTGCATTGCTTGATGGAAGGTGCTGCTGTCAGATCTCCAAGTGTGCGTTTTCGTTGTCCGGAAGGGTCACTCTGACCATTTAAACTCTAATTAAGGGCTTAAAGCATTATGTTATGGGAGAAGAGAGGGCAGTGGAGAAGAGGAATCAAGAACTTTGACCAAATATAGAATATAGAATTTAGGCCTAAAAGTTACCTCTTAGCTCTGTGCTGTGTTCCTTGTTAAAATTCAATGAGGTATAAAAGGAAGAGGAGCAACTGGGTGATGAGTTGCTGCATGAAAATATCAAGGAGGAGTTTCTGATTTGTGACTCTGTGTCAAGAGCTTTCTTCCTACATGATTATCCCATGAAAATGTGGGAATATCAAAGCTTCCAGCAGTAAACTGTCATTAAATGGTCATTTGCCATGTTTAATGTTTCTCTGCCTGTGGTGGATCCCTCAGCACCAAATCCTCTCAGGCTCTTGGTTCCTCTGCAGTGCTGCTGAAAATCCCAACTTGCTTTACAGGTTTCTTGGCCACCTTTCAGCAGTGGATGGAGGAAGAATGCACCAGACCTGTTGGAACAGAGTGGTCTATGAGTGCATGGAAAAAATTCTTCCACTCATACCATGAGTGGAGAGAGGGTGTGTCCCGTGCAGTTTGGGATGGGAAAGATTGTTTCCTGGAGGCAATCCCCGTGCTCCCTCTGCTGCCTCTCCCCAGAGTGAGCTCAGGGGCATGTGTAGGAGGAGACCCTTTCATTATGGCTCAGCTCCTGTGCCTGGCTGCAGGAATCTGCCATGGATTTGGGCTCCTTTAATCCCTTCTGTCCCACAGGACCCAGCCTTTGCTCTTGGCATCACAGAGCATTGCTTGGCCTTGCAAGTGAGGAGCGAGGCAGCCTTCCAGTCTTCCTCATGCCCCATTTCCATGGCAATAATGAACTACTAATCCAGCATTTTAAGGATTGGGAAGGATTTAGACCCAGTTATATGTTCATTTTGGATTTCCTTATTGGAGATTTCTCAAGGCCCAGGTTTAAAAAAATATATCAGAAGACACGTATTTCTCTATGAGTAACAACATAGCAAACTTTATGTTTTAAATTATATTGTTAGTAGATCAGACTTTCAGACATTTAATGCTTGTTTCAATGTTGAATAGCTGGGGAGGGGGGGATAAACAAAAAAGCTGTTTCATCATTCTTTTAGCATTTGGGGAAAGTTAGTCCAGATTAAAGGTGTCTGATCCAATGTGCACCAACTCTGAGCTGCTTGATTTGCTTCTGACCAAGGGCTTTGGGCAGTGTGGAGGATCACGGTGTATCCCCACAGCAAAGCAAAACACATTACAGCATTCCCTCCCTTTGCCTTTAGGCTTTCACAGAGCAGGGGAATGTTTTCCCTGGTGTTTATTGAGGGAATCAGCGAGTACCTTCCAGAAAATAAAATTATTTTCTTAGAAGACACAGGGGCTAAAACCTAATAGTGAAGCAGCAGGTGAAAAATAATAGTGAAGCTGGGTTTAATGTGGGAAGTGAAGAATGCGTAATTGAAACAGTATGCTGATGAAAAGGCATTATGTGAAGCTGTCAGAAGTCATTACAATACACTAATTAACACTCTTTGCGCTCTTAGCTTATGCTGTTGTGTGCTAATATTTCTTCCTCTTTTGCCTTTTATATTCCTTAACCTTTTCTTCAGGTATTTGGAGTGGTATTTCCCAGATTTTGCTCCTTTAAATGCTTTGTTAGAAAAACCTGTCACCTGTACAATACAGATTTTCCTCTTGATAGCAATTTAACGTGTGTGCTCAGGCTTTTGTTTTCCTAATGCTTCAAACAGATTATATATTTCATCTTAAGCAGATACTGTCAGATTGGGAAAACTTTAAAGGGAAACCTTGATTCTGTGCGTGTGACTGAAACCTTGCCTTGCACATGGCTTATCTCCCTGATGTTCGGGAGTCCTTTTTTGGAGAAAGCCTCCTCCCGATCATAACATATCTAAACAGCCCAGTAGATCTCCATCCCTCTCAGGACTTCTGGAAGTGCTTGGGTGTGAAATCACCCTGCTTAAAATGCCATCGCAGGGTTTATGCACTACCTGAGGAAATAACAGCTTAAGCGACAGGAGTCGGTTCCATGGATGAATTTCATCCACCGCACTGAATTTACCTCATAATGCTTTTGACTGATTACCATGATTTTTACATACTTATGAATTTTGCCACTGCAGCTCTTCTATTCTCCCTGACACATCTACATGCCATGTGGTTTAAGGAGTGCTACAGGTTTTCAGTGCCTTTCCAGGCTCCAAAATACAGAAAGTGGGGTGTGAGCTGCTGCCCACCCTGTCCTAACAGGTCCACACTTTGCTGGGCTCAGCAGACGAGCCCTCCAGCCTCAGATGTGCCAGCCAATTCCAAGCACTGGCAGGGCTTGCTGCTGCTCACATATAAACCTTGCCTCAATGAATATTTTTTGAATGGAAGAACCAAAAATTAATTATGAAAATGGAGAAAGAACCACGTGTCGAAGTAAATCTTGATGAGAACAAACCCAGTGAAATCAGACTCGTGTTTCTCTCCCCAGCAATGGATTTGAGATGGGTGCAGTTCTTCCATTCCCAAAATATTTAAAGCAATTCTGCTTTTTTTCTGAGGCCAAACATGGAAAACTTTACTACAGCAGGGGGAAAAGCTCTCAAGAGAAGATTCTGTTTATGGAAACAGTTGTGCAATCCATGACTGCCACAGCTTTTCTTGCTCCAGTGTGCATGCCCACATCCACATCCCTGCTGAAAAATCCCATTTACAGTTAATGCCTCAGGCACATCTCCAGCACAGGGAACATGTATAATTCCTAACATAATATTATGTGGTAACTGTTGGCAAACTGTTTGCTCCATGATGGAAGTCAGCTTAGATTAATTACTTCTAGATGTTAGGAAATGGAAGCTCTGAGAGGTACAAGCTGTCCCAGGTGCTTCAGAGGCGAGTTACTGTCACGTCTGGGCTGGTTCCTCCTGTAACTCACTGCGTCGGATCATCTGGGAACACGGAGTCTGTCGGAGGATGCTGCTGGGGCGGGGTGTGGATACCAGGCAGGGAACACAGCCCAGGCTCTGAAGAGGTAGCCTGGGGGAAAGGGGGTCACTTCCACTCAGGGGTACTGCTGGAAGGGTGGTTTTTCCTCAGGCTGTGGTTGTCGGAATCTGCTCCCGAACTTTGACACCGATTGTGAAATCTCATTTCCGCCTCCCTGCGCCTTTTGCGTAATCACGTGAGAAATCGCCAGATATGCATCAGTCCTGGTGCTGCTTCAGGACTTCATAATTTCCCAGGATCCTGGGGATAAGGTGGGACCCTCTGGCTGAGTTTAGCAAAATATATTTCACATGGGTGAAATTTTGCAAAAGCACAAAGGAACAAGTGTTGGCTGTTTGTGAACGGCCGCCCCAAAACCCGGGCCTTGTGCTCCCTGCAAGAAACATGTGAGGATCTGTTTTGGAAAAGTCTTTGGGCTTTGATATTTAGGGCCGTGTCTTCAGAATAGCTCTTACTTAGATTTGCTGTCTCAGCTTACAGAATTACTTGAGTGGTAAGAGAAGTACACAAAATGATATAGACCCTCATCTCCTCTTTTAATGCCACCAGAGCGATTTCTGTAGCGAGACATTCCTGCAGTTCCAATTTGGAAGGTTTTTGGCGCTCTGAATAACACATACAATCTGAATTATACCTCTAAATTTTAACAGTGGTGGAATCATCTTTATCTTTTAAAGTGAACAGCTGTTTGATTTGCTCAAGTTACTTTCCAATGCCAGAGTGCTTTCTGTGTATGCCATTGCTTTTCCATTCATCGAGGGTTGTTTTCCATAGCAGCTAATATGGTGTGTCATCTCAGTTATTTCCTACTTTAATGTGTATTTGAGTCAAGAAATAATGGCATTTACCTGGGCAAGCCTGATTCCTTTTCCTTTGCTTAGTAAATGAACTGTACCACCAAACTTTGGATATGTTCAAATAAGGAACTGATAAAAAGGGACATTAATATTGAGTTTCTGAGATGAACCTTGCAGGTATGTAGTGCTCTGCCTGAGACAATAAGCCAACTTTTCAGATGTGCTGTAAGTACAAGAATTGTTTTCTTCTCCAGGTCAGACTGTTCTTGTAAAAGTTGATTTAGTCCTTCCTTTTTTTTTTTTTGTGGTAGAAAAGAAACTACTTATCACTAACACTGGGAGACTTGCTCTTATATGACAAAGGGTAATGGCTTTAAAGTGACAGAGGGCAGATTTAAATTAGGTATTAGGAACAAATTTCTTCCCTGTGAGGGTGCTCAAACAGTTTGCCCTGAGAGGTTTTGGACTCCCCATCCCTGGAAGTGTTCAAGGTCAGGCTGGATGGGGCTTGGAGCAGCCTGGTCTAGGGGAAGGTGTCCCTGCCCATGGCTGGACAGGTTTGGAACCAGAGGAGCTTTAAGGTCCCCTCAAACACAAACCATTCTGTGATTCTATGAAATCTATCAGGCAGTCAACAGGAGCTTTCTACATCTCACTCTATTACTTTCAGTAGCACTGTCAGATATTTATAGTAAAAGCAATTATATTTGGTGGGGGTGGTGGTGATGGGGACAGACAGGAGGGAAAGTGGTTATAAAATGCCATTTCTCGCAAATGGTAGATGTCAAACAAAATGTAAAATCTAAAGGTGCCATGTAAGCTCTGTTCTCAGAACCTTTGTTTGGAAGACATGAGTTTTACTGACAGCCTGTGACAGGAAGCTTATATTTTCCAGGGTGGGCTGAAATGTGTCTGAAACCGATGGCAGTCAATCTCAGCCATTCACATCTCTGGCTTTCACATTTTGATGCAGCTCGAGTGAAATGAGAAAAGCACTAAAGAAGCACAAACGAAGTAATTGGAACCTAATCACGCTTAATTATTAGGCATGTGTTTAATTTTAGGCATATAAATAGGCCTGCTGAAGGGAAAAGGACATATTCTTTTCATTGCCTAATAAGACTTTTGTCTCGTGTACGCTCTTCAAGTAGTTGGATGTTTCTGATGTTTAGCAGAAGGATCCTTACAGTCATCCAGTTACACAAGGTTTTTTGTTAAGTAGGCTTTAACTCTTTCCCTGGAAATAAATAACCTGGCAATAGCATTAGGAAAATTGAAAAAGTAGCCGTGCTTCCTTGCCTTAGTTCACGTTTATACTCAGGTATACCACAGCTTGTTTCCCCTTTTTATTTATGTGTAAATTCACGGTCTGCTCTCTCTTGTTTCTGTCTTTTAGAGTCATTTTGTCTTCATTAAATAAGAGTGGTTAAAATATCATCAATTGTAACGCGTCCTCCACATTTTCCCTTTAGAACTTTGTAGTGGTTGTGTTTTCCTGGTTTTGTTGTTTCTTTTCCCCTCATGATGCATGCCTGGGGAGCGTGAGTAGCATAGACCCTGATCCCTCAAAGCTGCCTGTAGAAAGACAGGAGCAATGATTATTGCTGGTGCTGTCAACTGCTTGGTGTAAACAGCATTAAAAACGAAGCACACACAGGTTCCAGAGTCAGAGCTGCCAATGGATGGACACCTCTGTCAGCTCCTATTTTTTAAAAATAAGACAAATGTTTTGCTTTTGGGTTTCTGCTGAATTGGCTTTGTCATCTCATCAAGGCCTTTGCTTGCACAGGAGGCTGGCTGAGAGCAGCCTGCAGAGGGAAGTGGGTTTTCCAGATGCCTGATGGCTGTGTTTTCAGCTGGCACGCTCTCCTCCCAACCAGGCAGTTCAAGAGCTCATGTCCTGAGCTCCTGCAGCTTAAGCTCAGCAACCCAGGTCCTCGTGACAGCACCTGTAACAGCATCGCTTCCGCAGGGCTCCCGTGGCGTCATCCATCACCGGCCGCGGGAAGGACTCGGCGCTGCCTGCGGAGAGACCGGGAAATGCAAGACACTGATAACACCGGGAGGGCTTATTCTTTCACCTGCCATCTCTGGCGGGGGCGGGGGTTGGGTTTCTTAATGTGAGCACTCTTTGTGCCTTCATCCACTTGGGGTTTTGGCCAATCTGTTGGTCTCTGTGCGCGCATCGAGAGTGGAGGTTTCATCGTATAAACAAATGTGTTCAACGGTGTTACTTTCTTGAAACACTGGGCATTGTGTTTGGCCATATTCTGGGTTTTTAATCTTTAAAAACATGATGCTGTGTTTCATGTGCCCTGTGGATGCTGCATAAAGTGCCCAGCACTCATTAATCCAAGGACTATCCAGGAGGATCTCAGCTGTCACCTGCTTCATCCACACGCCTCTAGTTTTGCTCTTTTGCTTTATATGCTTGATACTCGTGGCAGGAGATGCAACATTTTTCCCTCCCTCATTTCAGACAATTGTCTTTTTCATCCTTTTTTCCCCCCGCTGCAAAAGGGAGCATAGTGGTCCTCACTGTTTGCATTAAGGAGACTTTGATGCCATTGCTAAATATAGTAGGTGGGGGCAACTTATCCTTGGTTGCTTTTGATGATTACACACAGCATTATTAATTTCTCATTTAAAGAGGACCTGGTGATAGACGGATATATATTTCCTCCAGACTGGGTGCTCAGTTTTTGCCCAAGGACAGTCATTTTTGTGACTCTAGATGTCTGACCCAAAGAGAGAAATTTTTGTTCCTGTTTTGTGTCATGTACTGGCACAGGTAGAACTTTCACAGGAATGCAGCTTTCTGCTTACAGTGTCCACATCAGACTTAAGTTACACAATTGCATCAGTAAAAATAAGCACCTACATATTATTGTAGGAAAAATTACTTAAAAAACTCTGTATTTTTCACATAAAGGCCAAGAGTTTTAAACATCTTTGTATGTATCTGGCACTAACAGGATGGTATTTTATAAGGATGCTTTCTGCTTGCAGCATGTATTCTTAGAGAAGGAATATGTTGCATTTTAGTTTAGACTTAGGACTGCTTTTTACCTCTAGAGATGTACAGCATAAGTTTTCACTTCTGAGAGTTCATCTGTGCTGACATTCTCATTTTTAACTCATTAGGATCCCCCAGAGCAGTGAGGCTCGGGTATGCTTTGTGGTCCTGAATTTATGTATCACTTGGGTAACTGTAGAGCCTTGAAAGCTCCAGAGAACTGAGTTTCAAAGAACATGGCAAGGCAAAAGGTTGCCTAAAATCATGTGTCCCTGCACCTAACCCCATCACCCCAGTCATTTTCAATTGTTCATAGTCATATGCTTTTCAGTCTTGTTCAATAACAGGTTTGCAGACCTTTGACATCTCTATTTAAAAACGAACTGACAGCTTTCCAACAACAGCTGGTGGAGGGCACTTGTAGGTGTTCATTATGAAATGGATTTAGAAAAAAAAAAAGCACATAGTTTCATATTTCCTACTTGGTCGCCAAGTTCAAACTGGTATTTACTTTTTTTTTTTTTTTTTTTTTTTTGCATTTCTGCTTGACATTGATTTAGCTTATATAGAAAAATGTGCTTTTTACTTTACTAAACATTTCCTTACGTGGGAAGTGTGATGCCAACAGTCTTGGCATGGTGTGTCAGCCTTGTGAGTAAATTTTATAATTGGTTGAATTGCTTTTAAAATGTTAGCTACATTAATTTCCTCAGATGTTGCATGTCTGTGTTTTCTGTACAGTTCAAAGAGACCAGTTGGTCGCAATTTGAATTGTTTTTGCGATTTAAACATAGCCAATTGAAGTCTCAGATGGGGCATCCCAGTGAAATACAGAAGCAATTATTGGTAATATTTCTCAGTAAATTTCTTTTTAAATAACTCAATTTCCCATTCATATTCCTGGTTAATCTAAACAGCCAGGCACAGCGGGAAAACTGGTCTTTTTCTGGAGTCAGCTGGCAAAGGGTGCGTACGGTTCTTGAAACAAGGAAATAATTTCATCACATAAGAGCCTGTCCACACGCTTACACATTCCTAAATGCAAATTTTAAAGCTAATTTCCATCTCAGTATTCAGATATTTCCTTAGACTGATGGCTGGCATTTTCTTAATAACGCAAAGTACATGGCTGTGTGTTTATGAAAAATCTGAAGGCTTAAATTTCCAGTGATGGCAGCAATCACCATCCGAGCAGGAAACATTCATCTGCCTGCTCTGATCTTCTACCACTGCTGTCATGCTATTGAGAGCTCCCCAAAATATGTCAATTTGCTTTCAGACTTTGATCCCTGACTCTTCTCTTGAGTTCCCCCAGGGCAACATTCCACTTCCCTGGCCATCTTGTATGTAAATTGTTTTCAAATGAGTGAATTAATCAACACTCCAGAACCTTAATTGAAAATACAACTGATGATGCATGTCAGTTCATTCAAGTTAGAAATATATTTTAATTTTCATGTTCCCCGGAGCAATTAGCATCTCTAACTTTTCAACTCTTCAAAATTACATCGAGATTTTAACATGAAAAATGCCAAAAATGCCACTGTCAAATGCCAACCTTGAACTTCCCTCCCATTAAAACACCCTGAAAACATCTGAGAAATACTCATCAAAAAATTTTTAAAGACAGATGAGGAAGAAGCTCCTACCAGAAGATAAGGTGGTGGTAGCCTGGTGGCTATCACTGATAAACATTTTAGGTGGAATATTTGACTTTTTTTTCCTCTACAGTTGTACCTCCAGGTTGTTGCTAATACAGTTGCTACTGTTACCCTCAAGTAATGCCTTCCCCCACCTTTTCCAGGATATTAAATGAATAAAATGGTTCATGTGACTCCAACAGCTGTACTAGGAAGGAGGTGGGGTTTTTTTAAACTATTCTTATTTTTAAATTGAAGAGCTTATTAAAAAAGAAGCACTTCAGTAAGTTAAATTACTTAATGCTGCACATCCTTGGAACCCTAATCACTTCCAGATGGAGCAATTCATACTTCTAAGAGAGCACTAATTTTAAAGTGAATTGGGGGTTTGGGTATCTGCATCTTAGAGCACCCTTGTACGTTGCAGAGCCAAAGCCCTTAAAAAATTAAGCAATCGAGTTTTGAAAATAAGTGCTTTATTTTTAAACTTTATTTAAGTAGTTCCCATTAAAACCAGATTTTATTTCCTGCTGCTGTTCCTGCAGTACTCATACACATTCTTCTGAAACTGCAGTAAACAGAGGCAGGAGAGTGGGAAATGTAATTTGGTGAAATACCTCTGGAAAGGCAACCTCTGCATAGGTGAAAGGGAGATAACTTTACATTCATAGTAATTGCTGGAAATCTGCTGTTTCTCCTCACACATCTTGTTTTTAAGTCCCATTTTCAAATGATCTTTTTGCAGTTAATTGCCTTCGATAACTAACCCGTTGCTTTTTGTCCTGTGGGCTCGAGGAGATGAACGTCCCCATCGGCTGTCGTGTGTTCAGACATCCTCGCTATAAAATCAATGCAAAATCAGTGTCACCACTCACTTCTTGGCCTCTTGGGGCCCCTTCTTACAACAGCAACAACTTCTTAGTGATCTAAACATGCTGTAGCCGAGTCTTTTCCCCTAGCAGAGTTCCACAGTATTCCCTGGAAAAAGGGTTAAGCATAGTGGTGTTTGCTCTTAGAGTTGTAATTGTCCTGAGAGAGTGTGGAGAGTCTTTGTCTCTGCAGTTGAAAACTTAGGAGATACGAAGCAAATACAGCTTGCACAGACAATTCTATTTGAAGTTTCTAACTTGTAATGTCGTATTTCTTTCAGTGGGTGTGATTTCAAAAGGTAGATGCCTTCCTGGTTAGCCCCACTGCTCATTGTTTCAGTGCTCAGCAGATGAAATGGAAGAATAGCGTAACTTACCTAGCACTTAAAATAAGTGCAGAAAATGCTAAATCACGTGTTCATTTTGCTGCACAGATACATGTAAAAGTTTTACTGTGGGATTCTGCATAATTTGCCTTTTTTATGGGGGTCAGGAGAAATAGTAGAGCATGATAGGCATCATTTTTCTCTCTGTACTCAGAAGAAAAAAGAGAGAAGCAGCAAGGAATCCAGGTTTGACTGGGATAAACCAGGTTGTGAGGACCAAGTGAATCATGCCACATTCACCGTCACATTGATACCGAGATAACACCGAATATACCTTGTCATTTCTTACCTTGTGACCTTTTCTGTATCTGTGGAATTCTCCTGGACAGCCAAAGGCTGGTTCCAAACATAGCTCCATTTCCAAATCACACCCTGCTGTGCCTAAAGATGATGCCAAGGGCTGGCACTGAAGCCTGGCCAGGACATCACAGGGGCTCAGTGTTTCAGTGACCCTGTCACTGCTTCTGCTGGCCAAGAGAAAAGCTGCGGCACAGAGTGTGTGGCTTCCAGCCCTTTTAACATGCACCATGGCTGCTTTCCCCTGGAGACAGAGGTTTTATTTAATAATGAGTTCTGTTTAGAAAAGAAAAAAGGGGCGTTTTATCATGTTTTGTGCTTGTCAGAGGTGTTTTTATTTACTTTGAAGTCACTCGCTTGAATCCTGAAGCAAGCCTGGATTCTCTCTGTGTTTTCTCCCTAGCCACAAGCTCAGTAATTTATGTAAAGATTTTATGTTTAAATATCAAGATATTTTAATTGTCTGTAAATTTAAATTCCTTATTTTCCTGTCCCAAACTGACCAACAAAAACTAATTGTCAAGATGTATTTCAGAACAAAATGGATCTATCTATCTATCTATCTATCTATCTATCTATCTATCTATCTATCTATCTATCTATCTATCTATCTATCTATCTATTTCTCAATAACTTTTAGGAAGTTCACTTGTTCTGTAATTGCAGGCTAGGAATGTTTCCTACTATGACAACGAGTTTTCAGGCTGTAAATGCAACCTATTTTAATGGTAATGTGTTAGTAAATAAGTTTTGAAAGCTACAGTTTCTGTCATTACTGTGTGCCTATAACAAACTCCATGTACTGCGTGTGGAATGTGCACATGGAACATCTTTTCTCATCTTGAATTTGTTAAATACTACTCGAGCAAAGCAGGAAGGATTTGTGATAATCCTCTTGCTACCATAATTGGGTGATAATAGCTTTAATATTGGGAAGAGTAAAGGAAAAGAGCAATATTATGAGATACCATCTTACACAAATAACCAGCACATCACTGAAAGCAAAGTAAACCTGTGGTGTTAATGCTTGAGTCTCATGTTATTGGAAATACCCCTCATTTTTGGGTTGATTTTGGAAGTTTTCTCCTATCAAGGGTTTATATCAAAACCAGAAGTGTGTGCCTTGATGTATATTTAGCAAACATGTTTATAAAAGCCGGCACTGTAAAATGATCTAAGATAAACCCAGGGTTTTTTTTCTGGAGCAGGTTGTACTCTGGGGACATAAGGTTTTAGAGTTGAGCTTGTTGGTTCAGCACAGAATTTACAGGCTTGAAAATTTGCTACTGCTCATTTTATGAAAGCTAGATTACAAATGAAAGCCTATGTACTCATGTGATATGCAAAGCCTAGGCCTGCCTTGCCAGCTGGTCAGCTGCCAGTTATAAATTATGCTGTAGGTATTTTCATGTAGAATATGGATAACATGCTGCAATTTCTGTGTTTAATTTATTAAAGTACAGTGCGAAGCAATATATAGTCAGCATTTGTGTCCTCTAACTGCACAGTAGGCATATGCTTTTGTTCTAAATGTAATCAAAATTATGGTGTCTCAGATACCACTTAGTGAAATCCGTTGGCAAAGGCTACAGTTTTTATTGTGATGACTATATTTTTACATGTCTTAAAGCTGAATGGTGTTGTTGTAGCTGCTGATTTGGGAGGCAGCGTTCTTTTCCCTGCACAGCTGCTTTGTGGAACAGGGAATGTGCTAAGGCTGGTGCTACTCCCACCTTTCAGGCCCATACTAATAACAGGGAAAGAAATGGAAATCATTTCTCTAATGCTCTTCCATGTATTTCCAGCACCTGCTCCAGGGGTGGCCATGGATAAGTTCTTAAGTAGTCCCATGGCTCAGTTTAAAATGCCTCAGTGTGTATTGGCAGCAGTTTTCTTGTGTTGAGAGGAGCATCCCACAGGCACAGACTCTCTTGGAAGATCATTATAGCACGGGATATGTGGCTTAGTAGAGTTTTTTGCAATATTCCCATGCAAATCTTCCATTTAGATTCGGTACATGTAGAAGGAGTAGAAGATTCTTGCATGATGCCTTCTTCCTTCATAAATTAGCTTAAAAGTTGATGCAAAGTTATTTTTGAAGATTCAAGCAGCAATTAAAGCAATAGCAATGTAATCAGTCATTGTAGCATTACTGTATTTTAATGAACCAAAGAGCTTAAATCTCCTTTTTCATCTCTGACCACGTCTCCCCATATTTTTTTTCCATCTGAGATGTCAGACATTCAAATGGTTTTCAAAAGTTGGGCATATACTCTTGGGGGGCAGCGTTTCTTCGTTTTGACTGGTCCATAAGGAAATTTGAGTTTCAGGAAAATGTTTATGCAATAAGTATTTATGAAATATTTATTTATATCAATATTTATTGCTAACTGTCATTGTCTGATCTCTAATGCATAAAGAAGGTCTTGTTTCACTTGTTCCCTTCCTTTAAAATTTGCTTAATATTCCATCAGAGAGGGTATAAGCTGTGCCCAGGGAAAAACTTTTACCTTGTGATCCTGACACACAATAAAAAAACCAACTGTATTTTTTTTTGTAGTCAGGGCAAATTTGGCTTCTGAGCCAAAATCCATGGGCTTCTCTGGCCTCTGTATAGTGAATTAAAACCCCAAATGTTTTTATAGCTATAACCTTGAGCAGTTGTTTTGGGATAGATACCAATAAATATAATGGGTCCACTGGGAAGAGACAGAGCATTTTCAGATTTATGAAGGGGAAAAAAATCAATATTCTCCCTGAGGCTGTATCAGTCATGAGTAGTACCAGTAGTTTTATGCAAAGTTGACAGTATCATGAAATACAAACCCTTGGTTTGGAATTTTACCAGAAATTAAAGTGGCATTAAAAAGAAAAGTAAATGTTTTGGCATATGGATTAAGAAGGTGGTTTGTATTTCTTATCGTTTTGCGCTGCAAATTCCTTTCAACTGAGCAATAAAAGACGGTTCAGGAAAGATTTAAGAAGAGTTTGGTTCTCAGTCCACATGTCTCCTCTGAATTATGTCTTTCACCACCCCCAATTAAATGTGTCTGTCTCTGAGGAATGCTCATTGTGGAAAAGGCAGGTCACTCAGACTGCTCCTTGACAAACGAAGAGATGCTGGTTTTGAAATGGTTGTAGGTGCTGTTCTCGTACAATTGCCTTGCATTGTGACAAATAGTCACATCTAAATACACCACAGTTTTGAGAAGTCATGTGGTTCCTTCCTAGTCTCCTTGGCTGGTTGTCCTCCTCTGCACATGCTGGTTTGGTTTGCACTTTGTTGGAGGGTTTTATCTCAAAAAAAGTAAAAAAAATGCACTCAAGTTTATATGTATGTTTTTATGTATGTTTTTATATATGTTTATATATATGTTTTTATATATATATATATATATATTTGAGGGAAGCGATAGGTTCTGTTTGAGGCAGAAGGAAAAGCAGTTCTTTACACAACAAATCAACTGAGAGCAGTTCAATACATGAGTAGCACGAATTGCACTGTGGCATGAATTGATTTGTACGTGCTGGAAATTGTACTTCTGTCTTTGAAGGATTACTTCCATCAGACTGACCTGTATTTGTGAGAGAAACATAGGGAAAGTAATTCTGTACTGAAAACCTTCTGGTTTGGTGCTGTCTTTACAAGTACGAGTCCTCTTGCAAACCATCTATCCTGTTACCACCCATTGGTGTTTTTAAAATTAACATTTTTAATTTTTTCACATTGCAAAATATCCAAAGAGTGACATTGTCCATAGGTGTTTCACTACTAGCTGTTCTTATCAGTCAGTTGGCAAGGAATTTGGGATGACTCCTTGATGGTACTCTATCATGTGAAAATGCTGTGTGTGAAGATCATGCAGAATGCATTGTGGAAGTTTTGTGTTTATTTTCCGTCAGTATATTTCAAATTTAGATATTACAGAAAAGAGCACAGAGTAAGAGCATAGGAGATGTTAAATTGAGAAGTATTGAGAAATATGTATTTCTGTTGCCCCCTGAAAAAGTGTGTTGTTGCTGCTGGAAAACTGAGAAGCCTAAGAGCGTTTTCCCACTCCTTATCTACGGTGAAAAAGACTTCAAGGAGATACTTGTTTTACGTATGGACTGGAAGAGAATCCTGCTTACTCCTTGTTAGTTATGCTAATAGAGGTATAAATAAGGAGACCTATGTAATCTATACTGGCATCTGTGGAGCAGCTTTAGGCTGGGTTGCCCAACCTGGCTCTGCCCGCGCAGGTCGATTCATGTGGCCAAACCTCCTCCCGGTGCCTCCTGCCCCCAGCAGCCTTTGAGGTGGGCAGGGAGGGCTGCACGTCAGGCATGCTCTGCTCCGTGGTCCCAGGCAGCTGTGTTGTGAACACAGGATAACCGTGTCTCTTCCCATGTGAACGGTGTGTTAATGAAAATATGGGAAAGTGCGCTTTGGATACAGCCCTTGGCAAGCTGGGCTTTGCAGGGCTGGTTCCTTTCACCACGAGCGGTGATGCTCACCCATCCTTCCTGCCTCGGCTTTGCAGAGGGGAGGGGGTTGGAGGTCTGTGCTTTCCACCTCAGGGTGGCCTAGAAGACTGGGTTGGACCAGGCTCGGTTTTAAATACTGTCTGTAATTTTTTAAATGGAACCAAAAAAAAAAAAAAAAGGAAAGAAAAAGTTTCAGCTGCTTGGGACGTGCACACAAGTTTGGATGTGCACAAGTGGATATAAATTTAAACACGCAGCCCCAAAGTAAACAGATAGGACTGTGAATATACACAGGGAACAGATCAGTTGAGTTTTACACAGTCATTTTTCAAGTTAAACATGCTTTAATGTAAGCCATAAATTTCATCATATGAATATTTTTATGAGCTGCATTTCATCCATTTATTACTCTGGAGTTCCAGATAGTGACAACGGGTAAATACAGTGCCAGTTCGCCTGCATGTTGAGTCACCAGGAGCCTTCTCTCTCCTACACGTTGTTTGAGCAAGGGTAACAAATGACTGCTATCGTTTCAGACATACTTCACTGAGATTTTTATTTGACAGTGCAGCTGCCAAGAGTTCTTGCCCTGGTCCAGGCTGTGGAATTCTGACTTGAGGTTTCAGGTAGAAGTTCTGCTTTGGAGAGTTCACATGTGTTAGTAATGGAGATTCTTCACAGTATTTTCACCTTCTTTGGGGCAGATGTTCCTTTTACTTGGATTTTGACTCTCAGTTTGTAAATTAAAGTAAAATTTTCTCAATCTGTCAGGTTGTGGTGCTCATGAGGCAATGAAATACGCTGAAAGTAATGTGCATTAGAATAATTTGCAATAGATTTTAGATTGCTGTGCTATGCCGTATTACATGCACCTGTGTTATTAAAAAGATTCGGAGTGACTAAGAACCCTTTTGGGAAACAGGGTTGGGAAAGGGAGCTCTGCCACAGTCTGCCTGAGGCAAACAAAATCTGGATTCCATAACAACATTCATGAGAGGACGTGGAGTCTGCTGGGGAGGCTGTGGCCTGCTGAGGGCCAGATTCCTGCTCCCTGTCCTTGGCTGCTTAACGGGGGGATCTGAGTTTAGGGGTCTGCCGATGTGGGTGAAGGAGCTACATCCACTCTCCCTCCCTCCTGAGGAGGGACACCTGAGCTGATGGTTTAGGCATATTTGGGAAGTGTCTGGTGGATAAATGCCACCCATAAACACGGGCAAAAGGCAGTTTGTTATTTCTTTTTAGAGGATGGCAGTATGTGTTGGACATCATGTATTTAACTAAGTCTATTTTCTGTAATCATTAATGTAGAGTAAAAGGTCTTTCTCTGATATGGAATCCACCTTGGAAAGGGCAAGTGAAGTGGAAAAAGCTAATTTACAAGTAATTTCTTATCCACTATATCAATGCTTTATCGGTACAACTAAACATCCTGTATCTTCAGAAGGTAGTTTAGTAATTTTCCTTCACCTACCTGAGAAACAACAGTCCCTTTTGAAAGTCTTACTGCAGAGTAGATCACAGCACAGTCCAAGAGCCAATGTAGCTCCCTAAATCTGCTTTTCCTGTTTCAGTCTTATTAGTATTTTCATCACTAACTTAGAGTTAATCAAGGCAGACAAGTCCTTGCAGCCATGAAGCAAAGTGCTGGGAGCAGTTGCTGCCTTTGTGAGTGCTGTACCGTAGCAACCCCTTCCGTGGCATGGACCAAAGCCCTGCAATTTGAATTTCGGGAGATGAAGGAACAAACTGTAGCGTTAGAAACCTTGATCTGCAGAGGGTATAGAGCTTTGAATGTGGAGTGACCTTGTTTGCCAGGCAAGGCATCGTTCCTGAGAGCTGTAGAGTAGATTTCTAATTCTTTTCCAAGAGTAATGACATCTCTCACCCGTGTATTGATGACAAAATTGCCATGTTTCTAGAGAAGGGATTGCACTGTATCATGTAATCTTTTTCTCTGTCTTCACTCAGAAAGAGATTATATTTGCTTCAAAACATCATAGTAACAAGAGGCTGATTCTGTAAATTTGAGAATAACAACCTCTCTCTGCCTCAAATATCCAACCCCTTTTTTTTTTTTTTTGATTGTTATTCATTTCTTTATGCATGGAAATCCACTGTTGCCTTTGGTCATTGCAGCTTCTTGTATCTTCTACTAGTGCTACACTTAAAGATTTTGTCATACCAATTCAAATAAAAATTATATGCTGAATTGGAAATGCTTTATGGTCCTTACAGTGGATAAAATATGTTAATTTGTGTAAATGCTCCTCTGAGTGCAGATGCTTGCACTGAAAGCATGCTTATCTTAAAAGCTGCATGTCTTTCATTCTTTTATATGCACAGTTTATTTTTTTAATACATGTCTAATATTTCAGAGGACTTTTTAAAGGAGACATTTGAAGTTAAGTGAAAAAATACCCTCCTTGCTTTTTCATAAATATTCATGGGTTCATAGAAAATCTTATAACTGAATTGCTATTTTCTTTTGAGGTTTTGTGTGTTCTTCCCCTTTCCCCCTGGTTTTTTTTCCTCTTCTTTTTTTTTTTTTCCTTTTTCCCCTTTATGCTTCATTTCATTGCTATAGATTAGCAAATTAAGAATGCTGGGTTGGTTGTGCCATTATATGCTTGACATCAAGTCTGGTATGTGAAGTGTTAGTCTGCTCACTTTTGTTACACAAGTTTTATGTATCTTAATAATGTGTGATAACACAAGTGAATTAAGCAGAGCTAATATGATGGAGTTTAGAGTATAAGCTGAAGCATTTACTTTATTTGTGTGTCATAGTTATTTAGCTTGTAAATAGAAATACATGCACGTTTGCATTTGAGGTCAGCAACCGCAATATTGCATTATGTGTTAACTGTGAAGGAAAATTTAGCGAGAAACTTACTTTGGAAATAATTCTGTTTGAATGCTTCTTATAGGAAAAGATTTCTGTCAGAACTCAGCTGTTAAAAATTCATATTCTGAATCCAGTGGTCATTTAATTTAAGTGAGACGACAGCTTGGTTCCAGGGCACACATATGAAAATAGAGTAATTCTGATTCAGGGCAAGTGGCTTTTGTTTTATCAGATTCAATATTTTTCCTCTTGGAAGAGATGTCATCTTGGTCTTCCTGTTTTTAGTGGAACCTCTTTTACTAGAAAGAATTGGCAGAAGGGATGGCAGGTAAGGCAGAAACGAATGTGTGGCACCAGCAGCTGGGCAGTGCCATTGCAAACACCGACCTGTTAGAAAAACAGAACGGAATATGTGCAGCAAAACACAAGGATACATTTTCCTTACACCAAAATACAGGCATATATAATACTATAATCATTAAATATTCATTTTTCAGGTTTTCAAGTCTACACCTGCAGTAAATCGGTGCACTGTATAATACATAAAAGATGGATGGGGTAGTGTGGCAAGAGTAATGAATTTCACTTTTCCTGCTATGAAACCCACAGAGCCTGGTACCAACTGATCATAAATAAATGCCCAGTCAACAGCAATGTCAGTGCCTGTAAGGAGAACATCGGGGTAGATAAATCAAATGTTGTTTAGGACGTTTTTCTCGGTAGGAAAGAAATACACAAGTGCTTTCTGGATGTTATTCACTGCTGATTATTCACTGCACACTTTTATTCCATCTCATTCACTGAATTTCAATGTGTCAGACATTTAAAATTCAGTCAAATGCTGGGGAGAGAGGGTAAAAATGGCAAAGGACGAGGATATTCAAATCTCACCGGAGAAGTGAGTATATAAAGCTGAAGGCTGGCAGCCCACTATAATAGCAGAGACCTGTAGTCCTTTTTCCCTGGTCAATAGCCTAGTCAGAAAGACAGCTTTGCATATATTGCAAAGGTATCCTTTAATAATGTATTTCCCTTTTAGAGATTTACCCTCCTTCCTCCGTCTTTTTGTGTGGCTTTCGCCATGTGCAGTTTGCATTCACGGAACACATTCCTGTTTGAGTAGCACAGGCACATCCCATCATTTGTACAATCCAGGCCCATCCATGGCTTTCCTTGGGGCAGAGTGGGGATGGCTTTTAAGATCCCAAACTCACTTGTTACTGCTCACCATGGAAGGCACCGGATTGGGAAACTATTGGGCTTTAGATTTTTTTTTGCTGCGCTCAAAGTTTCTAACACCACTACTAGGAAAGCTGATTAAAACAGGAACAGAGGTTACAGATTCAGGTAGTTTCTTGTCCTTTCAGTTCTTTATTTTGAGTATGGCCTTGGGAATGGAAAATCCAGTGATTTGTCTCCGGTCACATCTAGGACTGCAATGGAAAGGGAGGCCTTGAAGAACTGAGGGTGGGAGAAGGTGAATATACAAATACAGTGTGTGTGTGTGTAGTTACAGGAAAAGTGTTTTGATGTTGTATGTGCTGACCTGAAATAAAAATTGATACAAATCATTCCTAGAAGCAAAAAATATTTTAAAAGTATCAGGCATAAGGCTTTACATCCTCTGGGCTCGTGCAGCCTGTGTTCCAGTGGCACAGGATTTAATGATTAAATCAGGAATGGATCTGAGATCCTGATTTATTCCTCTGCTACAGATGGGCCACCATGGAGCATGAGGCTATTGCGGTCTTGCTTGAAGGTTGGCCATACATGTGTCTGTTTTCTTACTGTTTCTCTTTATCAGGATTCTTGTTCAGTACCTAGGGGGGTTTAAGATTTCTGCCCGTTCCCTCCTTGTTTTGAAGCTTGGTTGAAGCTTGCAGGGAGCTGGAGAGATGAGGAGCTTCTGAGATGAGTTACATATGTAAAACATCACAGCAGTGATGGCCCTGTCATCAACTCCTCTCTTTCAACAAATAGACCAAATTATATAACCAATGTATGTAAAGAAATCACCTCCTTCTCCTTATTTCAAGGGCTTTTGGGTGGAAAAGGTCCACCAACACTTGTGTGAAACACTGACATAAAATTGCTGTGGCTGTTTGTGCTCGGCTGCAGCACTACCAACGAGATGGTGGTGGAATAGCTTCAGAAATCCTACAGAAGGTTCTCCTGGCTGTTGGAATGGGAGATTCTGACTTGCTGAAGTGCTTGGCTGTGCCGTGGCAGGGTGGAAGCTCCTCTTCCTTGTTATTTTGGTTATGTTTAGTATGCATCCATGAAACGAAGATAACACAGGTGATGTGACCCAGCTCACAGCAAGAGCCAGCTCTGTGACCTCTTGGAATGTTGAAAGCTGCAAGCCTCTGGCAGCTACCAGTGCAAATTATAATATGAACTTCACCTCCATCTTCTGTTTGTTTGGATTCACAGTTTCCTTTCCGTTGGAAGCATATGTTGCATCACCTTTACTCAAGTTCAGAGCAGGAAAGAAGCATTTCCCCAAAGTCAGCCAAACTTTGGCATGGATTAGATGTAGGTTGTGACCTCCCATGCCCTGTTCTAATCAGGACACATGCTGCTGCTGCTGCAGCACGATGTTTGCTGGATGCCAGAGTGAAATAATAATGATAACAACAGTAATAATATCAACTTCCAGTGCAAGGCTTGAACACTACAGTGATGCTGAAGTTGATGACACAGTTAATCTCTGTCTTTCACCTGTAATGATAGTATGGGTTAATTTAATATTGCATGGATGAGTAAAATGATTAGTTGTACTTTGTTTAAATAAAGGTTAATAGCTAAGTATGGCTAAGCATAAGGTGAACACAGGCAAAGTGATGGGAGAGGCGGAATGCCTTGGCTGGCGATGTTCTGGATGTACGGAAAAGGAAATATAGCAGTTGCGTGGAAGCACAGGGATAGGAGGATCCTTTCATCTTAATTAAAAGTATTTAGGGCCTGAATGGGAAACTTTGAAGGGTTGAAGGAAGATAGAACTATTACAAATTCTGCAGTGGCAAGGGAAAAAACCAAACTTGAAGAGGCTATTGGGAAGGAGAAAATGTAGTGAAAACTAAGAAAGTTTGAATTTCAGTGGCAATGTCACTGATAGTTCGAACTGGAAAGGATTCAACCAGAAAGAAGAACTATTGAATTGTTTCATGTTTGTTTATTCGAGATACTGCTCTCCTATCCAGGGTAGGATTACTGGGAGTTTGTCATGTGGCAAGAGGGTAAAGGAGAAAGGGATATAAAATGGCCTGAGAAAAAAAATTTCATTCTAGTTTATTCTCCTTTAGTACAATACATGTAGAATTAATAAACTGAAAGGAAATCATGATGTGAAATGAAAGAGCAAAGCAGACATAAGTTAACACATTTTAAGGACTTGATCCAGTTGGTTTAATGTGTTCAAGAGCTTAGTGTATATCCTGATGCGTCTCAGATGAAACACTCATTGATATGCACTAAAAGAAAATAGATGAAAGACTCAAACTTTTGAGGCAGGTATTATTTTTTTCAGCTGTGAAATCTGACTGCCAATGCATAAAGATTTCCTGTTAAGAGAAAACAGAACAAGGGAAAACAGAGATAAAAATCTCTTCCATCAAACTCTCCTGCATCAAAGCACAAGACAAATCTCCCTTTCCCGTTTGTTTAGTGAGTGTTAGTGTCTGGATCTTAGAGGGTCCACAAAATGTTGTCACCCTTTCTTTTTGCCAACCCTACCCTGTGGTTTTCAGGAGAGAAGTGGAGTGGAATTAGGAATGCCCACACAAGGGAATCCCTCACAGTGCCGTAATCAGCCACGGGAATGTTGCACATGGGAATGTTACACTTCGGCAAAGAGCCGCCAAGGCTTCCGAGGGCTTTAATGTCCTCCCAAAATCCTGTCACTGCCGTCACTCTTTAACCCCTTTGTGCTGGTTTTGCACCGTAGGACGTGCTGACAATGGAGCAGCTGCCATTTGCTGGCTCTCTGCTGCCAGCCTTTGAATCAGACTCGGCACTGGCAACAACGGCACGCTGAGAGGTGCCCTTTGGAGGAGCCAGTCCTGACTCCTAGGCCTGGGTTAGTAACAGTAGCACTGGAAATGCTGTTAAGCATCAAGGAATTCCATATTTAATAACACCATCCTGCGTGCAGGTCTGCTTGAAGCATCTCAGGCTAGTGAAAATCACTCTGGATTTTGAGTCATCAAGAATTGTTATCTTTTCACTGACAGAAAATAGATCGTGGTTAATATGGAAATATTTTGTTATATTGCATCCATGCTTTTAAAAAAAATACCCTAGAGAAGAAACCAGCTTAATTACTTCAAAATTATCTTGAGTTACTATGGTGCTGTATTTTTTTTAGTCTGTAGTGACTTTTTTTACCCAGAGTCTCCACCCAGATGATCTCAGTATCTAGGTTAGATATGAGGTGACACAACAGAGAATAAGAAAACATTAGGCCTGGGAAAGGGAGAGGGCATTTACATAAAGTAAATGAAGCTCTTTGATTGCACTTGGTTACAAAAGATAATGGGTTAGTGTGGTCATTTCTTTGGGGAAGGATTTTATTTTTTGTTTATGAATAGATTTAAAGAGCAGAAGACTAATACTGTGGCTCAAACTGTTCATACTGAAAGGAAGGATTTGGCCTAATACAGTTTGATAGAAGCATCTAGGAAAAATGATTCAAAAGGCTTTTTCTGAATTCCTTTGATCATGTAGCTTTCAAAACATAATCAAACTGCTCTTTGGTTCTAAAGTAGGGCATTATCAAAGAACATGTGCTGCATAACATCTTGCTTCCCTGTAGTCAACCAACTGCATCACTTAGTCTTTACTTGGAAGGCTGTGACACGGACCTGCCTAGTTTGTCTCAGTTTTTCTTGTTTACAGCTCTGCTCTCTCCACAGACTCTTTTCCTGTACGCTCCTGCACAGCCAAGCGTCCTGTACACCTAAACATGTCTTTGTGACACAGCTTGCTTTGCCTTGCTGGTCCCCTGGGCTGCTTCCAGCCTCTTGAGACAAGAGGTATTTACGCTCCTTGTGGCAGATCTCAGCGAGCTCTCGCTCAGGCGGCCAGGCTGGTATTGCCGCTTGGATCTTGCGCCACTGGAAATCACAGCCCTCTGCAGTAACGACCTCGGTGTCTCTGGTGTTTAATTCGTGCATTAAGCAGAAAGCTTTCCTGTGCTGCCTTCGGTTCTGTGAACTTACCACATGAAAGGGATTCTTTGCGCTCAGGAGATCCCGTGGGCATTGATCCATAGTCTTTATCTGTGCACATAGTTGCTCTAAGAGAATACAAGAGTTGGAAAGCTTGTCCTTTAGTACAATCCAGACTAGCAGGTATGTTTGTGTTCTTGGTGGACATGTTTGTCTGATTGCCTGGGTGAGATAGGAGGTTTGTAGATAGTCTGTATCCAACATTCAAGCATGTTTGCCAGAGATAGTGAGCTGATCCTGCCTGTCTCCAAAGTAAATGAATTTCTTTTCAGTTCTTTTCAGCAACGAGGAATTTGGGATTTCTGAAACGCTACGTTGGGCTCAACTTTGGAAATAATCCAGTACAAGTTCTGTAATTTGTTAGAGCTGCTGTGCAAACGGGTGGCTCAGATATGGGTGATTTAGGAAGCGTAGCAGCTATTTTGATTAGGAAATTGGGGACCACTGTGATGGGAATATTTTGTCAAATTTCCAGAAACACAAAGAAGCATTTACTTATCCTCAACTGCTATGCTGTTTCTCACTTAACAACTAAAGAACAAACACTAATCCAAGAGATTAGTCAAGCCTTGGCTGTACAGTACCACACACCTGATGCTGTACTGTGGGCTCTGCTGGCTGCAAACTGTGACAGCTCTTCATGCCTGAGGTCTTGCTGGCTCAGCACAAGGAAAGACGGTGACACCTTCCTTCCCCAGCCTCCACTGCTGTTTATATACGCTAATTCCCCGCATTTGGACTGATCTCATCCAAGGGATTGCATCGTCTTTCATAGGTCAGAACCACTCTTTTGCAGTGTGGCCAGAGGGCTGTTGCCAGAGAGTGCTGATCCATACTGACCTCTTCAGACATGTGTTACCTATTTTCAGACTGGGTCACAGTCATCGTGTTGCATCAGGGTGTTGCAGACTGTGTATGACTTATGACTGGGTATGGTTATCTTTGCCTTACTACTTTTTCTTTCAACTCTGCCGAGCACAGATACTACTACCAAGTGTTTCGGTTCCTGCCCTGTGACATGCCCTCTTGAGGTATTTTTGGGGTAGAGGGCAAATGAGATGCGTTCCACAAATAGGCCTTATGCTGCAGTGGAATGGGGAAGGCCCTGAAATTACATGCACCTCACATCACCTCCATCAGATAGCGTTACAAAGGAGGTGAGCTGCAGCGTCAGATCCTTTCTAATTGAAGGGATATCACTTGGGACTCTGTTCCTTGAAGACTACCCACACATTTGCTTTGAGATCCAATCATGAGATCCTTGACTGAGGAGACACCCCTTGAGTAGCTGAGCAAATGCCTTTGTAATCTCTTTGGCTGTCTAAAGTCATCAAAGGCGTGAACTTCTCTATAAAGAAACCAAAAGCCCACAACATTTTGCCTGTGTTAATTTTATATTGCGTGTCTGCCTAGCTTAAAACATGACAATTTTCTGTATGGGCAAGACAACAAAACCATGCCAGCCTTGACTTACTCAGACTGCTGAGCATGGACGGTAAAATTCATGATGTGGGATTATTTTTGGCGAAGTGTACGAAAGAAATTTTAGGAAGGCTCTCTGATGGGTGATACCTTGAATTGATTTGGTTGAAAAGACCCCCTCCAAAGTATTTATCTCTGAACATGGCTTGTGGGCAAGGAAAGGAGCTTGACAGGATCCCATGTGACTTCAAGAAAGGGAAACCCTGCACCGCCTATCTTTGATTGAACAAAGTACAGCCCTAATTTTATCTAAGCTGTGGGGAAATCCTGTCATTTCTGCTTTATTGCCTCACTGAAATGGGAAAAAAATCTTTTGAAAAGCAATCTTTTATCTTCTTTGGCAGATATGGCCAAGTTCTGCCACTAAATTTCCCAAATATAGTTTATGTAATCACATGGTGCAACTCCTGCTTAGAAGAGGTAGATGCTATGTATGTGCCAGCATATGGGTTGCATATATTATAGTGAAGGAGATCTTCCCTCCTGTGGACTTCTCTCCTCGTTGGGGCTGTGGAATGAGTGGAAGTCTGGAGCAGGAGTATCAGGATTCAGAATCCATTATTGCAATCTGACTGTAAAGCACAGACAAAGGTTTTCTTTTCTTCCTTTCTTCCCTTTAGGATAAAACATGAGACTGTTTTTGAGCTGGGAAGGAGCACACACAGTTATGCTCTCCTGGCTTGTTAGGCACCAAGAACTATGAAATGTTGCAGGACTTTAGAAAAGATTTCCTGTCATCCTCTGCTTAAAGAACCCTGTCTACAGAAACCTAAAGCTTGGTTATTTTTAAATGATTGTGCAAACCAGAAACTGCCGTTTTCCCAACAGAGCCCTTTGAGAATTTCTGAGAGAGAGTTTATCTTCCATGACTTGGATGCACTGCCATAAATTTGGTTGCTTGCTAATCAGCTCCGAGTACGAACATAATTTCCATAGAGCTTACCCTCTGTGATGGTTAGTCACAGGTTCACAGCTTCACAGAGGCCATGCTACCCCAAGACTTGGAGGCAGTGTGTATTATCCCATAAATACTTCCTTTGCTCTGGAAGGAAATCTCCCGTGCTCAGCGTTTGCATGCCATTACCTCGCTGCCAGCCGTGTGTGAGCAGTGCTGCTGTCTCAGCTCTGGGAACAGGCAGGTTGGGGCACGCCTGGGAATGACATGCTTCATTCCTGTCTGTTTTGCAAGCCAGAATTGTGGAAGCATCTCCCATTCTTGGCTTGACTGTTATTCTCTGTAGCAAGCCTTGTTTTCCCAGGCAGATTGTTGAAATGTGCTAATGAGCCTCCAAAGAATATAAACCCAGGGCTCCCGTGGTTGCACATTTTCTGGTTCAAAAGCTACTTCTGGTGGCAGACCCAGGTACGGCACTGACGCCACGAGGGATGGTTTGCCTGCCCACACCCAGGATGCACAGCTAGTTTGCTGTTGGAACACCAGTGTTGGCTGAGAGCTGGGTATTGAAATATTTGGCCTGATGTACTTTTTTGATAAATGCTCGTTTTCTTTCCAGACTAAACCAGTGCTAGCAGCTTTTTCTGAAGCAGAATATAGTGAATCAGAAAGGAAATGTTTGGATGTAGCATGTTGTTCAGGAATAATCTTATTTTCAAGCTAAGGTAGCATTGCTTTACAAAGTCAGTCTAAGCCTCAGCAGCTGCACTCAGGACATACATGCTATACCTACAATCCTTCCATTTTGCCACGTGCCTCCTTCCTTGCATAGAGTGAGTTCTCTGGGAAGGTGCTCCTGGGAGCCCCTACAATTTTTGTTTCAGGAAAAGAAAAGGGTTCCACTGATAGAACTCTTCTTTCCCATGCCACAGACATTGTCTCCAGCACAAATGGACAGCTGCCAAATTGTCTGTTATCCTTATGATCTGAGCAGCCTTAAGTGGCTCTTAACTTTATGCCTCAATAACACATGTGACTTGCTTGATTGCAATTTCAGCTGGCATGGTGTCCCAGCTCCTTGCCTTGTCCCTGATGCCTGGGGGAATGGGAAGGAGGGGAGAAGGTGTGACCATTCCCATCTCAATGCCTTCGGTCCTCCCAGGCCCCCACTGGGCAGCATAAAATATTCAATCAAATTTTGAAAGGTAGGCAGTGACTTTTTTCCCCCATTTTTATAATCCCACTTTAATCACAAAGCAAGAACTGTACATGCTGCCACTGGTATACTCTGAGCCACGGGAATGCTTGGCTTTGTAAAGCTGAGGACTCTGAGACATTTTGCCAGATTCCTGAATGGAAAATAACTAGATGATTCTAATGGCAATAAGCCACATCAACTGAGCTTAATTCTTCAGCATTTCACTCTATTTCTTGAAAAGAAAATTTCCAATGGGAAATTTCTGATTTTTTGATGGCAACATTTTCCAGAAATGCTTTGCCCGGCTCAGTTCAAAAACAAAATGTTCAATAAAATCAAAGACCCAGTGGGTGTTTGTACTTCTGTGGTTTCACAGGAGAACTTGATGACTTCACTTTTTGTTGTTTTTGTAGCTCCACAGTGCTTTATTTTTGCAATGTACCTGTCATTTAGGGCCCTTTCTCAGCTTTGGTAGAAAAGAAAATTCACAGCTTCATTAAATTGGCAGCGTGGCTCTTATTTTGTCACCTATTTGAAAGCGTGAAATCATTTTTGGCAGAAAAAAAAATAATGCTTGAATATTTCTTAAAAAGAAGCATTAAACTTCACCTCTGAATATTATGAGTTTGTGGTATTAACCAAATCCGTACCACACGCTGCTACACTGTGGTCTTTTAAAAACAAGGTACGTTATTTTTTTTCACTGATCAAGATGATTTTACAAACATTTTAATAACTCTCTGCTGACTTGGAATGTTCTATTAAGTGTAATTTATAAATGTTTTTTCTGCAATCCTCAACTGGACAGAAAGCAGCAAGTGCAGGTCCCCAGAAAGTCTGTCCACATGAATCCAGTTCACTGGAGCATCCGCACGCACTGGGATGAGGCAATAGATCACTTGGACAAAATAAGAGATATCAACCTCAGTTGCTACTATCAAGAGTTTTATCTTAATCTCCATTTCGTGGTGTCTCTTCTCATAACTCCCACACCTGGGCTGCACTTTTATAGTACCCTTTGATCTGAGTTACCTACAAGAGAGGTCAGAGCACAACCTCGTGCGAGTCGCTCTTGCTCCTTGAAATGAATTAGAGCTGGGCTTACCTGCTCACCTGAGCTTCACTTGTTGCCCGTGGAGGAACTGCTGCTAAGTGCATTCAGTAGGGTTTTTTGTTTGATTGCTTTGAGTCCCTGGTATGTCACTAAATATTGATCTCAAAAAGAACCTTTAGCAACAAAGGGAAGTAAATTGGTTTCAAACATGGACACAAAACACATTCTTTGCTTTGTTAAGAATTTTAAGTGAATAGGAGTGATTTTTTGAGGGGGTCTCATTTTACCTCTTGCAATGAAATGAAGAGAAAGAAAAGTTTCCTTGCAGGAGTTGAGTGCTGTCTGCAGTGCAAATTAGATGCATTAGTCTCTTGTGAATAAAAAGAGAGTGAGTGTCTAGTGAAAGCACTGCTCTACCCAGACGTGAAGGTACCATGTGTTTCAGTTAAGAGTGTGAATAACTCTCTCAGAGGCCCAATATAAACTCTGGGTAAATGGCAGAGTAAAGTGCACCAACAATATGTAAATGAAAGGAGAATTCTTTTCAGGGATAACAGTCTTTCTGTGTTCCAGATTAATGCAATTTATTAATATGACATCTACAGTATAGAGTATGTTCCAACCATCTGTAACATTCAGAGATGTTAGTTCATAATGATTTTGTCTCTCCGTGCAATGGCATTATAAAGTGTCTCTCCAGCACTTCTGGCATTAGCGTGTGTGCAGCCTACAGTCAAAGTGCAGGAGCTTGAAAAAGAAGTGTGATGTTTATTAGATCTAATTGTGCATAATTTTAAAAGCTGTTTGACATCTAAGGAGAGATAAATGTTTTCACACTTTCAGCGTTCAAACATGACACACTGTGTTCACACCAATTACACTGCTGTATCCTATGATGTGACCTGCTCCTTAATTTTCAAGCTTCTCCTTTCCATTAATTTATATCCTGGATATTAAGCAGATACTCTGCTTAAAAATTTTGTAAAGCATTGCATTTGTACTCTTTTACTGTGTGTTAAGTAAGGTAAAGGTGGTTTTGGAATTAATGTGCTTTAGCATCCTCCTTAAACCTAAAATTCAAATTGGATTCACATCTGTACAGAGTAATACTTGGCAAAGAAAATTTTCAAATTTCAAAGCATGTATGCAGTTGAGGTTCATTTATTATTCATAGTACAAATTATGCACTGGTTCATTAAGTGTTGGGTTTTATTGCAGAAAAGCTTGGAATTTCCTTCTGTGTTATAAGGAACCAGCATTTATTTGCTTTTGAATGCAAGTCGGATCTTTCTTCCTCAGATTTTCATATCTGATCCTGGAATTTATATTTTAATATCTACATAATAATGTTTCTGTTTAGATTTGTATCTCTTCTGACTGGGATAAGGAAGAAGGATGTGATTGCAACGTGTTTTACATGTGCTGTGAATACTTTAAGAAAGGAAGAAAGAATGTGAGTTTAAAAAAAACCAACCCAACAGAACAAAGGGGCAACACAAAACTTTGTAGTGAAATTTAGGAGTCATGGTAAGTTGTTAAATCTGGGGATTGAGCCTCTGAGGGTTCCTTGTCTTAGTCTCTCAAATAAATATTTTAATTCTCAGTCACAGCCAGTACCTTTCCAGAAACGCTCGTGCACTCTCTCATTTTGGCATGACAAACTCCACGAGTCCTTCAGGAATAATGATTTCCTGAATGGTGTTTTCTCACTTGGGTTCTTCACCAGTTGCTTTCCCTTTCGAGCGGGCAGGTGAAATGGAATTAAGGAAGCAGAAGTGACGGAACGCTGCTGGTGGCTGTGGCTGCAGCAGGGAGGGATTTTTGGAAGCAGGTGGCTGGCTGCCAGCAGTGGAAGAAAAACCCTTCCCTTGAGGGCATAAAGAGCACCTCCTGACTGTGATGGCAGCCGAGTGCAGATGAGGGGCAGAGCTGTCCTGTGCCATGGGTGGGAGAAAGTCCAACAGGCGGTGAATGAGAACCAGAAATCCAGAAAATGTATGTTGGGTATGTAGAGAAACCTGGATGAAGTTCTTGGTTTGTGCATATCATAATAAGAAGGCACTCTGAAGAAAAGGGATAGAAAGACAGACATCTCAATGCAGGAATGAAGAGGTATTTGTATGATACACTTAATTAAAATTTCACCTTCTCTGGCAGGGATGAGATGGAAACCTAGAGAAGGGCGGAATGGAGACTCCATGAGCATTAAGGACATTCTGTTATACACTGAAGTGATTGATCAAAAGGCAGGGAAAAGAACTAGTTAAAAGTTCTAACATTTCAGTGAAAAACAGGAAGATGATGGAGCAATAGGTACAGAAACACCAAAAGGAAAAGCATGTCTGTGGTACTAATATTGATGAAAATGGTGGGTTAGGTAGTGGGGCCTGTGGAAGAATATTGAGTTCTGCTAGGCAACAAAAAACTCTTCCTTCTGCTTCGGATGAGCCCAGGAATTCTCCTGCCAAACCTCTCCTTCAGAACTGGAAATAATGACGGGTTAAAAGGTTACAGTGCATGCAGAGAGCAGCAGGAAGCAGTTCATTTTGGAGTATATCCCAAAACATGCCATCAGTTTGGGTACGGAGCGGCACGGCCGTGGCGGAGAGGAATCAGTGCAGGTCGGCAGCAGGAGGGGAAGGGTTGAGGTGGAGGCACCAAGGTGGGAAGGGAGGGATAGCAGAACGTTTTTGATGGAAAAAGCCCAAATTTCTCAGGGCTACCTGCAGCCTTAGGTTTGTCAGTCATGACACTGAGTGTCTTCAGCAAACACTAGATGGAAACCTTAACTGTTCCTGAAGAGTGAAAACATAGAAGTGAGAATCCGTCAAATTGTAGCATCTGACACACTAAAATAAATATCAAATACCCACAGAAACTGAAGGAACATACTGAAAAATTGAGCACCACTGAAAAAGCCAGGCCCAGGAGAGGAGCGCAGGGGATGGTAAAAATTGCACGCCCAAACTTGCAATCTCTGAAATACAAGTTAAAAATTGCACAGTTATGAATTGGAGAAAAGCTTGAAAGCCTCCATCTTCAGACCTAACAGAAAGGATGTTCCCTCCTTTTTTGCTTTGAAGGATAGAAGTCTTTTGTTCCTCGCGAGAGAAATGTCAGTGTTATAATAATAAACCACTGACAAACAAATGGGACCTGCCATGGGTTCCAGGGGGCCACAAGAAATATTGTCTGCATAGTTATTTCCTGAAGCAGACATTAAGTGATCCATTTCTCCTGCTGTTTTCCAGGTGACATTTTAATGCTAGCCTGTGACAGCTGCATACTTTAAAAACTAATAATAAAAGCAGTCTTAGTAATGTATGAAAAAATATGGAAGTGACTTATTTAGACCACACAAGTATGAAAAACATCTTGGTTAACAGGAACACTAATTTAAGTGGCACCAGTGGGAGTTCAGAGAATATTAAAAAGGGATGTTCTTATTGGGCAGCTTGTGGACTAAAACACCATGTTTAATAATGCCTCTCCCAAGCATCAGAACTTAATGAGAAAAGCTTGCATGGAAGTGTAGAAGAGGTTGTTTTAGGAGTGTGTGTGTTTTCATACCCCATTCTCTTGTTAGGCTCATGGATTTCAGTTATTTTTGAATCTCTGAAATGCTGTATCAAATAAGTATCAAGTAATTTCCTATTAAAGACATCTGGTTGCCAAGAGGCAACTAGAAAAGAGATGGGAAAGACCTTAAATAGCTGTTTGAGATTCATTTGCACAGCACTGAAAAGCCACATAGAAAATCTAGAAAGAAATTATTTAGAGTCCCGTAAAAATAAATCAGGTTTGTTATTGTAAGAAAATTGTTCTTATATAATGCTCATTCCACACTCCATTTGATACAATTTCAGTCCTGTGCTATCTTAGCTTCATTATTTCATGGTTAAGAGGTTTGTCAAGCAAAGCCCAGTGAAAGTTGGGTGCATCTGTACTTTTCCACAGGATCAGTAGACTTGAATTTATCAAATTCCCAGGCCATCTCAGAAAGGGACTGTTACAATTATTTAGGTTTTTTTTCTGTCTCCAGCAGTTAAGAGAAGCATCTCATATCTTGCATCAGATAGTTTTGCTGTGATAGACAGTATGTTTGATTTAACCAATGAGCTTCTGGCCGGGACCAAGGCAGGATAAAGGTGATTTGTGTAAAAGTTTTCGACTGCCTGCACTGGGAGTGGATAGAGCCTGTCAGTGGGACAGGGCCAGGTCCCATCACTGACTGATCAGCAGCTTCTCAGCAGGGAATAATCACCAGGATGCAGCATCTGTGCTCCCCCACCTGAAGGCCAGTGAGTTTATTTAAAGAGTCAAGGGAGTGGAGCAGGATGGCTCCAGCAGAAATCTCTGGTTTAGGGAAAGATGAGGTAGCTTTGTGGGGGCCCCAGCAGGGAGGGATTCTGGGGTAAGCAGATGGAAACTGAGGTAATCCCTGAATCCTCTCTTTTGGTACTCAGGTTATAGTTTGGGTTTTGGATGGTTGGTTGGTTGTTTTCTTTTTCTTTCTTTTTTTTTTTTTTTTTTCTATAATAGAGATTTTTTTCCCCATTTTCCAGTCAATTCCTATTACCCTTTCTCTGACCTTTGCTCAGGAATAGCACATGTGATGTGGTTATGAGAGCAAGGATGGGATGTTTTTTCCCCGAGGGTCTTTGTTCTCTCTCTACCCATTGTCCAGGTTACTTTAATTCTCATCTTTATAGATTCATTTGTTTGTAATGCTTCTATATGTTAGGAGTTTTTACTTCCCTCTAAAAACTAATTTCAGACACTGAAACCAGTAGATTCTCTATTTCCCAACAGTACAGCAGGAGAGATTAAAAAGAAAACAAACCAGTACATAGCTGAGGGACTGAGGTGCTCTTACCTAACTAATCACTATTCAACCATTAATCCTGTTCTTGTCCAGAAAACAAAATCTCTTCCTTCAAGGTTGCAGTTGAAAGGTATTCACATACTCAGATGGCTTATGGGCATTATCATGACTTGAGAATTGAATTATTCTTTATATGGAGTTCCATTTTTCTTCTTTCCTGAGCTGCATTTGCATAACTTATGGTGAGGGTGTGCAGGGAATGCGCTTCACTTGATCCCTCCTCCTTTTTCCTGTGACCAGCACTGCCTGAGAGCAATAACAATATTTCAAGTGCCTGACAGGTGCTCACTGGTTTATGTGGGATATAGACTTTTCCTCCAAAAACAGGTTTTCATCATTGGTACTTGGCACTGCTGATGGGCTGTCTGTGGGAAAAGGAAGAGTTCAACGTGGCGGTGATGAATGAATTTGGAAATGCATGATGTTACCTTAGAAGGGTTAGAAGCAGCATTGCCTGGGTAGATTACGCTGTGGATACCAGCATTTTGCATGTTATAGTAATAAATGCAGATGCTCCATCTTTATCTCTATTACACACACTGACATCTGCCACAACCATTATATTTGCCTGCCGAAAAAGAGCTTTTTCCAGCACCCTTTATGGTGCACAGCTACGTTCTGAAATGAGTCTTTTTCCACATTTATTAATGACTCCAGCAGAACTTTCTGAACGTCTCCCAGTTCGGAAATTTGACGTGTTCACCTGCAGCCTATTGTAATTCAGATCACTGCAGGGAAATGGAAGCTCAACATTTGCAAATAGACTCTATTTCACTGAATGTGATGGATGTGGATATAGATTCCCTGTACACTGAATAGGGCGCACGTAAAAGCAAGGATTCTGTCTTGCCCTGAGCGTGATGAATGTGAGACTTGAATGCCTGGATATTGGAAACACACACTGCTTGAATGGACAGGTAGGGCACTTCTGATCTCTGCTGCATTCCTATCCACACTACTCATTTTCTTTGGTGCCTGCTGAGTGCCAGATTGCAAGTCTCGTAGAGGGGGAATTCAGTGGGAATCTAAAACCCAGGATTTGTGGGCCACTAATTGAGCCAACACGGGAAATACCAAGGAGCATCTGTTACCTGTGCTCAAAGAAAGGAAAAAGCAGGGGAAGTTTCATCCTTCCATTAGTTTGGTAGCCTTTGGTGTAAGGAATAAGTACAAGTTGTATGCTGGGGCTCAGAGTTCATTTTCTAGAAGGGACCAGTTGTTAGCAATGCAGGGGACCCACTCTGCTTTTCCCACTTCCCTGCTGGGGGACGAAGTGACAGACCATCACTGATTGATCCTGGTCCAGGAGCTGCTCTGAGTCTCTTACAGCTCAGTCTGGAGCTGAGCAGTCTTCCTGAGTGGAGACTCAGTGATATGAAGGGAACAAAGGGCTGCTTTTGTCCCTGGTGTGGGCTCCTTATTGCAGCATTTTCAGAGTCCCACAAGCCAGGCCTTTCCCGCTGCACAGCCCGGTCTGGAGGAGCTGGGCTCTTCCAAGTTCCACTGGAAACAGTGTAAGCATAGCAACTCGGAGAAAAGCATGCTGGTTTGAATTTAGGAGAATAAATAGAGGTTATGGGGCTGTTTGGGAATAGAAGACTGGTCTAGAATCAGTATCTGTAGTCTTTGAGAGAGGGCTTTAATTGCTGTCACAATCCAGGATGGAGAAGAAAGGCTGGTACTGAAGGGATGTGTAAGCAGGGAATGGCAGGCTTTGAAGAACTATTCAGTTTGTCAAGAATTATTCTATATACTTCTCCCCAGCCATCCTGAGGTCTTTCCCACTGTCCCCGAGCAAGGTCGTGCCAGCCAGGCATCATGACCCTTTAAAGGTAAAAAAGGGCCCAAACAGAAGCATTAGTGTGGAGCTGGAAGAAGAAAAAAGTAAAAGATAATTGATTCAGAAGAGAAAAGGGAGTTGCAGAAGCTTAGCTGCTCTGAAACAGAAGCTCAGTTTTATTACATGGAGTAGATTGCAATTCTCAGTGACACACCTCTGCTTCTCTTCTGACTTGAGTTTCTGCAGTCATTCTGATAAAATACAAAAAAATTACATTTTAGGCCCTCAGGGGGTGACAAGGGGCTGTTGGGATTTACAGTGTTGATTAATAGAGTATGAACTGTCAAATCTGAAAGGCAGCTATCCAGAAATGCCAGGAAGATCCCTCTGACACGCCGTGTGAGTGCACGTGAGCTGCCTGAAATGTTTATTACAATATTAATAATCGTGTGAGGTGTGCCCTGTACTCCTGTGCTTTGACATGACAGCATTTTTAGGTTGTTCTTGACAAAGCGGCTGATTGTGCATCCCACAGCACTGAGTGAGTGAGAGCATTTCATGACATATCAGCTGTCTGAACAAACCTGCTGCCTGGCAGTTCTTCCTCCTGCCATCGAAGCCAAGGCCTGCACAAACGCCTTTTTTGGTGCCTCAACACTTTCTTCACATAGTTTTTTTTAAAGAACTATTTGGCTTTTCAGAATATCCCTCCCATTTTAGGAACAGGATGGGCTTTCTGAATAGTACAATTCTGAATTTAAATTCATACCTCAGTGAAATGGGTTGGAAACATCAGCAGGTGTTTTGCAGAAGAGCAGTAAAATACTTAAGTAGGGACCATGCAGGGATAAGAAATGCCAAGTAACATTTCTGTCTGTACTCTTCAGTTTTCTGTGAGCTGGTGCTAGTTGTCTAATTTGTCCTGTGCATGTGCAAAAGCATAAAGTTCTGCTGACCTTTCTGTAGCTATTTATCCCATAATTTTTGCAGTGGACAATGAAAACAGAGTGCTTTCCTGTTGATTTCTTCACTGACAGTCTGATGGGGCAGTGTGTGACATTCAGTGTAAACTTCAGAGACGTAACAGGTCCTGTTAAGCTAAAAAGAGACTTTGGAGTCTGGAAAGACTGCAGACTAAATATCCATCCCTTTCCTTGGTGGGCTGAAACAGGAATGGAGGTATGTTTGACTTTGCAACTCTTAAAACCTCCCAAAATAATGCCCAAACTATAAAAACCCCACCACTTCTCACCTTTCAGCTCTCTGCAGGTGGACAGACATTCAGGAAAGAGAATTTAACTTACAAATGTAAGCCTGGATTCTTGCCCTGAGAGATGAAGGGGTTTGTTCTCTTATACAAAGAAGAAAGTAATATAAATATTGAGGTATTTTTGCTGTTCAAAACCAGTAAGAATTGATTTTACAGCCAGCACACATTTGTTTTATGGCTTACCCTGTGTGTATAAGGAGCACGTGCTCTTGGTAGTAACTATGAAGTAAAAATAGATCTGGGGAACTGTATTTGGTAAAAGTACTTCAGTATTGCGTTTTCATAACTCTCATGGTATTTTTTTTTAATTACTTTAAATTTTCAGTGTAAAAGGCATTGGAATAATTTGGGTTTAGTTTAGTTTAGCTACTGTCCCATGGAAACAAGTTTGCTTAAGACTTGGAGCAAAACAAGGTCCAGCACCAGTCCCTCTTTTCAACAAGAATTTGAATAGCTGCAGATTTGTCTGTAGAGATTTGCAGCTGTAATGACTGTCATTGTTAGGAAATCTGTAAGTCATAAGTTGTTTTTTTTTTGATCAAGTTAGAAGTTGACAGTTGAGGCTGTGAGGTGGGGTGGGAATTTTAATGGAGAGCCCTAGGAGGACAGGCTGCAGGAGGTTTAGTGGGTGAGGAAGCATTAGCACTTTTAGCTGGACAAGAAAATACATTGATAATCACAACTCTGTGTTAAATATATTACTATTAACCCTAAGCACATTCTATGCTTTTAGCAACTTGCAGGTGTGGGGGTTTTATATTACTTTTCTTCAATTTTTACTTGGAAGTATTTAGATATATATTTTAATGTGCCCTTATTCAGACAAAAGGTAAAAAAAATAGAATAATAAAGACATCCCCATGATGAAAATCTCTTACTTTTTGACAGTCTTATGGATCAGAAGAAGAAGTAGAATCTCTTTAAAATTTCCCTTAATGCTTGAGCCACAGCAACCAAATACAATTCACTTTCTCTTTGCTTCCAAAACTGTTTTGTGAGAGCCATTGCAGCCCCTACTTTGTTCACATCCACAGTTTGATAAGAGGGAAAATTACAACACTGGGGAAGATGAATTTTGCCTCCAGTGACCTTGGGCTCTTGGTTGCTGGTTAGTGAAGAAACACCCCTTTGAAGTGCAAAAGCAGTCACTGGTTTAAAGACTTGGACAGCACAAGTGGGAAAACAATCTCTTGGATATTTTTCCTTGAAGAAGTGGATCTGTAAGTGATAATCAAAGAGCAGGCTATTCAAGAGTTTCTTCTCCTCTTGTCCTTTTCAATACTTTCTATTCTTAACGCTGCATTCCTTGTGCCCGCCTTGGCATTTGGAGATGAATGCCAGCTCATGTGGTGACAATAAGGCCAATTCAGTGCCCTTCAGTAGGACATTGGGCTGTATGTCCTGCTCCACGTAAGGGTTTAATTAAATAGCTGTGAATAGCATATTTGAGACAGAAAGGTCACTGTCAGCACTTTGTGTGCTTATGCTAACCCATTGTGGTAGGGGAATCAAATGATGCATTAGGCATAATTAAACGTGAATTCGAGATGCTTCAAAGCTGAACTGGTTATTGTCGATTAATTGACTTGGTGGTGTTTTGGGCAAATGGTTCTTCAGACTTTGTTAAGGATGGACTATTTCTGTATTTTTTAAGAGGTATTTATTTTTTAGCAGCCTGATTCAGTCTTCTTTTCAGCTTGCCATCCTTTGGTTGCATAATTGTGTTTAGAACTAAGTTATTATATCTGTCTCTATTATAAGCTTGCTTTTGTTCTATAAAAGAAAATACATATTTGGAAAAACACCCTGTCTAAAACCCCTTTTGGAAGAAGGTCTTGTCTCTATTGCTGCCATTTTGCAATGAAAGATGAGCATGAGACAGAAGCAAAGCGAGAGATGGGGAAAAACTGCTATTCCTACATGCTGCTGCTGTCACTTCTGCATGTATGTCCATGTGTTGTCCATATGGATCAGGCCGTGATGCCTCTTCCTTCGTTATTGTCTCACTGTAGGTTCCTCTGTGCATCTTCAGTGGCTGCAAAGTGCAACCTCATGGACACCAGCTCTGTGCTGCAAACTGGGTGCTTTCACTTTGGTTATTGCCGGTATCAATTGAATACCACTGTGCTGGGCACTGTAGGAATGGATAATAAATGGCAGGCTTTGTCAGAAAGAGTTACCAGTTCAGATTGTTTTGTGGTAAAAGTGATGAGGCAATAGGCTGCTAATGCACAAATTGCTCAGGCACAGGGGAAATATTTAAGTACTACTGTCATGATGTTTTCTCTGCTCAATTTGCTGGTGTTATTATGTCATACTGGTGAGTTCATCACCCTCTAATATTGCTCTGTATTTATAATGACTAATACAATTTAGTTTGTGTACTTTTCTTTGCAATGATTTCATATTTATAGCATATTCCAAAAAAAGAAGTAGAGAGAGCAGAAATGCTGACTGTTGCTTGGGAAGGTTGCCTCAGTTGTTAATATGTGCAGATGAAGACATTTATTACATGTATTCAGCTGGCTTTTTCTCACAACGAGAGGTTATCACTTTAGTACTGTAGGGTAAGGCTTTAATTGCATTCATCATACTTGGCAGAGGATCGGCCAGGATGGCCTCTAAGGATTAGAACTGTTTATCTGGGTATGAAAGAATCACTTGGTAATCTGCCAGGGCACTCTGGTTGTGAGGGGGGGTTTTGCTGTCAAGCTGAGGAACCACTCAGATAAACAGGCTTTCTGTGCACGAAGTCGCTGTTTTGGGGCACCTGCATCTCTAAACTCTTGGCTTACCTGGGCTGCACCAGACACTTGTGTGGACACAGGAAACATCCGTATTTCAATCCTTGAGGTCACGTTAACATTCTTCCTTATCATGGCACAAATACATCGTCAGAGCTTGTTTGGAACTTTCTTTTCATGGTTTGCCTCTTCAGCTGATAAACCACTCTCTCATTCAGGGCATGGTAACTGGTAGTTCTTACTGGTGAAACAGGAGCTGCACGTGTAGGTGTGATGCCACATCCATCATCTTCTGGAACTTTGAGTTATCCAGAAGTTTAACTTCAATTAGAACAAATTGATAATGCATGCAGAAAGTGCTACAAAAGGTGCATTCATCTTTTTTGTTTGTTTGTTTGTTTTTAATGTTTTGTGCAAGGGAAAGCAAAGGATTAAAAACAACCTACTGGAGCAAGGGAAAAAAAAATCTAATGAGTAATTTAGGTGTATAATTAAATAATAACCAAATTATAGTTAGACATAGTAAGACACTGGTTATTATTTAATAGTTCATTTTGGTTTTGTGTGTGTTTTGCTCTCAGTGCAAGAGAGGAAAATATGTGCTCTACTCACGCAATAGGAGCTGATTTTGATAGTTTTAAAACTTTAAATGCCTTTTTAGTGGAGGAAAACAACATTTGGTATTAAACATGAACTTCACTTAATAAATCTGATCTGGCTTTATTGAATCCTGCTGACAGACAAGTGACTTAAAACCTTTATATGTAGCAAGTTGCTTTATAGGAAAGTTCTGCTACAGTGCAAAGTTGGGCTCTGGCATCGCCAGCGGAGCCTCATGGAAAAATATTATTTCATTTCTGAATTTCTCCTGCGTCTCTGATGCACCATGTAAAATTAACTTTTATCTCTAGACAAGATCTAAAACGTTTCCAGCAGTTCACTTGAAAGGGTGGGGAAAAAGAACTGTGTGTTAACTAAGAAGATGACATCTTGCCTGAGGCAATCTGCTTTTCTCCTGGCTCTAGGAGGAATTCCCTGTCTCCTAAAGGTCTGATTCTTTGTAAGTGTTTTGGTTTGGGTTTTTGTTTGGTTTTTTTTTTTTTTCCGCTTTTAAAGCAATATGTAGCTGTGGTCCTCTCAGATATTTTATGAGTGCCACTTGCCAAAATGAAACAAAAAAAAAAAGAATAAAAGTGACCCGTATTTCTGGATAAGGTGAATGATCTGCTGGGCTGCCTCATCTTCGGTTTAAGTGCAGTGTTTGATCTGCCTGGCTCTGGGGAGCGTTCTGATCCTGAAACAACTGGAATCCATAAGACAAAATTGATCCAGCTTTAAAACATGGGAGGTGATATGTCTTACAAGTGCTTTTCATTGAGAAAATGGTAATCCAATGCCATCTCAGTAACAGTCCAGCCATGGTGTGTCCGACAGAGGATCCCAACAGCTGCCTGCCCCAAACAAAGGGATCCTGCCACAGCTCGTGGCTTTACAGCAAGTGTATTTATGAACAATGAAATGTCATCCCCTTTGTCACACTTTAAGAACAGAGAGTGGCAAAAAATCCTAATCTATTAGCAAAGCTTGTCACTGAAAAAGTGAAGGAGTTTTGACTGCAGCGTGGCATCGTGTGCAGTCTCTATTTAAAAGGCAGTCCTAAGGACTTGAATTTCAGAGCTGCTAATCAGAACCCTGGTGCTATTTTGAAAATCACCATGGGAATGTCTACAAATAATAACCATTTCTGCGTAAATTAAAATATAAATGAACTGCTCCACAAACACTGTCATCAACTTTAATGCTGAAAATGCTACTGAGCTTTAATGTGTTTTTCTGTCCACTTAGACAGAAATTCTGCCCTCGTTCATTCTCAGGCATAACTCTGGGCCTCAGCATCTGTTTTGGCCTCACGTAGAAACTGATCCCAAGCCTACGAAAGTCTTACTGAGTTGTGAAATTTGGGCCTGGTATCCATCTTATTTCACTGATTTTTATGTTGATTATTGGGGTGAAATTAATTTCCTTGTGTGCCACAGAAAGACATTTTAATTGGGAAATTTGCGTTGTTTTTTTTCTGAGCTTTGTCTTCTGTGGCAATTTCCCATTGCCATGAGGTGAGCCTAAGGTTGGAAGAGCGTGGGAATAGGATCCCTGTGTCACGTCCAAAAGTTATACAGGTGCAGTAGGTGTATGAGGCAGGTCAGCAAAGCTGGGCCTAAGTATGATCACAAATTCTGCTCACCACTCATGTATGGAAAAAATAAAATCATTTACTGATGTTGTGGTAAGAGCTGGAGAAGTGTAGGAAGATGGAAATATATAAGGGGAGGAAGGAATCAGAATAGAGTATCTGTGCTTTGTCTTCCCTGTGCTTTTTAAATCTGACACTTGAAAGGACACTTTGCTTTCTCAGGTGGAGTTTGCCTGTGTTTTTCTCTAATGGGTTTGTGTAGCTTTGTTTAAAATAGGGTATTATTATTTATATAATCATTATAGAGGTCAAAATGTTACAGACTTCCACAGGTTTCCTTAAAATGGAGAATACATATATTTTAAAATTTTATTTTTGATTCCAAATCATAGGAATTCCAGCTACTGGGGTTATGGAATCCCAGCACTTTATAATTTCTATGTCAGAGTAATATCTTGGAAGCCAAGTTCTTCTATTTCGGCACAGTCATGAGTTAGATTTTAGGGAAGGTGGTAGCAGGAATTTTGGCATATCTTAGCCCAGCATTCAGCACTAAAGGATGAAAAATTACTGGCCTTGGGAAAGACCTTCCTCTTCCAGTGATGCTGTTCTTCATGGTTTAAGGTATTCTAGCTGTGAGAAAAGTTTCCCATTCAGTCCATTTTACAGCAGGAATAAGAATGTGGGAAATCAGTGAAAATAATTGCTTCTATCACCTCATAAGGTTTTGTATTAATGGCTATAAATGTTTATCACAAGGACATTAGTTTAAGTTCGAAGCACATTCTGCAGGTGTTTAACCTTCTGGGGTGAGAAGGGACTACCTCCATTTATGAACCACTCCTTTAAAGACTGTTTTCATTGCAAGTTCCGTTGATCTGATTGTTTGTGTATCTAATACACAAAACTAAAATGTTCTGGTGTGTGCCTTTCTCTAGGAGTGCTTTGGTGCGTGAGATGATTCAACCAATGGGCCGACTTGGGAATCACCTCCGTGTTGGCAGTTCAGTGTGTCCGTGTTCCACACAGAGTTTCCCAAGGAACTGTGGAGCCCTTCCTTAGGTTACCTATAGCTCAGGATCTCAGAGGGAGCTCTGTTTGTTGTATCTCTGTGAACCAAAAGGCCATTAACTGGAAGGGTCAAAGTGTTAATGGAAGAAATATTCTCTGCTTGCCATTATCTCACAACCGTTCCGCAGGAACCGGGGAAACGTAACTCTTGCTGCATTCTGTAGGTGGTTTCTAAAAAGGTGACCTCGGTGTTCTGTGACTAAATAAGAGATTAGATGCAAGTAGAGGCCAACAGAAATGAACTTGCTCCAACTGCTGACGGAGAGCTGAGCTCCATTATGGGGCCACTTTGGTGGCATCAGGTCAAATATTTCTTAGATGAGTAAAGGTCGTAGAGATTGTATTGCTTAATTGCTTCACTTTCCCTTTGTACTCCCTGCTCTTATCCTTCCTTGCGCTCCAGGAGAAGAGCACTCACTCTCTCTGGGACCTGCCTGTGTGGAAGGTAAAACGTGGAGACAAGATAAAAGCAAAACTTCAGGTTAGGGTCATTTCACTGATATCCTGACTAACTAAACAGTTTTCCAGAGTGTCTCAAAATGCCCCCCAAAATAGCCGAAAGCATTAAAACCAAAATGTGTAGCTTTCTTCAGTGTACACATGTGGATCCTTAAATAGAATAGGAGTATATTCTATGAAGGATTTCTGTTCAGAAGTGTTGTGAAGCTGCTTTATGTGTCCTGAATTTTTATTAGTTATTAGTGCTTCTTATAACCTTGGTTTTGATGCTTAGATAGTCTTCTGGAAAAGGAAAAACAAATATAAATCAGAAAGGTTGTCCATGATAGGCTGTATAGAAAAGTCACTCACTGACAGAGCAGAACATAACAAAGGGGAGGGTCCAGACTGAAGGTTTAAAGAGATGATATGCTGATGATTTGGGGTGGCTTTTTATTTTAATTCTTCTTTTAATCTTGTAAATGGGATTGGGCTTGTGAGGGTCAATGGGAACTGAGCTGTTAGCCACATGCGAAAGATTCAGTGTGGATGTGGAAAGTTGAATTGATGCATGAAGATTAAGCTTCTTAGTCCAAAGTGGCACTTTTTAATGGATTTTTTTAATGCAGTGCTAAACATCAAGAGAGTCTTGATGGCCTCAGTTCAGCTTCCAAACTGCATTTCCTGCACTTGTCTCCATATTATTTTAAAACTGGCTTAGAACTGGAGTAAATTAACCGATTGTGACTTCAGATTAGAATGCATATGCAAAAGCAGATGGTAATGCATTAATTTACATTACATATATTCACCCATGTATATGTAGAGAGAGTTTATCTAAAGCATATTTCCAGGAGCAGTCTAAAAGGCGAGCATGTTCTTTATGGTTTTTTTGAGCCTTGCACCAGGTCAGAGGCACCACTGGTGACATTGTTCCCAAACCTGTACTCTGAGTGGAATGAAGTGCGAGCATCCTTTGGATACTTGTGGTTAAAGGTGTGCCCTCCGTGCATGGATCTGTGAGGGTTTGCAGGGCACGAGGAGGCTGATGGAGAGGTAACAAACCCAGCACTGTGTGTTCGTGGAGCTGGGCAGGTGTGCTGGTCATCCCCACATAACACGATCCTGAATGAGCTGGAGGTTGTTGGCAGCATCAGTTACTGCTGTCACTCGATTTCCACTAATTTTGACAGGAAAACCGGGCTTGAATTAACCAAAGGGAAGGAGAACTGCTCTCGTTGTAGTGTTATCTCGGATGGCTCTTCCCATTTCCCCTCTGGCTGCAGTTATTTCGGGTCATGCAGCAATTCGGTTTTCCATTTAGTTTTCCCTCTCCGCTACAGTAAAATGCATTAGTGATCAGGGCCACCCCCTTCTTTAGGAAAGCCCCGCTGTGGAAAACATCTGGCAAAATTCTGCTGTTGTCTTTGTCACCTGTCAGTTTTTCTTTCAGTTTTTTTTTCCCCCAAATTGCACTATTTCTTTTCATTTTCCATATATTACGCACTCCAGTTCTCAAAATTGCAAGTGCCTTGACCATTTTATGCCTGCACAGTGAATATTGTGATTAAAAGGACTTGCCACACAGGTTAAACTTATGCTAAGCCCAGAAGACACTTTGGGGAAAAGCATTAGACCGTTCCCAATCGCAATTAAGAGACAAAACTATAATTGCAAAACTTAAACAGTTGTTGAAAGCCCTGCCTTCAGTTTGACCCGCATCATACGGTTTCTTATTTCGTTGCACTAAGCCAAAATTTCTGGTGAGTCCTGTGCATATTTAAAAGGAACTGCAAATTCTTCCAACAGCTTTATCTTGTTTGTTGCCGGTTTTGTTTTGTTGGTAGAACTGAATGTTAGTCCTTTTCTTTCAGTATTTTATTCATAATGCTGCTTTTGACAGGAAACTGCATCCAGACTGTGAATAAAACAATGCAGCTTCTACTAACTTTAATTGTAGAAGGGAAAACAGCCGTGAGGTTTTCCTGCCATATTCACATCCAGGAGTTACCTCTTGCTATGCATGTCCAATAGAAGCTACATAAATTTAACTAAATAGATAGTTTTCTGTCTTTTCAGGTGAATAAATACAGTTCATTAAGATAAATGATTAATTTGCAGTTATTCATTGCAAGGGAAGAAAAATTAATTGCATGCAGCTACCACTGGTGATCTCATAAATAAAATTCATGCCAAGTCATTCTTGACTCTTTTAAAGATTTTAAACATTTCCTCCATTCCCCTGTGAAAGATGCTTTCTCACTTATTTTGACTTCTGTGATCTGAATCCAGCAGACTTCGTCTTCTTTCAGGGTTGGAGGTTAATTGGACAAAGCATTTCTTCATTCATGTTTCGAAGTCTTCTATCCGATTTTTCATTTGAGGAAAGACTTTGATCTTATGTTGGAACATCACATCTCTAAAGAGACTTCAGGGAATCCAAATTTTTTTTTGCCCTACTTCAGGGGTCGTGGCAGTAAATGATTTTTAGGCTTTTCTCTGAAGGGTGCACAGCTAATCCCACCTACTTCAGTGACACTGGCCACGAGTCTCCACTAAGTTGCCTTTTCTTCCATAGGAGGAAGGAGGTGACCTCTGTGACTGACGCATCAGTGAAGGAACAACACACATGAAGTCTGTCAAAAGGACACCAAAGAGAACCTTTCTTTTGGCAATGAGAGGGAGAGCTGGGGGACAGAAAAGCCAGTGCTGGGGTGGAGTTTCAGTCAGTGGGGAAGGTCAGAGTGTTGTGCTTTCAAGCCCCATCACAAATGTGTTGTCGATGCTGTGTTTTATAGTCATGAAGGCATCTGACAGGATAACTGCTAATAGTGATGTACTTCTCTAATCTGTGTTTTCTGACATGGATCTTTTATCTTGTCTCTGAAATGGATTTTTTTCATACTATCTGGTATGTTTTGTTTTTTTTTTCCTGTCACCTTTGGCACCCAATAACCCATAAAGAATTTTGTTTAAGACAATGGAGTGACTCCCGCAGAAAATAAGCGGAGCCTTCTCCTGTGTGAGTTGTAATTGAGGTTATAGCATCCACATTGCCTCTGGCAGAGTCCTGTTGCTGAGAAACTCAAACCATGGCTTTGAGGCTGCTGCAGTGTAAGCGAAATGAATTAATTATTAGAGGCAGAAGAAGAATTAGGGGGAAAGAACACGGCTTCTTGAGCGAAATACACCGTATTGACTTTGGGAAAAAGAGAGGAGGAGAGCAAACAACTTAGCAATGAATAATCCACTTTCACATAGCTAATGACTCCTTAGCAGATCTGCAAGGGTTTTTCTGCTGGTTGGGTTGGCTCTCCACAGGCTGTCAAATGTTTCTTAGACAATTTATTTTTGTTACATAACTCCGTGGATTCAACTGTGATGCTCTGAACAAGGGGCCTGACAGGTATCAAGCCACCAGTATTACTGCCTGCAGATTGGTTTTAAATATATTTTTAAATTGTTGCAAGAGCTCTCACGTCAGGAAAAGAAAACAACAAGACAAAAGTTGATTTTTTGATAAATTAGAGGAAAATACTGGCCTGATTAATAACGTTTTCTAAGCTTAATGCTTAAAGGACATGGAATGTGCTATTGAGGTAAATCTTCACAGATGTGTGATTCTTACTCATTTGCTGAATGAGGTGCACAGTACTTCAATTTTGATTTTTTTTGTTATCATTATCTGCTTTGAATGTTTGTTTACAATCTTGGATGGTCTCTGTGTGAGTTTAGGTCTATGTAGAAAAACAACCAACCTGTGTTTTGGTTTTCCTTCATCTGCTGATGTAACTTTATACCCTTAGAGTGGTCTTGTAGAGATGGCAAGGAAAAGGGTGGGTAACAGGGATTATTTGACATGTACAGTATGTAGCAAAACTGTCTTTTTCTCATTTTCGCCTGTCTTGCAGTTCACTCCTTTGGTTATCTTTCCTTTGTTCCTACAGTTTTATTTTCACAGCTTCTCATTGAGCTCCATTATTTTGAACAGGCATCAGTGAATCCATTATTTTTTATTTTCTGAGGGGCAAGGAATGCTGTGAGTCTCCCTGCACTGGCAAAAAAAGGGATTTTTTTCATCTCCTTGGAGTATCCTCACACATTTCATCCATCTCAGGGTTTCAAAATACTCATGTTGGTAGTAGGAAGATGCTCTGAGAGCATCACAAGTGGATTTGATGAGTTCAGACTCCTTCCTCTGACCAAAAGTGAATCTGCTATTGTACAATGTTGTTCTGCAAAGAGTCTGCAGCAGCACCCTTATCTCCTTGTTTTGCTTATTAAAGTAATTTTTAAATAAGAGAGGGATGTGTCTCTGCATCTCTCATTTGTAAACAGCTACAGTTCACAGCTGGGAAGAAAAGTTTGCCAGAAAATAGTAAAGGGCAAATATTCTCTTGTAGAATCTTTGATAAGTCAAATAAAATTGTTTGTGGTAGCATGAAACCCAAGTAACTGATAGGAAAAGAGGTAAGATCCACTCTGGAGCAGCTAAAAGGAGAGGAAACCTTTAGAAGACCCTTGTCCTGAAGTGAAAGCTTAAGCCCTCACCTCCCCTTAACTTTCTCTTTGAGATCAGAATATATATTTTGCTGAAAGTCAGTTGGACTTGTGCATTTGAAAATGATACCTTTAACATTTTTTCATGTTGTTTAATATGATATTGTAAAGGCAAGTATTAATATGTTCAAGTAGGATTCAAACTGAAATTCAGAATGATGGAAGAAGAAACAGAATGATCTCTCAAACTCTTTCACCAATTTTTTTTTTTTTTATATTCTTGGTATTTTTTTAGCCGACTCCAGCTTACCTTTCTGTATGTGGTGCTGACACCCTGAATTGAAAATTATGGCACAGCTCAAGGATGAGATTGATTGAAGTGCTTTTTATTACTGACCATTCCCAGGCTAAATGTTTTAAGCAAACTGGGTAATGGAGGGAAATTACATTAGAGGGGGTGCTGGCCTTAAAGAGATCTTCCTATTATGCGTTGTGACAAAACAAAAGTGCATTTAAATGAGTAATTGCAGGGTGTAAACAAGGAGAAAAAGTGTATTTTGACCTGCTAAATGAATTAAATGGAAAATCCACAAAGTTGAGTTGGCTTTTATTTTAAGATGGCTGATAGAGGACACAGGTCTACTTGAAGGCAACTTTGAATTGGGAAGGAGCTGGAAAAGCTGACAGATACAAGTGGACAGCTCACCAGAATCCTGTAGCCCTTCCCATCAAAGCACCTGTATCAGAGTTTCCGAAGTGAAGTCCCCCACAACCACCCACAAATTTATCACTTTTTTCAAAAGAAATGATGCTGCCTGTACTGGATCCAACTGAAGATGCGTTTAGCCCAGATTTGTATCAGGGACCCAGGAGAATATTCCAACTCTCAGATGATTTCCTCATTTTCCAGGTGTTTGTGACAGAGACTTTCCTCAGCCAACAGTAGTGTTGTTTTCCTTAAAATAACTCCTAAAAAATTTTAGTTTCCTGAATGTCTCCTGTTGCTTTTGAACTTGGATAATGCTTCACAATTGAGCCCTCTGTCAAATTTATTCATTCTTTTCTTGAATGCTTTCTGAAGAACCATGTCTCCTTGCTTTTCTGTTTGGGTTTTTTTTCTCCCAGCCTCCCTGTTGCCTCTTTTATTTGACTCCAGTTCTTGCACATGAAGAGGTGATGAACAGCTGCTGCTCCATCACCTTCTGTAGGCCACTGTGATCCTTCATCACCATTTTTAAAGGAGCAATTATTATAGTTTATAATTTAAAGTGTTTAATGTTAACTACTGAAAGAGAGTGGGGGTTTTCTTTGTATACTTAATGGTGTCTGTGTGTTGGTTAGGGCTACGTGCTGAGCTCCTGGAGCCCTCGGTGGGGTTTGAAGGAAAGTACTTCTGTGTTATGAGAAGAGGGCGGTGTCCATGTGTTCATATAAACACAGGTAATTGCTGGATTGCTGCAAGGGTGCAGAGAGCTGCCTTTTCTTCGTTTTGATTTGTCTATTTTTACCACTCCAAGGTTAATACCTTTGATCTGCTCTTGTGGTTTGTGTTGCTGCTCTGTTCTCCGGGATGAGCGTTACCTCTGCTGCTCTTGGGAGAGAGGTACATCATCTACATGGCAAGCACCCCTTTTTTCCCTAATGCAGTGCTGCTGCTCATGTGGTCAGATAACTCATTTTTCAAAGGGCAACACACTGTAGCTCATTTCCATCTATTTTACATCATGCATGTTTTGCTTTACATCTGCCTTAGTGTAATTTGCTTTACCTTTGCCTTAATGTGTTGGGTGTAAGAGAGGCAGGCGTCGCTCCTGATGCAACTCTGACTTAATCTCTTGGGGTAGGAAACGTGAATTGTCACTTGTGTGCTGTGGGATGGGGCAGTTCTGGCACATCCCAAAGCCTCCCTTGCAGGATGAGCTGTCCTTTCCAGCTGACACTGAATAGCTCTCTAGCTCTCCCATTAGCCAGGAGTGACAGCAGAGAGGTCCGTGCCTCCTCCTGCTTCCCTCCCCTGCCCAGTGTGTTTGGATAGCGTTGATACAAACTCCAAAGCCTCCTCAGAGTTCCTCTCTGGAGAGCGAACTTTAGTCACCTATAGGTGACTCCATCTGGCTGCTTTTGTAAGAACAGATAACGGGCAACAAGACACAATAAGAGTGATTTTCATCAAATCTTCATGACAGGTGGCAGTGGTTTATTTGAGAAGGATGGCAGGCAAAATGGGAAAGGGAGAAACCACCCTGAGGGAAGGCAATGCTGGTCTACAGTTCATAAAACAGACCTCAGAAGTTCTCATAGCTGCCTTCCTCATCCTGCTGTGCTTCTCTGTCCATAACAGATTGCCCTCACAAGGGGATCATGTGCTATTTCATAGGTCACATTTTCACAAAATTTAAAGTATGTGTTTGGTTTTGTTTTTCTTTTTGAAATGTGACGGTGATTGATAAGCACTTAAGCGCAGGCTGAAGAGCCCTAGTGAACAAATAGCTGACAAGGGAATGTCTTTAGTTGCTGGTATCCCATTTTCCTGCAACTTTCCATCTTTTTTTGCACTAACATTCCCTTGCCTTCACTGTAAGGATCAGAAGAATTGCTGTTTGGGCCGGCTTTGCAGGGTACAATTTGGAAGAAATGAGTGCCACTGAGCTGCAGAACTGTTCACTTTGCTTCTCAGTTTGCTTGTGTTTAGCAGTTTGAAAATTGGCCACTGGGGCCCGAGGGTCTCTGTATATATTTACCCTGCTAATTCTGGGACAGCCTCGTTGTTGGAGCACAGTTCATCTTTCCCACCCAGGTAGAACACGCTGCATTCAGCAAGGATTCCGAGCTCTGTCCTACTTGGGTTTTAGGATGTCATGCCTTGGTGACCAGATTGAGAGGATCTTCATTTGCTTTTCACAGTGAATTTATGGCCCTCGGCCAAATGAAGTCCTCTTGATGCAATATGTGCATGGGCGTGGAAGCACAGATAGAAGTTCTGGCTTCCCTATAATGGGATAATGGAAAGTCTGTAGGGAATGGGACAATAATTTCCCCATTATGAATAGGCCTAAGAAATGAGTTTTCAGTTCCACTAATGTAAATTTTCTCTATGCCCACTCAATTTACTATCCACCGTGCCTCTGGGTCTGCTCTAAGAAATGCTTCTGCACTTGTCTAGACTGATTAAGATTCATATAAATAGATGCTTTCTATATGAGATGCATTTTGGCACTGTATTGACATTGGAATATATTACTCTCTTAGCCTTTAACAGTTGAGCAAATTTAAATAAAATGATGGCTCATTTTTACAAGGTGATAAAATGAACATAATTGGGTTAATAACTTAATCTGGCAGCCTGGAATTAGATTACACATACCTGTATGCACAAAATTTGATTAGAGAAAATCAGATTTGCCATTCCACTCGCTTCTTTTGTGACCTTTGGTTATTCCATCTCGTTGCCTTGAAGGAACCAGTTCAGACCAGCCAGTCCAAAACTGGTGGTGTCATTCATTCCTCCCACACTTGCTTTTTGTCTGTACTGTTTTCTTACTCTGGCAGAACGTTTGTTGTTCCTTAATATTCCCAAGCAAATTTCCTGTAGAAATGGCAGTAATGTGAAGAGGGTTTTAGTACTACTTTGGCTGGTGGCTCTCACAATTATGTCCTGGCAGAAACAAATCAAACTGCCCGAGATGAATTTTGGTATACTAGCAGGGGTTAGTTTGGCTTCCTAATATTTGCTGTGTGGGCTTATTTTGCTTATCACTCTCTGGTTTTCTTTTAAAAAAGGTATTTAAAATCAGTTTGCTGATGCAGAGAACCCCACAGTGGGGTTGCTCGCAGGTATTTGCTCGGTCACTTAAGTCATCAGTGATTTCTGTCATCAGGGCTTCAGGAGCAGAACAAAACCTGCCAGAACCTACTCCTGGACACATTAAAATTATTGCCCCTGCTTCCTCCCCTGACTAGAAGCTGCAGTACCATCATTCTCTGCCTCATATAAATAAGTCCACTGTCAGAAAATAGCAACTGAGATAACAAAGCACAGCTTGCTGAGTCTTGTGCACAGTCTCATAAGCAGTGGTCACTGTTTAAGTATTTCATATCACTAATCTTTGCTGATCTGCATATTACTAGTTGTTTTGATGTGCCTCCACCACAGCCTGCTTTGCAGCCACTCCTTTTCCCTCTTAAAATATTTAAAATACTGCCCTGGGACTGCCAGGTTACATTTGTGACATGTGCTCATGATATGGCACAGTAAATGAATTCTAATTGATTTATTGCCCCTTCAGGTTGTAACACTTATATATGACTAATTTAAATGTTGACAGCAGTTGAAAAGCTTAAATACCATTTGCTGTTCCAGGAGAAAAGTTGTTTTAAATTAATCACTTAAAATTCAAATTTAATGTAGTCAAGTTTAGCGATTCAGTAGACTATTTAAATAGAGCATCAAATTAATAGGTCTGGAAGCCTCTAATGTTCTAATGAACAAATTAAGGCATCAATGCTCATTATTTAGCCTCTGAAAGATAAAATAATGTCAGAGCTGAAGGCTGGCAAAAATGAGTTTTTCTAGGATGTGTTCATCAGTCCTTTGTTCCATGGTCAGGAGGCATAGTAGCCTTTCCCCTCGGTGGGGAATTGTATTTCCAGTGGCTGTGTCACAGTGACATGTATGATCCAGGTGCTACCTGCAGTTGTTCCCCAGGCCCTGACATGCACACAAGGAAGTTTGTATGAGAAATTCAGCTTCTCTTCTGCTCTGGGTGAGCTGTTTCCTCCTGATCCAAGTGTTTTTCTGCCTCTAGGTCTGTTAGTAGCAATTTTGCCCGGTAGAATCGGCGACAGTAAAATGCTGTGGCATTGTTCACTTCTGGTTGCGCTTTTTAAATTGTTGCTGTGCAAACTTTGTGCTTGCACATCTGCTGTGATAAAACAGGTTTGCATTGATTATGGCATCCTTGAAAGTTCAGTCTAATTTGTAGTAAAGGTTTTTACTGTGCTTGTTAACAGATAGTGTATGTTCCTGGTATTATATTATGGTATCACATCTGTCATTTTAACACCTACAAGGGAATGCAGATGAAATTAATCTCAGATTTTCAGGCATCTCTAAATTCCTTATCCTGTACAGGCCTGTGTTGCTGCTGTAGTGCCTTTCTATGTAAACATGCTGAAACTCAGATGCCCTCCTTATAAAAGATGTTTGTTATCATTGACTGCTGACCAATGTTTGATTACAGCTTAAAAATTGAACCAAATGTTATCTTGTCTAAGGCGTGGACTGCAAGTGTGTGCAGAAGAGAATGCAAGAAGCAATTAATTGAGTGTTTGCACTTTGGATGCTTCTAGACATGTTTTCTCAGAGAAAACCTGTTACAACATAAAGTGAACCATATTTAAGCAGTGAAAATAATTTAGGGGCACAGAAATAATTGGGAGTTTTTTACAGAAAGACTCAAAAGATTGCTTTCCCTGTAGAGGAAGGCATAGAAAACATTGGATAGTTGTTATATACAAAAACATGGAGGTGAGAACTTGGTTTGTTTGTGAGGAAACAAAGTTTAATGAAACTGAACAAGCTACAGAAACCAACAGCTGATATAAAAAAACGTGCAATGTTAGATTAGTTACAGCTCTAAAATACTAAGTCAAGTCTTCAAAAGAAGTAAAAGCAAAAGGTGGGAGGGGAGGTGCTGGGCTTAGACCTTTGTAGGTCAATGCTTCCACGTGGAGGGAAAAGCTTCTCAAGTTACTCGGTGTTGAGTCAAATGAATGAAACCAGGTTTCCTCGGGGGACGTGTCCTTTGTCACCTGAATATCCCCAATGAATTAACAGCAGCTCCTTTTCTTTCTCCTCCCCTGGACTGCCCGCGAGACCCTTCCCTCTGCTGGGTCAAAAGGCTTTGGCTTGGGTGAGGTCTGATGTGGCTGATGGGCCCCTAAGTGTGATGTGATGGATTGTCGGGGCGCTGCCAGACGGGATGGATCGCTCCAGGCCACGGCCTGTCTCTCCCTCAGCACATGTATGAATGAAGGTGTTTCTTTAGGTCTGTCAGCCGCCGTTCATGATACTCTGGGAGTTTAATTGTCTCGTGGACTTTGGTGCCCTTTCATTTTAGTTTTGACGGAGTTGGCCAAAAGGTCCAAAAGTCACGTTTTGGTGGTGGAAGAAGGGAAACTGTCGTGGCCAGAGCAGTCACATAAGCCTTTTTGCTATGTGAAACCAGACCCAAATGAGAAAACCTGGGTTTTGGAAGTAATTTAAATGACCCTGCTTCAGGGCAAGAGACGAACTCGGGTTACGTTGACAGCATGGAGAGAAGACGTTTATCTTTAAGCATTATTTTATCCTTTAACTGTGTCCATCTGGATTTCTGATATCTTCCTCAGAAACATCTGGTGTTGGCCACAGTTGGTGAAATGATACTGAAGAAGTTGAATCACTGAGATGATCTTGTCTGGCAATTCCTACTCTGCTAAGTCATTCATCAACCTCTCTGTCCTCGTTATCCTGATTAATACAGCTTACCAATATTCTTCTTTTTCTGAGTAATTTCATTGTATGCGCTGATAATTTAAGCCATTTTTATTCCTTCCAAAAGATGCTAAAAGCTAAATTCTAAACCCAAGGATGCTCTTGCATTTTGAGAGCAGGAGTGGGTTGTGAAGGGATGAGAAAGTGCTCCCTCTCTGCCTTTCTTCTTAAACGTGCCTGCAGAGCAAACTGGAGCAGCAGCCACTGACGTTTGAGTGTAACATATGTTGATCCAGCTCCCTACCCTTATAAAGAAGGGGAGAGCTAAAAGAGATGCTGACAGACCAGCATCGTTCTTGTGGTGTGTGATATGTGCCAAATTTCCAGTGATCCAACAAAGCCATCTGGTTTCACATTTATCAAAGGTCACTACTTATGAATTCTAACAGCGCAGCTGAATTGATTCACTGACATGAAGGTAATTATGAGCTCGGGTCAGAGGCAGGATGAAGGTATAGAAGTGAAAAATTCTGTATTTTGATGTCAGTCCTTTTAGACTGTCTGGACCAGGCTAAACTGAGCTTTGTTAAATCCTGTCTTTTCTTCAGGGTATATGAACTTGGGTGTCCACCAAACCACCCAACTTCTGAGAGAAAATCATTGACTTATTAGGAAATATATATAAAAATATTTAGCAAAACTCCTAGAAATTAATATAAAAGACTGAAAAAGTTGAAACATGGCAATGAGAAGGGAAGGATCTGGTAGATGTCTTTCTGGCACAAACCCCAGTAAAACAAATCTCAGTTCAGTTCTTCATTTTAAGGATTCCAAGCCTGTAGATTGTATAATTACATTTGTCTGTTAAAATTCGTCGATACAATTAACTTTCATGAAGGACCTTCATGAAATGATGTTTTTTTGGTTAAATTTTCATTAGCTCCTCGTATAAAAGCAGCAGAAACAGTTTTGCCGCTCTGGTTCGCACATTTGTCTCGAGTTAGTCTAGAATTCGAAGCACTGGGATCTTTTTGTGCATAGTTTAAAAGCTGAGGTTCTGTGGTTAAGGAGCATCACAGCCCTGTGACAGTCTCTGCTCAGCAGCAGAGATACTGTAGCTTCAGTCTGAAATGTGTTTTAAGCCTGAAGGGTTGAATTTATATCCAGAAAGGATCTACCTTCCTTGTGTGAGAGGATGAACTTAAAGAATCAGAATTTCCTTGGTGTTATTAGTCACTAATGTTATTCCATGATATTACTCTCTTGATAGCATTCACATCTCAGAGATGAGGAATGGAAAGCAAGTTTGTCCTACCAGACCTGCAGCATATCACTGACCACTACATGATTTTTCTCCACTTATTCCTAGGTTAGATTTTTTGTATCCTTTCCTGAGAGAATTTCCTGCACTAGTTTGCCCGTGAAGCCTCAGTTAAGTGCTTTGTAGAAGGTATTTTCCCCATAACACAGGGTTTTTCTAAGAGTCTGTAAAGAATAAGGCCCCAAATCCATTAATTTGCTCTTGAGCTTGAGTAAGTATGACATGTCCCACTTAAGGGGGAGAGAGACCTGCTGACACACTAATCCTTACTGTAATTCTTAAAGCCAGAAAGGAAAGGTTTTTTTTTCTATATTGTCCTTCATCAACATCCTTTGAAGAGAAAGCTTCTGTAGTCTTGAAACTCATGAAGAACTATTCCTTCCTCCCTCCCAACCTGAACTCTTCTAAGGAACACAACCTTTGCTAAGCCAGCAGCATCCAAATTCTTACCTTTCAACAACAAAGAATTCAGAGGTATTGATCACTTTTCTTCCTTTCTTTTTCCTCTGATTTGCTCCAGTAAGAAAAGTTAAATCTGTTGCTAAGGCTCGTGTTTCCTCAGCAGACTCTGATGTTACTCTGGAAACAGAACTCATCCTGCAACCTGATCAAGCCCAAGAATATTTTGAAAGACAAACACTTTGCAGATCACTTTTGTCCTTTGCATTGTAAAAGTCTACCCATCCCTCTGATCAAAGCTTTCCTTTTTTTTGCCAGCTGACCACACTCGTGTGCCATACTTTAATTTCTCTTTTGGAAAACAATTTCACACCTTGGAAGACACGTCTGTGTAAAACTCCCCTGGTCAAACAGTCAGGCCCAGTCAGAGTGGGAGTTTTGCTATTGTGAGGTCCAGTTATTTTTTAACAGTGTTAAGTGGAAAGACACAAACTCTTCCTGTCAGTAACCACTGGTTGTGGAAGCACACTGGAATTACTGCTAGCACTTTAATGGCCCAATAAATCAAAGTGGCTCAAACTAGGAGGGCAGCCTAAGGTACTGCCAGGGCACAAACCAGGATGCTGTGATTCCTGTCACTGGCTTTCAGCATTTATTTCTTCTCCCCATACAGCTCACTGTCTCCCACTTTTGGGGAGAGGCAGAGAGGCAAGGAGGGTGAAGAAGGAAGCCAAACCTTCACTGCAAAGTTAAAATTCTATCATGGTCAGGTTTTTAGAGATTTAAAGGGTAACCATTAAGCCATGATTGAATACATTGCTGTAAAATACAGCTATTGAGTGGTTTTGCTTCTTAGCTTTTACCTTTTCTCCATAAAATTTCTGCTTGATTGGTCAGGATTCAGTGAAACCTCTCATTAAGGCCCCATGGTTCGTTAGAGCTTAAAGAGGCATCACTGAAAATTGAATTGACTGTGCTGTGAATCTCTGGCTGCCGTGATTAGTAATCGTCTGATGTTATGCTCTGTCCTCTGCATGCAGAAATCCTTCCCAACCCCATAGTATTTGTTAAAGAGTTAATTTGTTTAATATTTAAACTCTGAATTGCAGACTCGGTAGAGAAACTTTCTGTACAATGTCAAAAAATACAAGCAATGATCTTTCGTTCCAAAATGTTTTCCAGAAATTACTCTGATAATCTGTACAAAGTACTGATTTTCACACTTGGCTTTTCTTCATTATTTTTTGATTTGAGAGATGAGACTCTGACAATTCCTTAGGCTTGCTGCTGCCATTAGCCAGATTGATAGTCAGAGCAACAAATGCCATCAGTCTTTAAAATTTTTCTCCCCATCCCCCAATTAATGGTATAATAAAGCATAATTATGGGGTATTTTTAAAAAATCAAAATTAGTCATGTTTGTCAGAACAACCAATCTGATTTACATGCGTAATTCACTGACAGTAAAATTAAGTCTGTCCTGATTTGAATCGTGAAATAAAATATATGGAAAGGGATGGGCTGTAATTTAAGAAACTAATGACTGAATGGGTGAAAAGAGCACCAACAGAAGCATTTTTGCATGTGCAGGCACAGGGGATAATCCTCCTGGCCCCCCTGAGAGGACACCTGCACCTATAAACATGGTGTGCTGGGGAAACAGGGAGGGCAGCCCGTGACATGTGAAGTGATGGCACAGCTAATAGTGGACCTCTGCCCTGGAGAGATGATGATGTGACTGTATTTGACCCAGGAACGGGTACCTTTTTGCCCTCCAGCTGAAAATCTGACATTTTTACAAATTATTGCTCCTTTAAATGGCAGTGTCAGGTTTTTCAAAAAGGCAGAAAAACGTTCTTTCAAGGAACAAGGTCTTCCCTGTGTCACTGTGGAGATGCAGAGGGAAAACACGGGATGCCTCTTTTAGGAGCAGGGAGGAATCTCTTTGGTCTGCTTGTGTTCAAAGAAATATTAATTCATTTGTTTTCTTGTTTTCATGCCTATAATCATATGTTAATAGCCAAGAAATTTAAGGGTAATACACAGTAGTTACACAGGGGAGGTTTTGACTCCGATGAACTGATATAAGGAGACTCTGCAAGCCTCTGTTTTTATCAGCATTGTTTAAATTTGTTGTTATCAAGCCTCAGAAAGAGCATTGTAGCATTATTGTTGGTATCACAGAAACTTGGGTTTATCTCAAATTATAGAGAGCAAGAAGCAATGATAATCTCCATTTTAATCTGTGTACTCTGTGAAATGAAACATCATGCAAAATTACTGGGTTTTGTCTCTGAAGAGCGAGAGCACACTGATACAATGACATATTTAATCAGAAGGAATATATTTATTAAGAAGGAATTATGTGTCAAAAACTGTGACTAAATGACATGGGAACTGCTCAGAGATACCAAGACACAAAATTTACACTTTCTGTTCCATTTCTATGAAATGAGCATTTAAAGGTCAGGAAGAAAGGCTAGTATTTGCATTTAAATGGAGATATTTTAAGTTGAAATGGTGATTGCTGACCTCTGTCCTGACTCAAGTGGATTTTTGTTTTGTTTTTAGGACTCAGAATAAGGCACTAAAAAAAAAAAGGTGAAAATACCATAAATCAGTAAAATGCTAAAACTAACTCCAGTTCTGCTTTATTTCTACCTGCTTGCATATATTTGGTCTTCATCAAGCTGTTCTGTGCTTTGTGTAATTTTAAATAGATGTTTGGCCTCTAAGCACTGCGTAGAGTCTCCTGAAGAGGAATACTTGATAAATTCAAGGAATCTGACAAAGAAAATACCAGGGGAAAGTGCCAGTCCTCCCCTTTGAGCTCTGTTCTCTCAGAGCACACACATGTCTCAGTTTAGGCTGTTCATGGGTCTGTGGTTCAACCCAACACGTACCTGAGAGAGCTGCAACTTTTTCTGTTGTGTATCAACAGTGCATAAACCGATGTTCCAGCTTTGGAGCTACACCAGTCTCAAGGATTCAGGTTGGATTTGAAGTGTGTTTTTCTTTCTGCCTACTCAGTGCTGCTGGGTGGGATGTTGGTAACCTGTGGCTGGTACCTCCAGACTCAGCTGTGTGTTCCCCTCTGGAGCAAGTGGTGCTCGCACTGCACTGCGTGGCTGGGAGCTGAGACTTACTCCTCACATTATTTTGCATTGAGTGGAAGCTTTAATGCAGCAAAGATTGGTTTTCCCATTCTCCTCTTGATCTGTGGGAGGTGTAGGATAGACAAAAGATGATGATACAGCTGTGCCAGTTCCAGCCTGGGGCAGGCAGTGTTAATCCAGAAGTCACAATCCCGTCCTGTGAGATGGCACTTCAGGTGAGACTCGAGGAAACCGGTCTGTGTCCCAAGTTCTAGAGGGAATTTTCGCTTGGTGTCACACGGCTTCCAAGTGTGTGTGGAAAAAAACCCCCATGTTACCTTTTGAGAACTGCCTCTGAGATGTCACCTGCATCATCTTCTGAGCTGTCAAGAGTGGCAGCAAAATTTTCACTTATTTGTTAAAGAACCTTCTCTCTACAGGGGTTTGCTGCCTTAGAAATAACGCAGTAGAGGGGGAGAGACACGTGGAAAATGCACAACCTGAAAGACACTTAAAAGACACTAATACTTGAAGAGAAGCTTGCTATACTTAAGCCTTTAAGTAACTGTATTTCTGTGCAATGTGTTATGCTGTAGACAATCTCTGTAATTAGGTAGCATTTAGATTGCCTGTGTATTTACTCTCTTTAAGAAACACAGGCTATATATTTCAAATTTGCTAAAGGGAGATTGAGTAGTTTCAGATATTTCACTGCTGACATCTTCCTGAAAAATTCTAGGCTTAAACCAACATGGTTATGGCTTGTTTTTATCATTCTGAAAGATGAAATAGTCTTCTGAACTATTGGAACTACCTGCCTTGACTGGCGTGTGCACACAGTCAGAGAACTGGAGAAAAAAAACACAGCAGGAGAAGTTTTTATTACCCCTTGGTAATGATAATATCTTAAGACTTATTGGTAATAAAATAGTCAGCTAGAAATACGAGTTTTTAATTGATCCTGCCCTTTTAATAAATCATGTCCAGGCTTAAATATTCCCATTCCCACAGACTTGAGCAGGGGTGAGGGGTCAGCTCTCCTTGTAACTGCTCGCCTCTCGAAAAAGGAAGAACTTCTTTAATCAGCCCTCAGTTAGGGGTAAACCAAGGTATTGAATTTTTAGTTTCGTCTGTGCTGCCTCATGAGTGACTTCCAAGGCTGCCGGGGTGACTCCTGTTTTTCCTGGGAGTGCTGCATTGCGGTATGTCTGGGTCTTGAGGTACTGAGACGTCGATACACTTGGTCAGTCAGAAACACACTTTCTTTTTTCAACATGATTTTTTTGAGTCTTGCCTCATGTTGGCTTTGAATTATTAATTGCATTTATTAGCTATGATTAATATTGATCACTCCTCTTCATTTTCTGATGTCCATTTTGTAGCAGGAGCCCCAGCTCCCCGTGATGGACTTTCTCTTTCCCTGTTAATGCTGAGGGATGCTGGTGCTCATGGCTGAGCAGTCAAGGACTGAAAGTTCACAGCTTCCTGCTGTTGCTTTCTCTAGTGAGAGAATTCTGCCTAGAGAGATGATGGTTCAGTGCTGGTATAGTCTATTTTTGCTTTTAAAGGTATGGTTTTTAAACTAATGAGTCTACTTTGCATGTACGGACCGTTACATCTGTATGTAAATACTATGATTATTTGGTTTTCAATCTGCAGAGGAAACTTAGAACGTGTTGATAAATATATTTGAGCTCTGCCACCTTTATTTCCTCACAGATTTGTCATGTTTTTTTGGTACCTGCTGATGTGGCTTTTGGGGTAATATAAAAAAGGTACATGTTTTTGCTAGTAAACAATTCATCATTGAGCAACTGGAGCCACAGAAGTGTTCTTGCATGAATAAGACTGACATCACCTGAATGAGAGTTTAAATTAGTTCCACTTCTCCAGTTTTGAGCATCAAACACTTACTGTTGAGCTTGGGTTTTAAGCATTGGGAGGGTTTTTTCTGCATGTTCCAAGTATTAGACAGTCAGCGTGTGTGTAGAACAACATCTTTACCTTAAATGTGTGACGGGAGGTTACAGTTGTTCTTGTTAAACAAGATGTGCTTGTAGACCTAAAATCTCTGACTGCTCAAACGTATTTCATATGTACACGTGAACACATAAATATTTCACTGTCAGGAAGTAACAACCTATTCTGTTTTAGCTGAGGAAGGTAAGGCTGTTCAAAAACCAGGATTATTAGTATAGAAGCTTCTAAATTCAGGGCTCATTAATCAATTTTACAATCAGAGCAGCACAAATAACAAGTGTGTCATCTGGAGCTGTGATTATTTCCATCGACAGCAGTTTAAAATGTGACTTGTGTAACTAAGGTAATAAGTGGGAAGTACCAAAAAAAAAAAAAAAAAAAAAAATAAATTCCCCAAAGACCATCACATTTTAAATTGGAGGTTATATAACAAGTGAGAAGGAGCCAAGAAAACTTATGGCTCTTGGTTTTTGCAGAGTGAAGGGTGAACTTTTGACATGCTGACTCCTCGTCTGAATTTGAGATACACTAACTTCATATCTTGTGACATTCAACTGGGAGCCAGTTACTTCTGGCCAAATTCACAAGTCAGAGGAATCCTTCTATTTATTTCAGCCAAACCCGTTTTTTGCAAGTGGTACCAGCATTTTCACGTTTCTACTGAGGGCATTCATAAGGGGAAGAAAACTAAGGAAGCAATAAAAGCAAGAAGATAATTGTCAGGAATACGAAATGGGAAAAAAGGAAAAGTGATTTAAACAAAAGAAGGAAAAGCCAGCTAGGAATTACTTACGCTTTTTCTGGTCTGCTTTCATTAATGTGGAAACCAACTTTCTGAAGGAATGAGAAACTCCTGTGTTAGCCTAGGGAGAGAAGTACCAGAAAACATTTGCAGTGCTGTGAACCTGGTCTTGCTGGCTTCATTTTGATTTCCCCGGTGCTTATAGCTTTGAACCCAGCAGTAAAGGTGGGCTGTCTGTTGCCACATCTTATTAACCACTCTGCTGTTTAACCGTGCACCGAGCAGGGGTCGTTGATACGGCTGGGCAAGGACGCGTCTGACACCCTCTATGGTACAAAAGCGACCAAGACCCTTCTTAGTTTTATGAAAATAACCTAAAGAAGTGCAGAAAAGAGATTTTTTGGGGGGGGTATAATATGGAAATAGCAAGGTAGGGAAAGAGATTCTCAGCTGGTTTAACATGGGAAGCAGATGTATGTGCATCAGCCAGAGCTCCCAACGGGCTCCTCAGCTGTTGCTCACAGAGCTGCCCAGGTCCTGAGATGGTGTTTTCTTTTCTCTGTCAAAAAAATATTTGAAGCCAGTGGGTGTTCCAATTTTTTTGTTTGGTGTGTGTCTTTAAGTGATATTTTGGAAAACAGTTCAACTTGTGCTACACTGAGGTAAATAGATCTGCCCTGACTTGTCAAATGTCAGTGAAGTCACTGACCTTAAATTTTGTGTGTGTGATCCTGCTGAGGTTTTAAGGTTTCTATAAATGCTTTTTTAAAGAAACAATTTTTTTTTATTATCCAGTACTTAAATATTCCCAACACTGGAAAAAACTCAGTTAGGTGCACCATTCCCTGTGGTTGGATAAACATGTACTCCATCTAGAGTCAACACCATAAACAGCACAAGCATGGCAGGCTGTGTGCTTGGCTCTGTAATGATAAGCAATTTCATGAGCTTCTTTTTAGTGATGTTTAGAAACCATAAATATAACAAAACATGAATCTGTCACAGCACATGATGGTGGCAGCCTACTGAGAAGATAATCTTGATGCAATTAAGGGTGTTCATAGTGGGTTTTGACCAGTAAATGATTGTAAATTGAAGAAAGATGCAACAGCAGTAGGGACACACGTTACAGACTCCATCAAACGCTCAGGCCCCCAGCTGCCCTAAGGTGTGTGTGCCAGGCAACCACTTTTGCAATTACAAACACTGTACAGGTCTCATTTCCTCAGATACATTTATCTTTTTGTTACCTTTGTATGAACATGGTTTCCATGGAAGAGTAGTCACACAGTGTCAAAATAAACCACTGCCAAAATGAGTTCTCTGCTCTCTGCTGAGCTGGAGAAATTCTGGCTGAGTATTCATCTTCGTAGCCTTGTGCTTCCAGTTCCTTTTAAAATGCACTTTTAAAAAATTTTTAGCAAGGCTTACAGATAAAAAGATAGATGTACAGAGATGTATAATGACAGCTTAAGGTGACAATTTCCCACTATATCATGTCTTCATTGTGTGATGTCAAGAATCATTTGTTAAAATTTTCTTACTGTGAATGTATTTAGGTCCTGTGAAGTTTGAAGTCTCCCTTTTTACTCCACGTTCAGCTTTTAAAAAAAGTCTACTTGATAATATGAAGATTCTAACTTAGTCTGACAGATCAATGGAAATTTAAAGTTGTCTTGTCTGTCCTTTTTATGTTCCTTTTCTGCCAATGAAAATACTGCCACATGGAGATTGTCAGTCATCAAATAACACTAGGATAGGTTTCCTCGTGAGTTTTGGCTGTCAGCAGGGTGTGTGGAGCATAACACAGAATGGTTTCAAATCCCTCAGTACCCACACATTACTCAGCAGGAGAACAGGTCTTGATCCTTCCCCCTTTAATTTGAAATAATGTTTTTCCCAATCTGTGCTAAATCTTTAGAGATTTGCTTTTAGATTTGCTTACAACACAAGATCCTGGTGTGATCACGTGTGCTGTAAAGGATTTTTCTATGCATGCCCTAAATTTTGATTTAGGAGCTGGTGCGCTGAAATACGGATATAAGAATGCAGCTGGCAATTAATGTTAAATGTCATCAAAAAGTTTCCTATAACCCTTTTTGCATGGACTTGCAAGAAGAACGACACACACTAAAGAGTAGATTTAATTAGATGTCAGCTTTGTTAAACTAATTTGTTTAGAGATGTGTCTGGCAAAAGAGTTGGAGAGTGCGCTGCAGGTCCCTGTTTATATCAGACAATTTTTGTGGGGCTGCCTTCATCTGCTCTCCCTTCCTGCTCTGATTTCTGTCTGTGCTTCATCTCATCCCTGTGGCAGGCATTAGAGCCCAGCCAGAGTCCTTAACTTTTGTTGCCTTCACCTTTCAACTGATTTCAAGGAACCAGACTTCCATGGAAAAGATACTTGCCCTGGACATCTGCTGCTTGCTAATTGATTTAGTTTAAGCAGCAACATCCTGATCTGCCTGGATAGATGCTGAACGCAGTGGTGGCGGTGGAGAACAGAATTTGGATATGCAAGAGGGAATCATTCCCTATCCTGACAAGGCCATCAAACACAAGGAAATTTTATCTTACTGTGAGTCTGTGGCTATAAAAGTGGGTTGCACTTGAAAAAATACATCTGTGCACCGTATACCTTGTCAGCTGGGACAGAAGATGTCCTGCCTTACTTAGACCTCTTTCAAAACTAACTAACTTAAACAGGACCTGAGGACATGAATCACAAACCAGAAAAGGTCCTTGACCTCTTTCATTCTGCTTGACCAGCAAGTGCTGCCCTGTCTCCGAGGCTGCACTAATTATACTTTCTCATTTCAGCCTTGCATTGTGTTAAATGTTGTTTTAATTAAAAATAAATAGGTAAAATAACTCCTTAGAAGTGGTATCCCAGGAACAGAATTCTTCAGGGTATTTTGCTAAACTTAGGCTTGTTTTCATCAATTTTGCTGGCGGATAGATGTCAATTCTGTGATCTCAGTTATGTATGTTAAAGCTAAAGGAATAGTTAAAAGGTTACAGCTAAAATTGACCTTGAAGCCGTTTGATGTTCAGATCTTTCTTGTGTTGACAGGCCTGCTCAAGTGAAGGTCGTTGCTTGAGCAGGAGTTTTCACTTCTCTATAACACTCACCTCAGAAAAATCTTACATTCAAAGTGGAATTTATGGGGCTGTTGACTTTCAGCCTCTGGATGAGTCAAACTGGGTCCCCCTAAGTGGTCCATTGATCCATTTCCCACCAAATTCACACTTTGAAGCTAATACCAGGACGTGTTTTTTGTCCAGTAGGTTTATGTTTTTCCTCACTAGATATCTGAGGAATACCTTATCTTTGTCCTTCACAGTATGGAAACAGTTAAACCACGTGAATGCTTAATCATTCCTTAGCCAAGGAATGGATGGAATTTATTCAAGATGCACTGCTCTGTATGGGTCTTATGCTGCACCAGAGCATGTCAGAAATGTCCAGCATTTCATCAAGCACTGAACTGAGCCATGTGACTAATTCCTGACCATCTTTCCTCAGTCACCAGTGGGAGAAAGGAGTGGTGACCAAATTTTGTTCCTGCTGGCTCTTGTGCTGCTTTTCCCCAGTGTGTGTGAGCTGCTGTGCCTCTAATTAAGTGCAAGGTTTGGTGTGCAGTTATGAGTTTGTTCATTTCATCATGGAAAACCTGTGCCAACCCCTTTGTGGTTTGGATTTTTTTAAGTCTCATTTTGTAGCTTAGCCTTGCTAGCCCAGAGTCTTAGTCTTTTTTCTCTCTGAACTCCCTGCAGTTTGTCTCCATCGTTTGCAGGAGTCAGCGTGGTGTGGAGGTTAGGTAATAAATCTGGGCTCCTGGCTCTGGCTCAGCCTTCCCGTGTGATCTTGATAAATCATTTACCCTTATTGCCTCAATTATGGAGCAAAAAGAGGTAATATTTACTTACCTCAGAGGCACTGTAAAGTTAAAATGTTTGAGAGCTCTTCCACCTATTTCAGTGGCTAGTTATGTGTCTTCTGTCTTTTTTTCTTTTGGCCTCCACACTGAACTTTGTGTTTGGTGTCTCTTTTTTCCACCCTTTTCTCCCTCAGTGCCCACTACCCATTTTCTACCACGGTGATTTTGCCCATAGTGGAGGGTGACACTCTCTGGCTCACGATGTGCCACCGGGTGGGTCATCCTGAAACTCTGCTCTTGGAAAGTCTTCTAGAACCTTTTATTAGGCTGCAAATCTTTGGTGGGTTTTTTTGTCCAAACTTTGCAAAATTGTGGCTTCGTAATGTGTTTCTGCTTTGTTAGTTTTCAGTTAAATCTTTGTATAAAGGTTCAAAGCAATGGTGCCCTTTCATATATTCTACTTGTGCTTTTTTCTTTTACTTAACCTTTTTGTATTGGTTTAAGAAGTGCCTCTAGGAAATTGTACTATATTCTCAGTTAGGGAACAGTAAGTTGTTCAATTACCTCCTTACAAATACACCTGTATCATTAAACAAAGTAAAACCTCTTAGGTTTGGAGGTAGAGCAGAGGTTCCTGGGCACCTGAACTACTTTCAGACAACTGTTTGTGCAGTTGTATCATCAGAGAACACATATTTTGTGTTCCTCTGTGAGTGCCTGTCACAGGGATTATGTAAAAGACAGATGGAAAAACAACTTTTGAAAAGGAATATGCTTGAAAGTTGAGTACCACTCTTCTTTTCATTTGCCCATTTATTTTCCATAATAGATTTTAAAAATAACAAACCCATAAGAATTTGGGCTTCTTTTTGTTCATTTTCCTGGGGATGTGAACAACCATTTCTCAAAGGTATTTTCAAGTGAATCTGGGGCTCTTCTCTCTGTATTTATTTTTGTAATGATAGAATAAAATATTCCAAACATTTGTAAGTTTTGCGGAGATTAATCTACACTGCCTTTTAATGAGAGTTATGCCTATTTAAAATGCACTAATGATACCTATTAGGATTGCAGGTGAAAACATCCCTGTTCCTGGTCACTCAGTAAAGGGGATGCACAACCAGGCTGTCACTCTGAAATAGGTTGTCTGTTGTTTTTGGGGTGTTTTTTTATCTCTCCCCACAGTTAGACAACTTCAGACTTCTTTTTTTTTTTTTTTTTTTTGGTCTGCTCTCTATGCTGTCCCTGGTAGAACTTGGTGAAGTGTTTACCTCGAGTCCAGAGCCTGTCAGGAGTTGCAGGCTTAATCAACAGACTCCAGGAGAGATTACTAGAAAAGTCAGTTGAGCTCTTCTCTCAAGATCTGGACATTTTCTGCAATCCTTCAGCTTCCAGGGCACAAGGTGGAGCCTCTCCTTAACCCCAGTTCTCTCCATATCTCTCTGCCTCACAGGCTCTGGGATTTAGATCGACATTCCTTACAATCAAACAGGGCTTTGAATCTCACGGAGATTTAGACCCAATGGAGTACAGAATCATGGCAGGCCCTTGTATTTTTAGCAACAGGTCCATTCAGAGGTGGTTCATTTAATGATCCTGTCTCTGGCTGGAGTTCCTGTTCCTCTACAACTCTCCCACAGCGAGGCAGTCGGAGAGTTTAGCCTTTGGAAGCTAAATCAATAGCACACATCCAGGGGGATGGAGATCCGCAGGCATTAGCGGCAGAACTTCTTGTTCCCATGCCAGTAACTCCTGTGCCTCAAACTCTGAGCGAGAGACACTTGCGTGAACTAAAGTGTATGTGGGAGTTCAGTGCTCGTAGTCAGTCCTTCTTCTCCAGTGATAACTCTAAGGTATCAATTAAAATAATGATTATGCTGTTTAAACAGCACCTGGTTGGGTTTTTTTCCTCCCTATTTTGAATTGGCACCACTTTAAAAGCCAGTGATCAAGTTGTTGCTTTATTAATGTAGATTCAGTGAATATACTAACTAATGACTTTGGAATTTGATGTGACGTGAATGTTCTATTAATGCAGAGGAAAAATTAGGCTATCATCCCTGTCAAGCAAGAAACAAAGAGATGATAAATGGGGTGAATAGTTGTCCCAGCTCCATGCAGCTTCGTGCAACTCTGAGGTACCACCCTGAGATTATCATTTGAAGAGTTATTTTTAGAATGAAAAAAAGAATGAAAAGAAGCAGCACTTGCCATGTGTTAGATCCCTGAAATGACAACGTGTAACGGGACCTTCCTGGGCGCACACAGGACAGGGAAGTCATCTTATTTCAGCCTCAGCATCCATCCCTGCTGGATTACTGCGGTGCAGTGTTGTGAGAGAGAGTTACTGCCACAATTTTCAGTAAACTTGAGCTTTGTCTTACTACCTTTTGTCATTTCAAAGGCAGTAAAGCCCCCTGCAATGAAATTGCCTCTGCCAAGTGATAGGGAGCTGTTCTGTAGCACCTGCAGCATTATGCTAAGGACTGGCTTAAGGTCTTCCCTCCCTCAGGTACCGTTTAATAGGATGAATACTGCACCCATTTGTTCCAGAGGTATATTCCTCTAAAAGGTTTCTTTATTGACTTTTTTTTTTTCAGTGTTCCCTTTCTGTAATTTCTGTGGAGTTTAATTATTAGCCCCAGGTATCCTGGTTGAAATTCAGACTGTAAGAAATGGAGGTTTAAATTGAGACTTGTCTTTTGAAGTGCTGCAGAATAGTTTTAATATAGTTGCTATAATGTATGTTTTTCTGTTTATACTGTTGGGTAAATGAGACAAAAATGAGAGCTTCTGTCTGCGTTTTGGTATATGAAGTCAGAGTCCCAGAGCAAATGTCTGTGTGATTAAAGTGGTATTGAAGCATTATTAAAAAGCTGTAATTTCAAATATTTTATGCTTTGTTTCACATATAGTGCATCTACAGTGAAGACTAGTTACTGAATGTAATTCTGGTGCTTGCACTCTACTGAAGTCAAAGAAACTTTTCATTGGTCCCTGTTGGCTTTGGATCAAGTTCTTGGTTTAAAGTATTGATTAAAAGAGAAACTCAATCTGAATGGAAAGCCAAGAAAATTGATGCAGCAAATGTGGTGAATTAGCAAAAAACAAACACAAAAAAAGCAGCTCCCAAAAGACTGCATCCACATATGTAATTTGTTCCTTTGATTTGATGAATCTGCTTCCAGGTGCTTATTCCAAAGGCATCTGAGTAGTGGCTTTGCCTGTACCTACCCATGCTCCATTTTCTCCTCTTCATTCCTTTTCTAATAACTCTGCCTTTTAATAGATTTTGTTTTCCTAGTATTTATTAGATTGCTGTGCAGTAAAAAAATATGATCAGAGGAGACTTAATTAAGGGCTGCTGCAGCTGTTGAACCTTAGAAGGCAAAATACTGTGGCAATGAAGATTGTCAAGCACCCCAATAAAAGATGAAGTGCCCACTGGGAGAACCAGCCTTGTCACTTAAAATCTGGTAGCCTAAGAGGGAAAAGGAGAATTTTTATTCATTTCATCCCAAGTGTCTGCTACATTCCTGTCTTTCCCAAATCACAGTCCTCAGCAATACAAATGCATGTGTTTAAAAAAGCAAAGGGGAAACAGAATGAAGTAGTTTCTCAAACAGCTCCCCGAGGTCTGCCATATCTAAATACTGTGAATGAAAATTGCTGAATAAAACGAATGCAATCTGTTTGACAAATCATATGCTGATTTACCTGGGTTTTTATATCCTTGGGAGGATTATGCAGCAGAGAAAACAGCTCAAAAAGTAATATAAATCCAGAAAACCCAACGCAGAACTTGGTTGTGCAAACCTGCTATGTTTCAAGTCACATTGATCTGACAGACCTCTGCTTGTAGTTTTAAACTAAATTACAGTTGAGTAAATGATGTTTTATACATCCCTTTATGTGTTTGAACTCTTAACCATCCAGATTAGTAAAATTAAGGCAAATTTGAAGGACATGCAGAGCTGCAGCCCAGGTAGAGAGAGGAGTAATGAGGGTGTCATTTGTCACAGCCCTGCTCGCTGGGAGTATGGTCAGGGTTTGATGCAGAGCCAGAAACACAGGATGCATTTCAGGGAGGTACCCCTGGTGATGGTTACACCTCCCTCTCTTCCACAACACGCCCTTTTCCCTGTGCACCTTGTTCCTTTGGCAGAGCCACTGTGTCAGGAAAACCCATAATCCTTTTGAGCAAGAAGCAACTGCTGCTGAATGGGTGACTTCATCGGGCTGCAGGTGAGACCCCTTCCCCACCCACTGGGGTCAAACAAGCCTTGGCGTGGTCTTCAGGTAGGGAGAACATTTTGAAGACCTTCCGTGTGCAGAGAAAGCATCTGTAGCAGCAGAAGTCCATGTGCTTTGGCTTTTAATTATGCCAACCATTCCATTGGTGAAATTAATTCGTGGGGAAATAGAGTTTGGAGATATGGAAAGGAGAAGAGGGAGAAGTTCTGCACCCTTATGTACCCTCAAATCACCACCCATATCTTCAAAATACGTTTTATAGGCTTAAAACTCATTCCTGCTCATGGGAGGAGCCAGCGGGAGATGCTATTTTACTGCATGTATATGCTTTACAAATTATGACACACTAAAGTGTGGGTCTCAGTGTCCCACAGAAACATCCACATTTTGGCCTCATGGAGACGTAGTCATATTCTCCCAAACAGATAAAATGGAATCTAATACAGGTTTATTTTCTTATCCCTGAGCTTAACCTTCTTTCCAAAGAAACAAGGAAAATACGTGACTTACAGTCTCTGTTTCCTGAGAGAGCTTGTTCTCATTATCTAATGGGTCTGTAAAAGGAGGCTTTTGTTCCTACTTTGATACCCGACGTTTGGTGGCTTTCATTTCTCAATAGGCTGTGGCAACCTTTGGTCCTCAGGTTCTGCTTTCTAAACAAGCACACACTCACAAAAAGAGAGATTAACAGGTATTTTTCTATTCAGAACTTGAGGTGAGATCACTTCTCCTTTCAAAAGATTTGTGTTTTTAAGAGCAGTTGTGTAGTTTTGTGGCATTTTAGCTGTTTCGTCATTTCATCTCATCAATTACTTTTCGGAGTCAGAGCCACAGAAGATACATTACGTTGATGGTCAGGTATCTTTTAAAACATTTCTTCCAGTTTGAGTTTGTCTGGCCTCACTGAAAATTCTGGAAACCCCATTATAGAGTCTGTGTTTTTAGGTAGAGCTGGTGAAGAATTTTCCAAGATCAATTTTTCTCTTCAGAGCTCACCAGTTCCTCAAAAGAGAAATGTTTTCAAGAAATTTATTTTATATGCAGCCAATGGACCTGAATAAGCAACTGAGATCTACCAATGTGCTGCCTGCTTTTTAAAGTTTAATTATTTCTTTATTTTCTCCTGTTTGTAGAGTTGATCAGGTGGGTCAGGTGTGTTTCCCTGAGTTTTTGCAGTTAAAATTTCTGTGCTCTGGAAGAGCATGTATATTCAGCTACAAATTCTGGATAGCTAAACCAACTTAAAATTACTTAGTTTTTCTTTATATGAAGTTATCAAATCTGTGCAACAGGAAAAGAAGTGATTTATTGAGGAGTGAGTGTTGGGGGTTTTGATACACAATCAAAATTATGTAGTTCTGATTTTTCTGCACCATTATTTTATTTTTACTGGAGAATAAAAGTGTCTCTGAGCATCCCTCACAATGTTGTTGGATAGAAGACCAATGAGAATACGTCTTATAAATTAAAAAATAAGTTTCCTTCCTGTATTCAAAGGGGAGCTTAATGAGTTTTTCACACAGCAAACAGCAGTGAGTTTTTTATGAACAGGCCTACCGTGGCTGTGGTGAAGGCTATGTAAATCACAGCCATGCATATTTATCCATGGACTTCTTGTGGGAATATATTTGGGGGCCTCTAAGCATATATCAGAATTTGTTCCAGGGAAGGGAACTTATGAGGGAGGCTTATTATCCCAGGAGTGGAATTAAGGTGAAATTAACAAGTAATTGAAGTTATCTTTGATCATGATTTTTCATTCCTTTTTTTTCCCTGCTCTAAGGAAGTGAATATTTTTGATGTTCAGTAGAGCAGTACAATGCAGCACGGAGGAGCATAATGCTGAATTTTCATAATAATGTTTGTAATGCAAATGAGGGACACTTCAAAAACAGGTTGATTAGCATTTCTTAATAAATTGCCAGTCTCCTCCTTTTTTCTTCATTAATTCTATCAGCAGATTACATAGGTAGATTTTAGCATTAGTGAATGTGAAGTGTGTGGTGGCTTCTCATGATATAATTATTTGGTGGCTCTAAATAGTTTCAGATTGCACGTTTAAAGTGGTTCCTCCAGCACTAAAGCATTACAGTGAATTAATGAGCTGCTTGTCACCTCTGGGACCCTTCCTTTGAAATCCAGTCTGGCTTAAAGTGAACTCCTACCATGGCAGGCCAGCAGCTGGGAAAAGGTTAGAGGATGAATGAGCTCCAGGGACGTTGCTGAACCTCTACAGGAGCATATATTTACTTTAGTGCTGTTTTCCAGAGATCAAACCTGTGCAGTTCCTCCCACAGCCGGCATCAGCCAGCCGGAGTATTCCCCGTTCCCACTGTGGCTCCCGGGGATGGGATGTGCTCTCCTCTCCCTTCCCGGGTTCCTGTGAGGGAGGCTTGGCAGCACAGCCCCTGGAGCAAACGAGCGGCTTCTCCTCCCTGTGTGTCATTTAGGCTTTTTCCTAATTAATTTTGTCATCTTTTTAATTGCCAAAGATTCCCCTTGTTCCCTCTTGTCCTTTCTTGCATTTTTAAAAATAATTTATTCTCTTCTTTGTCTCCCAAATCTCGCCTTTCCCCAGTGTGTGGGTTTTAGTCTGCTTTTCCTCTGTTGTTTCCCACTGGGAGACCAAACAAATGATCTCGCATGTCCTCCCCTGTCAGACACCTGTGAGGAGTTATCTGCTGCCCTTTTTTTGTTCTCATTAGAGAGACTTCAGAGAATGAAATGCTTGTTGTGCTGCTTTGATTTTTAGAGGAGAAACAGGAGTGACATTGTATGAGTTTCCAGTTCAGAGCATCGTGGTGAGCATAAGTCTCTGCCCCGGTTTTTGATTCCAGCCAAGCGTCTCTTTGCCGGTCAAATGTATTTTCCTGACTGCACAAGGCAACAACAAACTGAGTTGTCAGGGACAGAGTGTTTAACTGATATGTGCAACTTGCGATAAGCATACAGATTGCACAGCTGAAGCTGGGAATTTGAAAGCTGTGGAATAGTGTCATGGATTCATAGAAGAGTTGGGGTTAGAAGAGACCTGTAAAGGTCGTGTCACTCAGCCCCCTGCGATGAAGTTGCATCTTCAACAAGATCAGGTTGCTGAGAGGACAGACTGAAGGTCCTCGCTCTCCCTGGAGGAGCTCTGAGTTAGGGACACTTTCATCCCTTCTGTGTTTCCTGCTGTCTTACCTGGTGTGTTTTGGCACGGGGCTGGGTGGTTGTGATCTCAACATCTTGCTGCTTCTAAGGTTCTTCATGGGATTTTTTTCCCTCCAAATTTGAATGTAGAAATAAAGGATAACCCTTCCTCTTATCCTGGAGTCTCATCTTTGTTAGTAAATCATCTTGACAATCTTCTTCCTTTCTTGTGTGTTGATTTTGATGAGGTAATTCATCAAAAGCCTGTTGTAAGCCACTTCTTAGGCCTCCTGTCACTTTAGCTGGTTTTGGATTACAGCTCAGCAGTCAAGCCAAGCCTGGCAGCTCCGTCCTCTGATTTCCCTCACAATACTGCAGGGAAGTCATGTGGAATTCTCCTTTTTCAGTAACATAGTCACTTAAATTTGGCATTTGGGATAAAACCATTATTTGCACTATTGATGATTTCTTAAGCTCTTTGCTGTTGATACTGAGTTGGATCTTGACTGTTCTAAAAACAAACAGCTCCAAGTAAAAACAAGTAGCTCCAAGAAGGTGCGTAGTTTTAAAATGCAACATTTGACTTGTGTGGCAAGTTTACACTGATGGCTTTTGCTGTCCTTCTTTTTTATTTGATTTGAAAGAGTGAGATGTATTATTTAAAAATCATTGTTGCTGAATGAATTGAGTGAAGGAAATTAATTTGTGAAACTACCTTAATTTTGAGAAAAATGTTGCTATATTTTTTTTCCCCTGTGCTTCAGGTTTTGAATTAGAACCACAGCAAAGTCTGGGTTGGGAGGGACTTGTAGAGATCATCTGGCCTGATGTTCTGTGGCAGGACTTAGGTTTGATTATCCAGGACATGACCAAGCTGAGCCTTGATTTTTTCCAGCAAGGAGATTCCTCCACTTCTTTGAACATTCTTTTCCAAAGTTCTGTTGTTCTCATGGATGATTTTTTTTTTCTATGCTGTTACCTCATGTTTTGTCAAAATACATCCTGATGAGAAGAGTACGTCTGCTTTCTCTATACCTACTTTTTTTAAGCAGTTGAAGATTATAACTAGATCTTCTCCAGCCCACTACCTTCAACTTTTCTTCATATGAGAAGTTCTCCAATTCTCTAATCATCCTGGTGACCTTTCACTGGACTCTATCCATAATTTTCCAGTGCCTTGAAATGTGGTGGGACCAAAACTGGACACATCATTCCAGGAATGATGTAACAAGTGCTGAATAGAGTGCAGAAATCACATCCCTTGGCCTGCTGCAGTCCAGGACATGGTTTGTCCCCGTTGCCTCAAGGGTGCTCTACTGACTCACATCCAAGTTTCCACCTGCCCAGATCCCCAAGTGCTTTAGAGCAGAGCTGTTTTATGGACCTGTGTATGTCCAGGTTGTACATCTGACCCCTAAATCAGCTCTTTACAACTACAGGTATCTCCAGCTTGTTGAGTTTGAGTGGTGTTGGGTCACGACTCTTGCAGCAAGATGTGCTGGGAGGGAATTACTGTGAGTGTCTTCTGGAGGAAGGACAGGATGTGTACACACACACAGCCCCTTCTCCACAGGGCTCTGATACTAATGGAAGGGGACTGGTGTTTTGATTTCTTTATGCCTACAGGAGCAATGTGGTTTGTGATCAGAAAGATACTGTAATAGTATGAACTGTCTCTGCCTTGCTTAAAGATGCCTGCCCGGCTTTTTTCTCTCTCTTTTGCAAGCTGACCTGCTCATTTGCTTGTTCTCCAAGATAGCCATCCAGAAACCAGCTCCAAAGCCAGAGACAGAGGTTGTGTGAGCACAGCCTTCCTCAGCAGGGCTCAAGGGCTCAGGGAAGTGGCTTCCAGGCTCACCTGGGCTGGAGCTCCAAGTGATCTCAAGCCTGTTGTGAAAGACATGTCCTTCCCACAGGGCCCTGCCTAGCAAGGCAGAAAGAGAGGAGGAGGCGAGAGGATGTGCACTGCAGCCTCCCCACCCGCCCCGTGGGCTTTGTTCATGCTCTGCTGCTGCCTCCAGCAGCTTCCTTCCCAAGGTTTCCTTGGGCCATAGGCTGCAAACTCTGTCACAATTATGGTACAGATGAGCACTGCCAAAATTCCAGATCGCTTACCGAGCTGACAGTCGAATTCATTTATTCAGTGGAAATGGGGCTGTGCTGCCTGCAACGCTGAGGCAAAACAGCTGGAAGAGCTGTGGGAGGAGGATAGGCTGGCTCAGAGCAGGAGGTTGGGGAGGAAGGGCTGCCCAGCCCAACACACACTCTGCTGGCTGACCAAGAAGGAGCAGTGATGGAGCTTCTGCTCCCTCCTGTCTTTTTACTCAAAACCTGATGTGTTGTCAGGTGCCTGGCCAGCTTCCCAACATGAAGCTAAAACTCCACAAAGGATTATTTTTATTTTTTTTTTTAAAGCAGAGAATAGTTGCAGTTTTTATTGATCTTGAAGTGCTTTATACCTGAGTCTGTGGCTCTCGTGGTGCCTTGTGTCACTTGACAGGAGTTAACCAGGACTCTTGATAGATGGATGATACAGGGCCAGCATCTCTGTTGAGCCTGTGGGCTCTTTGCATGATTGGATTAGGTCAGTTCCTAATGGGATCTTTTTCCATATCACAAGCCAGACTCAATACAATGTAATCAGGGAAGAGCAGCTATAATGCTGGCACTGCCAGTTGTAATAAAGTGAAAAATCAACTTCACTTTTTCTTAGGTTGTTGCAGTAATTTATTTTAACAATTAAAAATTAATTCAGTCAGGAATGTGCTATAAAGACACGATAGTGTTGCTGAGAGTCAGAGCTAGGGAGCTTTCCTACCTGCCCTTAAAGCCAGTGGAGAACCAAGAGGTGATCAGCATGGAATCTGATGCATTGAGGCACTCAACAAATTCGAATTCTGTGTTCTTATTAGGTGTTCAGAACTTGACTCTGAATGACTTTTTTAGTTGTATGGAGGGGAAACAAAAAAAGATATAAATATGGCAAGTTTAATTTAGGCTTGAGAGGACAATAGCGCTCAGCCTATTTATTAACATTCAGCTTCAGAAATGGTTTGGTTTTGTGGTTTAGTTTAAATAAGTCTTCAATGAATAAAGAAAACCAGAGACTCGTAACAAGTAAAGCCCAGTGCCCTTTGTCAGTAATGGAGCAGAAGCAGTCCTCCTTTTTTTCCATCACTTTATGTTTCCGATCACTTTTCCTTCTCTTATTCTTTCACTCTTAAGTTAAAACACATTCAAAATTGTGCTCGCATTGTTTGATGAAGGTGAAATTTTAGAAAGTTAAATGTTCAGAAACAGGACTAGTTTGATTTATGTTAGCTGTTCCCCTGGGAGCATTGCTTTGCTTCCAGGTGTAAAGGCTAAGGAAAGTCAAACAGTTCCCACATATTCCTAATACTATACCCCCTGTGCCTGATACTGCAGTGCAGTTTGGCCCAAGACCCAAGGGACTGTGTCCTTTGCAGGCAGCCTGTGACTGGTGGGAAGGGGAAGACAGATATCATATTCTGATCATACCCAAAAAAGGATCTGAAATGCCTTATTGACCCTGACACTTCCCTTACCAGAGCTGGATAGGGATCTGGTAAAAGAAAGCAATAACCAAAGGGGAAAGAAACCATGAAACTATATAGCCACAAGTTTGATCCTGGAGTTACAGGAATATTTTGAACAGGTGAACAGTGGATAGCAAATTCATGCTGAGAAAAGACTTTGGTAAGCAAAATAAACTTCTCCAATTAGTTTCCACCGTGATTCATTTAGATTAAATTTTCAAAAGGACTTACATCTGGGCTAATGTCAGCACTGGAAGATCAGTTTGCTACTGGAGAGTATGAAATTATATCTGCAAGGGCATGGTAGGAAGTGGCATCCATTTCATCAATTTCTTAGGAAATTAAGTTTTCAATTAAAATAAAATGAATTTCTCTTCCTAGAGTTAGGCCTGTAGAGGCTTCCATTTGGGAGATTATCATCAAACATCCACGAACAGATGGCTCCCATGTTTCTTTACTTATAACCTACCCAAGCAGAGAAAAAAACCAACCCACCCAAAATAAATCCCCACCACAAAACCCTCTCGGTGTCTACAACATCAAAACTGAAATTGCACTGCCAGTCTAGGATTCTTGATTTGATCTCCACTGGCCTGCAGGAAGAGGGTATTGAAGCAGCTAAGTATGTCACAGTGCTTGGTGTTTGATATTTTAAAAGTTAATATTCTGGAAGCCGTCATTAAAGAGGGTGAATAACTCTTGTTTGAATGCATGTGTAAGTGGTTTGATTTGGTCCCTGGTGAGTTTGGAGCCTCCAGCAGAGCTTGGGAAAGGTGTGATGTTTTCCAGTTAGGATCCCTCTGCTCTTCCCCCCAAATGTTGCCATCACATGTGTTTCCATGTTCCTCTTAAAGCTTTTGCTAGCAACATTTCCAAAATGAAAAGGAGCCTTTCAAAACCAGAGTTCAGTCGTTTCCCACAGATGCAGTTTGATTTATGTGTGGGGAGGCAGAGGTTTTATAAGTAAAGAGTTTATATTTGCTCTCAGCTGGTGTAGGTAGACATTTGGGAGTGCTCAAACCCTCCCCCTTCTCTCCATCCTGTGCTTTCACTTCCACAAAGCTGGAAATGCTACAGATATGCCAGACAAAGAGAAAATACATTCTTAAGTGGCGAAGGAGAAAATTAAAACAATAATAATAAAAAAAGCAAAGATCAACTCTGAGCAGCTGAAAGTGGCAGACAGAAAATACAAGAATTAAAATAACCCTACATTTGCATTCACAAAACTTCAAAACGTCCTGATCCTGAGATTTGTGCAGCCAGGGCAGAAAATATGTACTAAAGGTTGAAGGCAAGGCAAAGTGGAGGCAAGCACTGACCAAGAATGTTCAGTTTGGAGACAATAACACAGGGTAAAGGGAAAAATAAGAGAATTTTGAAAGGAAACATGTGAAAGGATAAAAGCTGGCACTGGAGAACAGTTTAATGCACTGAGGCACCAAATGGCCTGTGAGCTTTGCAAAGATGTGATGCTTTAGTTTCCCTGGAACACACAGGTATGACAATTTTGAAACAATTCAGATCAAATCTTGTAGAAAGATGAAGTTTCTGTCGTTTTCTTACCCCAAGTTACGCATTTTGCTATACTTGAAATGCAATCCTTGTTTAGGAATCATTAGGATATTGGTCTTGCTATGGTCACCTGCGTTCTGACAACTGTTGTGCAGGTGAATTTAGGGAAAGCCCCCAAACTGGCACGTGCTCTTTTCCATATAAAAATATTCTCGAGAGAAGGACAGGTAGAGAAATTCACGTGTAGAAAATAATACAAAATAATAGTCTTCAAGTATAATATCAATTCCAAATAGTTGCTGATACTGACTTAGTGAGAGCAGAAAGGAACCATTTGCAGTGAATAATGTATTAAGTGGTTGGAATGTGAAGTGTTTACTAAAATAACAGTAATTATACAAACCCAGCTAATGGCAGTGAAGTTGTTGGGAAGCCTGTGGAATGTGATATGTTGGTTTGCTGCAGTGTGAATGCTGTGGGTGAGTTGTCATGTTTTTGGGGTTTTTTTGCACAATATTCCGAAATTTTAAAGGTGTTTTTTAAAATTTCTTTATTTTGAGTAAGCCCGCATCACAACAAAATGTAATAAAAAGAGAAAAATGCGAATGGTTCTTCAGCATCTTCTATCTGGAGGCAATAGCTAACAATATATTTCAATATATTTGATTATGACATCACAGAGATTTGCTGTTTATTATAAGGACTGCATCCATATCACTCAAATACAGAAGCCTATTAAAGAACTTCATGTTCTCAACTGCAAAACTAAACTGATTCTGTGCCCACTGGCAAAGGCTGAAGTTTCCATTGACAAATGTGTGCGATATGTAAAGACTTGGATTTTTGTATTTTTAACAGCCAAAATTCATGCTTTAATGTTGTAAAGGATGTATTAGAACCCTGTCAAAATGCACTTTTAAAAATTTTATTCATTACTCAACATGTTTTCAAACACTTAATCTGTCTTTTGCCTTTTAATGTGAAAGTTAATCTGTCATCTGCTATTATTATCTCTTCTGATACACAACTGTCCTTTTCCACAGATGCACACGTGTGCAATGGAACAGTTATTTAACTTCAAAACTTGGAATCCAGCCCCAAGCCATAGTTGCCAAATCAGAATTGATTTTTTTTTTCCAATTAAGAATAAAAGCAACAAAGCACTAACCCACCATCTTTAGAAGGATTTTTATGAAAAGCGTTTTTACAATTTGAATTATTCACCTTCCCTTGTTCTGTTGAACCGTTTGGCAAAAAGACCCCTTGTCTGGGTATTGCAGGTAGGATGTGTTGTGAGAAACAAGGTGGTTTTTCTTCTAACAACCTGCTTTGTTTTGTGCATAATTTTAGAGGGAAAGGCATAAAGTAAGCTAATGAAATAACTGGAAATGGATTGGCATGTCACATGCAGGAGGGCACGTGGCCCCCGTTGGAATGATTATGATGAGTGGCAGGCATGGGCAGATGAAGTGGTTGCTTGTGCTCATGATCCATAACCTCCAACTTCGGAAAGCACCCCTAACAATGACAGCTGTTGGAAAAGAGAGAGTCCTGAGGACAGCAGGGGAAAAAGAAAAATCCCTGATTTTTCTCAGATTCCTGTTGTTGGTTCCTGAACCCCTTTGGCATTCCACACCTAGTTCCAAGCCTGGAGCAGCTGTCCAGCCCCTGTGGGATCTGCAGTGGCAGGATCATCTTGTGTGGGTGTGAGTGGAGGAGCCTCCCCTCTGCCCAGCTGCTGATTTCCCAAACTGAAGGGAAATTAATTGCCTACCATTGTCCACCGCTCTTCCAGGTCTTGTTGGGGCTGACTAATGGTTTCCAAAAGCATTAGAGGACAATTTCCGTAGAAAAGGATGGAGAGGCAGGTAGATGGGAGGAAATTGCCTGGGCTTTGTTTATTCTGGGGAGGCAGGATCAAAGCGGAGCACATATGTACATTACAGGGATTAATCCAGGCTTGGGGGCCCATCTCTGGATGGGTCCATTGCAAACATCTCCCTCTCCAAAGCCATGAGTTGACCTTTGCCTGCTGCAGACTCAGGTCTTGGCAGAGTTATCAGCAGGTCCCATGTGTGTAGGAAATCCATCCCGAATGGTTCTGGTGTCTGCTGAGGGTCAGTTATTGAAAGCTGGGACCTACAGTGATCTTGGGGTCAGGGGAATAAACTGTTCCGCTTACAAGGAAGCACCTTGTTGCTGACAAATTGACTGCTGAGTGGTAATAACTGTATAAATTAGCATTAGTTTTGTTTTTAAAAGCATAGGAGGTTTTGCACAACTGTTTAGCTAAATGGGGTATGTGAAAAGAATGAAGTAGTAGGCTTCAGATGTCAGGCTGGATGAAGGAGCAGGGGAAAGCATTACAATAACTGCTACTAACGGGGATGGGGAGGGCGTTTTGGCAACTTTTGGAACAGAAAAGCTGTCTGTGGGAATGTTGCATCTCTAATTATTCCTTTAATATAGATGATAATTGATCAGTGCATTCACAAGTTTTGAAGCAGAATGAAGGTGGATCCAGCTGGTTTGGTTTAAAGCACATCCCACAAGTTGTGTGTAGCAGAAGCCAAGTGAGCAGAGCTCTGTTCAAAAGCAAAATCTGCCCTATGTGAAACCCTACATATTTTCTGTGGATGAAGCCTCTTGGTGGCCATTTATATTTTAGGAACTGACATGCTCACTTTCATGAAATTTGCCTGAAAATGGAGAAAGACTGTTGGAAACCAGAACTGTTGACCTTCTGTTTCACAAGGAGTAAGATTTTATTTACTGTAGTTACTGCAGGCTTACTGAAAACTGGGGAAGTATTTTTTTAATGCTTTGCCATAGCTGATACAGAAATGGAGATACACACACCATTCCTGTTTGTTGTTCAAAGGATCAACCGAAAAACAGGTTAAAAAATATGAAACTGGGCTGAAAAACTTCTGAAAGCACAAGTGCTGGTTTTGGTTCAGACAGACCATGAGTTTTCAAGATGAGATGTGCATCAGTTTCACAGAAGTGGGTGTTCTTTTAAATTTTGGTTTGACATGCAAGTCCTTCAGGAAGCAGATGGACTTGTGGCATCAGTATCATCCTCAGGAAAGAAAAGGATCCACTTCATCCAAGGAAATGTGTAAATTTTCATGTGTATGCCCATGGTTCCTACCTGTAGTTTTGCTGTACTATTGTAGCAGTGCTTTCACACAGTGTTTTATTTACAATTTTACTTAGGTTTTTGGGATAAAGGCTTTTCCTGTGCTTGACTACCTGAATCCTCCTAAAAAAATCACCTATTATTCATAATCTGAATTGATTCCTGGTTTAGGTAGGCCCTAAAAGATTTTGAAAACTTCATGAGTACTTTATATAGGACTTGATTATCTCTGGAGTTGTACTGACTTTTCTTTTTCCCTTTGGATTACATGAGGCTTCCTTGCCAAAGTTACAGATCTGAGAGAGCCTGGGTTGGGCTTCCAGATGGGAAGCTGCTCCATAGGACTGTGGTTTTTAAATTTGGTTTTTGTCTTGTTTAGTTTTCTGAGAAAATACAGAGATTGAGGAAATGCATCCAATTAAGTGATAAAGCAGTTTGCAGTGAAGATATTTCAGGGGTATTTTTTTCATTCATCTGAAATGCCCACAAGCAGTTGGTGAGGAATGACTTTTCCTGCTGGGATGCTTCACATGGGAACCTGTACCTCAAACTGGAGATGCTGTGTAGGGATGAGGTGGGGATTTTAGTTAGGGATTTGGTTATGTCTTACAGGAGGCTGCGGCGTTTGTGGAATCCACCATCTTGCTGTTGTTTCTGACGCATACATTTTCCAGAACAAAGCAAAAGGAATGTATTTACTTCGACATCCGTGGCAGATCAAGTAACTGCTGCGAGTCCTGCTGCAGTCCTGTTGGGAGGGAGGGAGTTCAGAGGGGGGAAAAGACTCACTGGAAAACTACAGAAACTATGGAAAAAAAGAAACAAAAAGTGCCCTGTTGGAATGTACCAGCAACATCATGGAAGTGGGAGAGGAAGCAATACTCCATAAATGTGGGATTTCATCTATCTATCTATCTATCTATCTATCTATCTATCTATCTATCTATCTATCTATCTATCTATCTATCTATTTGATAGCCCTTTAAACAAAGAATAAATATTCCTGTGGCATGACAGAATTCTGAATTCCTAAAATATGCTTGTCTACAGTTCTCTTTTTAATCAGAAAATTGTTGTTTTGTGTAACAAAATGAGTAAAACTGGAAGTTTGATGGTGAAGCAATTGGCTTAAAGGAATTCTTTCATGGAAAACCCAGGAGAATGGCTGATTTATGCCTCAGCTAAATCACATGCCAATAACTGAGGTACCTGCATCTTTTGGAAGTGTCCGGTTTGTGCTTCAATGGGCGAAGTGGCAGCTGGATTTTAACTCGTATTTAATTTCCTGATTGGATTCATAATTACTTCCCAAAACAGTATTGATCTTAGATTATGGACTAACACCAGGTTCTCTGAGGCACAGGTTTTTAGCAGTGAGGCAGGACATCTAAGGTCTGCTTTGAAGTATTCTAATATTTTGCATTCCCTTATTCTCACATAAGTATATGCTCCCTCTCTTGACAGTGAGCTGGAAATGACACTTTTCAAAATAACTTGACAAAGATGCTTTCAAAACTGTCACTTCCTTATGATAATGTAATTATTCCTTATTTCTTCAGAGAAAATTTCAGTCTATTTGCAGATTCTCATGCACATTTTCATCTACTGCTTTTGGAATTGGAGCATAATATTACTGAAAGGTAACAGTGTAAGAAAAATCTAGAGCTTGTCACTTACAAATGTGGGGTTTGGTCTTAAAAGTATACAGTTCTTGAAATAAAAGTAGTAAAATCTGATCCAAATGCTGATTTTTTGCATTGAAACTTTCAAATAATCATTTACCAATATGAACTACATTTCCTACATAATAATGAATGCTAATAGTAACAGGCTAGATACTGAGTTAATATTGTACTTGATAAAATTGTTCTTCAAGGAAACAGGTTTTTCTTGTAAATTATTTTTATTGTAGGGCCAGTTTTGCTTTCTCTTGAAGGTCCAGGAGAGCATTTTGGACTGTTAAGGGAAAATTTTTATAAAAGTACAGGTGTGTTTAATACGGTTTAAATGTTGTGGGTTTAATCAGATTTTCTGATGATTTCAGGTTATTTATGTATAGCAGAACTCATCTTCATAGTAGCAAGACTTGGGAAGGTAACCACTCTGATGAGGTAGTTCTCTTGAAAAATGCTGTTAATTTTTATATGATTCTCTGCTTCACTGGCAATATCCTTGGGTAAAAGAATGTGTATTTTAGGACTTCATCCAGCTTTAAGGAGCCTCTCACAGCCTTTGCTGCCCTCCTTGCAGGATGAACTGGAGCTCTCCTTCGGGTTCCAGAGCTTGAGCCGCCAGCTGTAGGTTCCTCAAGCACCTTTACCATCTGAAGAGGCTTTTTGCTCTTTTATACATATTTACAGAATGTTTGGTTGGATTGAGTGAAATCTTTGCAAAATTCCAATCTAATTTCTGGGACGAAAGCATTATTTTGGTGACTTTTTAAAAAAAAACATGCACCTTCAAACTTGCGTGCGCACATACCATGTATATTATTCGCATTACTTTCCATATGGAGATATCTATATTTTCGACATCAAAGCAAAGTGATGGGTCTAAAATATGTACTTTTTTTCTGTAATACTGTCAGTTTTTATTTATAAACAAACATTTGCAGATTGAAAGGAAAAAGGGGCACTTGGAGAAAACAGTAATGTCACGGTCGGGCAGTCTCCACATAGGATGGAATCCAGTATATCCTGTGTTGTAAATATTCCCCTCCCAGGGGAATACGATGTCTACGGGCATGTGTCCAAACCTCTTGTGATCGTTAATGTCTAGAGCAGCTGAATATTGCTGCAAAGGCATTTTTAAAAATCTCCCAATATTGAAGAAGTCAGCTGGAAATAGCTGTGTGCCACGCCTGAAACAGATTCAACATCTCTGCCAAGTGCAAGGAAGGACCTGAATACCCGGGATTGCAGATCCCACAAATCCCCTGCTCGGTCCTACGGAAGGATCAGGCAGTTTATGTCTTCAGTTAATCTATTTTCACTCCAGTGGAGTGACTTGCAGCTGCAGCCCACTTCATTGGCAGATCAGAAGCTACGCTGTAAGATCTGCCCAGCCCGTTCCATTTGTCTTGGAAGGCTAATAATTAGCTTACGGCATGTTTTGTTCTCTCAGGGAACGCTGGAAAATAAACAGAGCCCAGCCAGGCCGGGCTCTGCTCCCCCGCGGGAACTCCGCTGGCCGTGGCAATTGGGAGCGCAGGCGGAGGAGTCCGGACAGCGCAGATTTATCTCACCGAGCCCTGCCTGGGTGGTCTGGAGATGGTCAGTCCACACATCTCATGGGGGCTCTTCCACAACTCCCTTTTAGATGTTTGCTACAGACAGCGCTTAAAGCCCCTCCAGCTCGCCCTGGCTGAGGTGGAGTGTCAGCAGGGCAGGCAGGTGGGGCATGTTTTCCAACTTGCCATTATCCAAAGTTTAAGAGGATAACCCTCCAAAGCCACAGTGCCTCTTCAGGCCTTCAGCCTTTTGTTTATTTTTAAAACATCCCTCTCAAGCTGTGTTGTTTCATTCCACAAAGAGCAGTTTCCTTTACTGCCGTCTAGTATTTGCACGCATCGAGGGCCGAGTTTGTCTGGAAGTCTGGCTCTGCATTCCAGGGAAAACAATCCCAGAGCCTGGCTGCTGGTCTGCAGCACCTACAGTAGCTGAGCTGTCACTTGGGAACCGTGTTCTGCAAAGTTTCACGAAACAGCAGATGCTCTGATGTTTTGCTGAGCTAAGAGGAAGTTTGTTGGTGAGATCAATGAACTCCCAAGTTTTTCAAGTCATCAAATGACTTGAAAATGAGAAAGTTGTTCTTTCCCGACAAGAAAAATGTTCAAATCTTTTGAAGTGCAACGTGACCGCAGCTCATGGAATCTGAGGTTCTGTTGGCATCTTTGAAAGGTGGGGCCAAGTTATTCAGACTGTTTAGGAAAATTCCACCTTGAAGCTTCAGGGTGCCTACACGGGCCTGCTGTGGGTGGGGACCAGGATGGGAAGGAACAGCTTGTGTGTTTTCTGCCAGGAAGCAAAGAGCTTTGCTTCTATTGAGCCAGGGTGCACCCCAAGGTGATGTGAGCTTCCCTACATCCCTGAAGAACAGGGCTGGCCCCGTATTTATTTGGGTGCAGGTTTTCATCACATCATCCTTTCAGCATTTGCATATGCAAACAGGAGACCTGAAGCATAACAGCTGTGAAAATATATAAGCTTATGACCTAATCTATGCGCACTATATGCAACCCTGGGATGTGATTTTTATATGGGTTAAGCAAACTACAAGCACATGTCCACAGACACACCGTCAGCTTGCTGTGTGTACTTTGGACTTCATTAGCTTCCATCCACAAGCAATTAGATGTACAGTCCAGGAATACTTAAGAATGCTCCATTTCTTCTCCTATCGCTTCGGATTCTGATCAGCTCGCTTGGAGCCCGGCGTTCAGCGCAAGCTCCTGCAATTAAGCCCTTCCCCATGGCATTTTACCACACGGTGTCATGCTGCAGCGCTGTTTACTTAATCACCTTACTTTGCTGGATGGCAAGTGTTTCATTAGGAGTTGTTAGGAGTTTGTTATAATGCAGTGTAGCCTAATGAGGGCTTGTCTCCAGTCAGGACAGGTTTGCCTTACTGGTTGATGCGATAACGCAGGTAAAGCCTCGGTATAAACTGGACTAGGGAGCCTTTCACACCCACATTTAAAAATACAATGGTGTTGTGGCTAAATGAGATACCTGCAAGACTAGGTAATGCTCATTTAGTAGCTCAGCTGTGAAATACTGCAGCAGGCTTTTCATTTTAAAAGTTCAGACAATTAATTTGACATGTAAACAGTAATTCTTTGGAGAGATACCACGGCTGTGTAAGATTTGTGTCGTTCTTGTTTTATTGTGGTAAACTTAAATTTAGCATTGTGTCGTAAAGGCAGAAGCATACTTTTAATTTGAACTATAAAAGTGAGTTGAAACATTGCCCTCCAGGTATTTGAACTGAGTCCTCATCTTTGATTTTACTAAGAGAAAAGTTAGTGGTGGGAATTGGTTTAGAGCATGTGATTCAAATTCATTCTCCGGCAAGAGCCTTGATTCGGGGTTTAATCTAGAGTTTGGCACTGCTAACAAAGGCGAAGTGGAATTAGTTACCAAATGGCATTGAAATGGCACCTATATTAAGAATCTAAGCACATGCTGAATTTATTTGGATAAAGATAACCTGTGCTTTCAGGGTTACTCAATAGGAAAATGCTGTGGCTCCCTATGAGGACCACAGGAATGTTCAGCCTTCATTTCCCCACTGTGTCTCCTTCACCTCCTTTTCCAGACTCTCCTCAAGTTTCTGAGCCAGATTTACTGTATCTTAATAAGAATGAAATGCAGATTTCTAGGAGATGGATGCTTTCAAATGGCGACTAAAAATTTGTTTTTGCATCTTATTAACTGCATGCCCTCAAGAAATGGAATTTTGTGAGCTTTTTTCTACTTCCCTCGCTTTTGTTGAGTTTTTGGTCTTTCTTTTGCCCTTTCCCCCCTTTCCTGCTGCCTCTTTTGAATTTGCTGCCTTGATCTCACCAGTTTTGTAACTCTGAAACATTGAGCAGTGAACCTCCTGTGCTGGTGCTTTCACCCCATTCCGCACTTGCATATTTACCCTCTGATGTGCAGCTCCACCTTAATCTACACATGACAAATGCCCTGGGAAGGCCATCGACCTCCACCTCTTCAGGAGCTCCCTCCAGCAGCCCTTTCATGTGCAAAGCTCACAGAACCCACTGCCCAGAGAAATGGACCTGGCAAATCCATTTCTCCCTGCAGCATGCAAAGAGCTGGAAGGGTTGAGCTACAGAGAAACACAAGTGAGACATGAAAGCCAGAGTATTCATCATCTAGGCCACGGTTTGGCACAACTTTATGGCCTTATTTTGAAGAGTAAAAGCAAAGGAAATAAGAAAAAAAAAAACCCTGCACAAAAATCTAACCCCCAAGCCCTTACCTCCCTCTGCCTGAGAGCTGCTAACGTGTTTTCTAGAAAAATATCTGAAGTATTTGGCGCTAAACTTTCTTTCAGATGAAAGTTTAAAGGAGCTTTGCAAGATATGTGCAGAAATTAATGTTAGTGACAGATGTTTAAGCCTTCCCTAAATGAGGCATTCTTTAGCCAGATGATACATCTCGTTGTTACGCTAAAATATTGATCTAGAATTATGAATTCCTAATCCCTTCCTCAGGCTCCCACTGCTGGATTCCAGATGTGGAAAATAACGTGTTAAAACAGCGCTGCCTCTTTCCCATCCGTCGGAGTTTCAGTTCTCTTTTGTGCTCCATCTCCTGCTCTCAGATACGATTTATGGGTTCAGGAACATCATCAGGAGCAAGCAATGCCCTGTTCCAGCACCCTAATTTTGGTATAATTACATTTATAGTGAGGATTAACAGGTTTTTTGGCAATTTAAACTCAACCTTTTCTCTGCCTCCTGCACTTCAACCAATGGGTGCCTTTGGGGCTTTTGCCATAGTAATGTTTTTGAATATCAATTAAAAAAGTGCAGTACAGGCTGATTTAAGAAGTGTCAAACACATCCAAAAGCAGGTACTTTGCAGTTTTCCTAGACGCAGATTCACCCAAACCTCTGGATGAGTTGTTCTTTGCGTGCATTTGATGGCAATTTAATTTGCAGAATGGAATGAAATTATATTAATAATTATTAATTATCATTAAGTATTAGAAATACTTACATTGAATAATACATGTATTAGATTGCAGTCAGGTAGCATTTATTACCCAGAAGATTTTCCCCCCCAAAATGGAAATATATGGCTTGCACAGCATATTTATAGGCTATGATATCCTTCTTCTGATGCTGTTCTAGGGATTGGTTAGTAGGAAATCAGGTGTCTGTCCACTCCAAGGACACCTTCATGCTCCTGTACTTGTACGCACACAGGTAAAGCAGGATTTGAGAGCTGTTTGCAATTGTTTATAGCCCGTCCTGTGTCCTGTGTCTTGCTTGCAGACTAAAGGAGTACATGATATATTTTTTTAACATAGGGATTTACAATGCCAGGTCCCGCCTGTCCTTTTCTGTCTTCCCAGTTCTTCCCAGAAAAAACCAAACCCATAACAAACAGGTGAGAGAAGTACTCGTTTGAGTTTCATATTGCAGTATGGATGGCTTTAAAAGGATTTTTTAAATTTATGGCCTCTATCATCCAAAGTTCTGCTCTTTCACAGCATTACAATGGTTTGGCTGCTGAATTGTGTGTTGCTGTGCCCTACTTGAGCCGTTTGGAATATTACTTGGAGAATTGGAAGGGCTCCGGGGTGCTAAAACTGATTATGAGATTTTTCTTTGCTTGACAAGATGAGCAGGTCCGTGTGAAGTATAAGGCAGTTATGTGGATTGACGGCAGACAGGTTTCAATCACAGAATGATGTTGTGTTTTGCTCGTCTTTGAGGTGGGATGCCAGCAGGATTGAGTTTCAAGAGGATAATTGCAGCCCAATCAAATCCTCAGTTCAAGTTTCATGCCTTTTTTTTTTTTTAAATTATTCTTATAAAAATTCCTTCCAGTGACTCAGTGTATTCTGAGAATCCTTCAGAAACTCAGTTTATAATTTGTCTTTATGAAAATTAAAGTAAAAGGCGGTAACTGAGAAAAAACTCCAACTGTCCAAAAATATTCATTGTCAAGAATCCCCATCCCTTATTGGTAAATATTTCCAGCTGCAAGTGGATATTATCCTTCAGCATGTGTTTGACCGTGGGTTTGTGTGCCGATGTCTCTGCTGGGAGGAGTCTTCAGCAGCCTCGTTAAGTGAGCCCAGCTTGTAATTTCCCACCCCAGAGATAACCTCCTGTAGTCAACTACCTGACCCTCTTAAAAATCAGGAGTTAATTCTATGAATGAAGACTGTTTGGAGTGGTAAAATAATCCCTTTGGCTAAGCAGGATAAGCCCTGAGACCGGGCAGAGCCCTTTTAGGAAGTTACAGTTCCACATTTCCCAACAATAGCGCAACATTTGCACCTCCCCATGTATCATCCTACAATTTCTTGGGCTCTGCCCACAGAGGTCGAGCGAGGGCTGTGGCTTTTCTTAATCTGCTTTACTGAGAACCATTTGCTGCAGTCTCTGGTTTTCATTTGTAAGCTGGAAAGTCTCAGTGCAGGCTCCCGTTGCTGGGGTTGTCCCTCTTCCCAACCAATTCGCAGCGAACTCCAACTGCTTCCCTGGGGATCGGGCTGGGCTCCTGCTCAGCCCCAAAATCCACCTTCTCTCACGGCAGGTTTGTCCTTTCCGAGCCTCCCCAGATGACTTTCTGATGTGATGGGGATACTCCACTAACAGCCTGAAGTTTGGGAAAGTCTGATGTCTGCCACTGAAGTCCCTGGTAGCTGCATCCCACCTCTGCTCTCCGGGACTGCTCTTTATCCCATCCTCTTTCCTGGAGTCACACGACAGTACAAATCACTTCCCAAAGAGGGGGTTCTGTGGGAAGGTTCTCCCCACCCTTGCAAGGTGGCATGTGATGCTTTCGATTTTGAGATTGTATTACACGGTTCTGCCATTTAAGACATTCCTGTTACTTTTGTTGGTTCTAATCATTCTTTTGTACGGTTCTGACCTTTCTCTACTTATTCCTTCTTCTTAAATGATACCATATCTGGTTTGTAGGGAGCTGAGTTTTAACTCTGAAACAGAGCTGGTGTGATTCAGCAGTGCCCTGGTGCGATTCAGTGTATGCACTGATAGATTTTACTATGCTGAAGGTCACTTTTGGTTTGGAAATTAAATCCCAAGATGCCTTTGAAGAAATTTAAATTGCTTGAACCTAATTTTGTTTTCACCTGCCCCAAGACAGTGGGCTGGGAGCCTGACATATTATCTCCAACAGACAGAGAAACTTTTGGTAGCTGCATCCAGTGATGGGAACAGAAACACAGAATCAATGGGAAATAATGTAGCTTTTCATCAGTTTTAAATAATCTGAGATGGTTGACATTAGCCCTGAGACAAAATGCAACTGATGCTTACCAGTAAAGATCCAGTTTAAGTGATTTTGCTGTTCTTCTTCCAAATTCATTGTTTGGCAGTGGGTAATTCTTTAATACAAAGCAGTTGTTTTCATTTTTAATGTTAGTTACAGGAAAATTTATGATGTATTTGTACTTCTCTGCAAATATTCAAGTGCTCCTCTGGAAGAAGGTATGCAATAAATAACGTTGCTTCATACACAGAGTGGACATTAAATCATTTAATAGTATAATAAGAAAGCCTTGAACTAAAATCCTTGTGGACTTTCTGAAGGTATTTTTATTAGATTTTGCAATATTATGTTCTTTAATGGAAAACTTGCCCTCCTGCTAGTATACATTCAGTCTTGTCTGAAAATTAACATGTGGCAAAATATCTGGTATAACCACAGAACAGAGATATATACAAAGGGTAGAAATAGATCTATATTAAATCATTATGTTATAATCTAAAGTATTTATATGCTTTTTAAGAATGCTGACAAGTCCGAGTGGACAACAGGGTATGGTGGTGCTTGTGTTAGCTCAAGTTTGCAAATACTAAAATCAAGAATTAGGGTTTGGGGTTCTTTTCAGTTTCCAGTGATTACTCTGAGTTACTTCAAACTCACAGTTTCTCAGAAAATGGGTTTTTGGTTTTATTTCTCGAGGCTACTGTTACATAAAAACCCCAAACCTTAATACTATAGTTTTCTCCTTAAGTAGGCTTAAAATACACAGGGAAGCTTTGAAGTTTAAACTGATGCATATTCAGCAAGGACTTGAGTGCAAGAGTGACCGTGCCAAAGCCCCTGAGCTGGAGGAGGGACTTCATTAGGTGGCATCACCAGCAGCCTTTTATGATCTGCTTAGGCCTGGTCCTGGTGAGTGACTATTTCACACCCTCAGATTATCATCCCTGCAGCCCCATTTTAGTTTAGTGACAACTCTCTACATGGGAAAGCACAGTCCTTAAGCCCTTATTTTTTTAAGGGACATGCTCATGCTCTGAAAAGTCAGTGTAGGGGGTGTAATTGTAGACGTGAAAATGTTGCATTTCATTTGTCTCAGTGGCTCAGATGAAATGTCGTGCACGCAAATCCAAATATTTGTCCGTAACTGGATGTTCTTCCAAGAGTTGCAGAGTCAGGCTCTGTCCTTTCTAACCATTTATCTCCCTATCTGGCTTCAGACTAAGTGCTGAAGGCACGTTCAGGAGATCTCACGATAGGAGGAACAGTCTTCAACCTGTCACCCTCCAGGATCAAATTGCACTTAGGAGTTTTTAAAAACTGAGGAATCAAATTGCTGTTTCTGCTTCGATTCAAACAAGGGGAGAAGTCCCATGTCCCTTTGGGAGAACGTGGCCTCAGAAGAGGCACAGGGAACACTTTCTCCCCTGCCCTCCCATGGTGTTGGACTCTGTCCCTGCATCCCTCTATAAAAATACCTTGCCAGAAATGACTAAAATCAGGTCACATTCTTGGTCTGTGAGGGTGACGCGTCAGAAGACGTGAAATTCCCAGTGAAATAACCTGTATATGATGCAGTGAGATCCGCCTGCATAAATTGTTGTGTACAGCGCGAACACCCACAGATCTGCTTTTATTGCCTCCTTTCCTCCAGTTGAGATCCTGTGAAATCCCACTCAGAGGGGGGCAGATTTTATGACGGGGTTTCATTTTATTGCGTCTACTTGTGCACTTGCTCTGTGCATTTTTGAACTCCCTGTGTATGTCTGTGCGTACGGTGTTAGAAATTTGGGAATAAATTTGCAACTAATCCCGAAGAAATCATGGGAGTGCAACGCTTTCCTTCAGGAAGGCTTTTTGGTCGTGCCTTTGCTTTTATGAAAATGTGGAAATAGGCTGCAATACTTAAGAGAAAATATTCCAGGGAGAATTTATCTTGCACTTAGTGTAGGTTTTAAGCTCTGGTTAACAAAACCATGGTGCCTCACCCAGCACAGCAGCTCCTCCAGCCACACACATTCCCTCTTTTCAAGACATTCCACCATGAAGGATTTTTGTCGTTGTTGTCAAATTTTTTTTTTTTTTTTTTAATTTATTTATTTCTGTGTCTTTTAAGTCCCTTCTTTGTTCTGAAAATGTGGAGTGTGGTATGTTTGAATTCCTTTGCTCCCTGGAAATGTTAAAGCCATTTGCTGTTCTAACTGATCCCTGCTTGGAGTGTTTCATTACTGACGCAATCTCGAGGTGAGCATTACAAAGTGAAGTATTATTCTTGATCTCACTGCGAAGCGGTGGGGAGTCAAACTGCAGGCAGCCAATGTCAGAATCGCCTTTTCTAAAGGATTTCTCTTTATTTTTTTAGAGTGAGGGTGAAGTGCATTTAAGGCTGTGTTTGCTGATCTTGAAGCTCGGGATGTAACAAGGAAAAATGACAGAAAAATATGACCTTGCAATGAATGAGAGGAATAAAATCTACATGAGCTTTGGGAATAATGGAAATGAGGCACAGCCCAAATGGATGAGACCTTTAAAGGTTGCTTTCCCCTTCAAAAAGGTTTTTGATATGATATGAAGCTTCTAACAAACCCTTAAGAAAAGACAATTACGGTACTATCTGTAAGGTTCAGAATTCAGGGTGTTCAGACCCGCTGCAGTTTGACAGCAAGAGAAACCATTTCCCATTTATTCTATTTAACAAGAATGAGAGTGTTTTCTTGCTCTTAGTATGTAGAATATTTAGTCATTAGTTTGGTTTTATACTGTTTTCACTGCTGAGATTTGAGCATATTGTGGAAAATTAATTATCTTAGCACATACTGTACTTATGAAGTATTGATTTGCCTTTTCCAGTTACAGAAAATTATACCTTTTCTCCCTCTTAAATTGAATTTATTTCACCAGAGGAGTTAGACTAGAAAATGCTGCATGAAAAGGCAGTATTTTGTAAAGCAGAGTGTATTGAATGGATTTTTTGAAACTAATTTGAAATATCTTGGGCAGCCTTCTTTCACTGCTCCCTCTTGTAATGTATCAATCCCCAAAGAAATTACACAGTGCATCTTCAGCTGCTACAGAATGAGGAGAGGTTACTATTATTTCACCATGTTCAAAGCTTTTTCCTCTGCCCCCAGCCTTCATGCAACCTAACTGAGGTTTTTTAACTCTCATTCTAGAGTGGCTGGAGAAGAGAAAGAGAGATGGGGGTGGGAAGGGGGTTGGTTGGTTTGTTATGTGGGGTTTGTCCCAGTCCAGTTTAGTAGTTTTGGGTTCTGCAGTTTTAGAGACAATGGGAAAAGATGCAGGTTCACTTTAATTTTCCTGTTGTATTTTTGCTTTCTATGCCAGATGCCTCTCACCCCTCTCGTGACCAGCACCAGTCTCACACTGGCGCTCCTCTTGCACCTCCCCTTGTTATTACCCTGCTCTGCTGCATGAACGAGCCCTCCCTCTCCCCCCATCTCCGTGCTGTGCTTTTCCTTCCTCCTTTTCTTCCAGATTTCACTGGTGATTTCTGTAGCTGACACATCAATGCTCAGAATTTCCGAACAGCCCCCAGCTGCAATTAGCCATTTGTCAAGGTGTGTGTGAACCGGCGAGCCCGCTCGCTGCAGTGCCGTCCTTCCCTTGCTCTGCTGACACGCCACAACATTATCCTCTTAGCTCCACGAAGGAGGAGAGTCCCACAGCAACAGAGGCACGTCTGGGTAACACATAAAACCCCCTTTGTGTGCGTTCACCCTGCCTCCCTCCAACGTAGGGGTGGTTTTCCCTTTCATCGCAGTGTTTCTGAAGGCAGTAAAAGCTTGGTCCACCAGCAGTTATAAATATCTGATGTGCCACACCCCCAGTTCAGCGCTATTATGCTTAGGCTTGTACGGTTGGAACCCCACGAGGCATTTTCAAGTATCTTCTCCATCCAGCTCAAGCAGTTCTCATCACTCCAGAAATGTCTTTCTTTAGCTCGTAGGACAGAAGAATGAGCTCCCTTCAGAGCTTAATAGACCTCTGCTTCACAAGGGGTGCTGAGGTAGTGTAATGAGAGCACAGGCAATCCAAGTTGGAAGTAAAATGCATTTTCTCTGTGATGTGCTCAACCTTCTCTGCCCTGGGGCTTAAAAACTGAAATCGACTCTTTAATTTAGCGTTTTCCTCCTGTACACGGAGATGCCGCTAATGATTGGAGAGAGTTAACAAGAGGGTAGCAAAAATGGTGTGTCAGATATGTCTGAAACCATGAAAATTCTAGAGGCAAGACAATTTGAGGCATGTCAATGGATGTTGGAAATATAATTTTCTGTCTACTGGAGGCCAAGGAGGAGGACATATTGAGTTCATTTGTGTCACAGTATTTTTGCAAACACCTTATTAAATCAAAGTGGAAGTAAGGATTCGTTTTAACCACAGATAGTGTGCTATTACCCTTATTTCCTTAGAACGGCAAAATAAAATCATTTTCAAGCTTAAAAAGAGTCCAAAAAAATCTGAAAGTGATTCAAAACAGAGACATATTCTGTTGGTTTTTTTTTTCTGTGGGTTTTTTTTTACTTTTTTTCATTTTTTTTTCCCCTGTGGAAGCAGTGCTCTTGGGGAAAAAGACTGGGATTTGTGATTCACCAGTTCAGTTGTTCTTACAAATATGTCATGTGTGTCAGTTCTGCTGATTTCTTTTTTTCTATTCCTTCTTTTTATTCCATGAGCCTCTACTGGGAAAGCTTGCCATGCGTCATGAGTGCAAGGGCACATGTTTCAAGGAGATTAATATCCATTTCCAGAAACATGGCAATTTCTTATGATTTGTGATTCAAAGAGTTGGCTATTTACACCACCTAAAAGTGTTGAATAGGGCATCTATTATTTAACCTGTCTAATTTTTCTTTAAATGCTGTAAGGAAGTTCATTTATTCACTAAGATAGTTGCTTTTCCTGACACTTTAACATCTGTTTCCAAATGATATCTTCAGCTCTGTAGAAAAACTTAAATCTACTTTGGAGTTGGAAGCTAATGTATGTTAGCAATGGCATACGATGCAATTTTAAGCTGTTCGTGTGTATTTAAAATAAGGTTGATTTACACTAGTTACTTTCCCAGGGAGGTTCAACTTAAACTAATTCTTGATGATCCAAATGCATTTAAAACTGATTCATAAAATCCTCAGTCAAACCCACAAAAGTCAGAAATCTCTCAAAGACAGTTTACTCCAGCATTACCGTCACGGCTGAAAAAGCCCAGTTTCCTGACAACTGTTTGGGTCAGCTTGTTTGTGTTTTTTTCTTGAGATTGCCTTTACTTAGCTCACAAACTGAGATGGAAAAATACATTACTGCAATATATCCTTTGGGTTCAAATCAGCTGGAGCTGTGCTTGGGAAGATGGATTTCTCAGAGAATAACACTAAGAGCAAACCCCAAAATTGCCCCTGTGTGCCACACACCTATTTGGGGTGTGCCATAGTGCCTGGCTCCTAAGCGGTCCCTGCCTGGCTTTAGCTGTATGGGCCTGGCTCTATTTTAAAGCCCCAGCTTTATTTGGGGTTTTGGTTGGTTTTTTTAATTTTTTTTTTTTTTTTAAAGAAATGTACTCTTGGCAGCTACTCCCATCTCTTCATGGGGCTTATATTTGGTTGGACATCATACCTATTCCCTGGCCTCTTCCAGTTAGGAAGAGAGCCTTTTCACGTGCAACAAACCTTCTTTTTATTTCAGAGTGGGACTGAAAAAGGAAAAGAATGGAAAGCCAGCTAATTGGGCAAGGGATGATGTAAGCTTTTCTCCTGCACTGGCTGATGGATGATCGTTACTGCAGGTTCTGGGTTTGGAGAGGATATTTTAGGGGTGTGAACACAGGAGGGATACTCAGCAGGATGGGTAATGCTTTGGGATCATGTGTTACCTGGGAATTCCCCCTGTGACCTGCAGAGGGGCTGAGTCTGTGCTGGGTTGTGGCCAGTGTATTACAGATCTGTGGTGTGATGGAGCTGGAGCCAAACGTCCTGTTAGATCCTGTTGTCAAGGCAAAGGGAGAAGTGTATCGGTGCTATCCGATTAACAGCACAGTAAATTGAATCTGTTAAGTCTAAACAACATTTGCTTTGGTCCCCAATTTTGAGCATACCTTTATTATTTTTAATGGATTGAAGCTGACAGGAGATTTGTGTAAGAAGATTTTACAGAATTCTAATGAGAATGAGCCCTTTGTCAGCACACGACAAAATCCTGAATCATTCACAGAATTTAAGATGGTGTTAGTGTTATCCAAGATTATTTACAGAATATTTTTAAATGGCTAAATGTTTCTTTGTTGTGTATTGGAGACATTTGTGGTCTGGATGAGAGAATAACCTGGCAGGAGCTGGGGAGGGCTGTGTGGGGCAGAGCTGGGGCTGTGCTGGGAAGGGTGGAGGCACAGGTGAAGGAATCACAGAATATTCCAAGTTGGAAGAAACCCATCAGGATCGAGTCCAACACCACAAGAGTCACACCATGTGCCTGAGAGCATTGCCCAAACACTTCTTGAATTCTGTCAGGCTTGGTGCTGTGACCACTGCCCTGGGGGAGCCTGTTCCAGTGCTCAGCCACTCTCTGGGTGAAGAACCTTTTCTTGATATCCAACCTAAACTTCCCCTGATGCGACTTCAGGCCATTCCCTTGAGTCCTGTCATCGGTCACCACAGAGGAGAGATCAGTGTCTGTCCCTCCTCTCCCCCTCATGTGGAAGCTGCACCTGCAATGAGGTCTCCCCTCAGTCTCCTCTCCTCCAGGCTGCACACACCAAGTGCCCTCAGCCGCTCCTGATAGGGCTTCTGCTCAAGAGACGGACACTCTCTAATAAGTTAATATCTTTCTTGTATATCTTTCTTACATTCTGGTGCCTAAAGCTGCACACAATATTCCAGGTGAGGCTGCCTTGGTGCAGAGCAGACAGGGACAATCCCCTCCCTTGCCCTGCTGGAAATACTGTGCCCGATTTCCCCCCGGGACACAGTTGGCACAGGGCACTGCTGAGTCGTGTTCAACTTGCCATCCACCAGGACCCCCAGGTCTCTTTCCATGGCCAGGTGAAAGCTCTCTAAACCTAAAGGGGGGAAGCAGAAACCCTTGAGGTGTCCCTCCCAGATGCCCTACACACCTTCTGCCGTGGTTTCATGGCTCTCAGGGAAGCCAGCAGCAGGTCACAGCCTCAGCCAGCCCCTGCCTTGGGTCCTGGACACTGAGCAGCCCATCAGCATCTCCGTGAGGGAAGGCAATAGCAGCAGCACGGTGTTGTTCAGGTACAGTGTAGCTGAGGTATTTGATGGCCATTCCTGCAAACACCTGCTCCCCTCCCAGCAGTCTCAAGCGTGCAGTAGCCACAAGGCCAGCTCCTGTCTGAGGGGGTAATTGCAATTTCCTGTGTGTGCCCATGAGCAAATATAACCTTCTGCAATGGCAAGAAATACTGCATGGAGTATTTAATCCTTATTATATACGTAGCCTGCTTTCAGTGCCTTTCTCAAGGCCTTTTCAGCTCTCCAGGAGCATATGGGCACTGCTGAAATAATATATTAAGGAGGAAACAGACTTTTCCCGCTGCCTCAGTAGTAGGCTTCAATTTCTGGGGTTCGTAGACTTGTATAAAATTTATCTTATCAGTGTCTCATGATCTGATGACTATTTGGTAGTAATGGTCACCCACACAGTGCGCCGGGACACCACGCTGCTTGGTAATGAGCACTCCTGGAGTTCTGTGAAGGCCCCAATTAATCATCATAGTGCCAATTAAAAAGGCCATTAGAAATACTGTCCGTGGCCATCAATCCTGCAGAGGTGTTCTTGCTCCAAGAGGAGCATGTGTAACGTACTCAGATGTGCGCACACACACACACACACACACACGTGCATACTTCTTTTTCCAGGTCGATGTGACCTGGCAGAGCCCATTGGGCAAAATGAATTGGCAGTGGCAATGAATTTATATGCTGTCTTACATCATAGCTGCAGTTACATCCCAAATTTATTCCAGTCTGCTAAATCTTAAATCAGGTTTTGTTTCTCTAAGTGGCATGTAGTTTTTCGTGTGTCAGGGTTGCACTCAAGCTCTCTTTGGAGCTGCACTGCACTATTGTCTACGTATGATTTTAAGGCCCACATTCATTAAATGCCTTCAGAACAGGGACTTTGTTGTCCCATAGGGTTGCTTTCTTTCATTATTTTATTAAGAAGCAGAGCTCATGCTTTGAGCAAGGGTTTGAAAATTCTTAAGGGGTTATAGTTTTGGTTTTTTCCTGTAAAACATCTGCCTAAGTTGTCCAAAGTTAGAGTGAGACCCTCGGACACCTCTCTTGTCTCATGCTTGGCAGAGCTGAGCTGTGTTCCACAGGAGGGATGGAGCTGGGTGGAATGGATCTGTAATAAGTGCACCTTTATCAAGAATCTGCAATCGAACTCATGATTTTTCTCTGCTGTGAGCAAATACTTTATGAAACACAGGAGCAGATATGTGTGCTATCGTCCTGTTATCACAAGAGATAATCTGCTACCTCTGTCTTTTGCTTCAATAGTTTAAGGTACCAGATTTTTGATAAGTGAATCTTGTAATTGATGATATGCCTGTTGGCATCAAGGTGCTGCTCCACAGTGGGATATCAGACAGAAACAAATAGGAATCCAACCAACCAGTTTGCATTTTAAAAAAATAATAATAATCCAAACAAACCAATTTCAATACTTTTTGCAGCCTCCAAATCCCAGAAATTGCATACAGAGGCTGAACATTAAAAGAAGCTCAGAGAATTATAATCACTTGCCCTCTTTTGCTTAAGTCTTCTCTATTGTCTATGACCATGATAATTTAGTTTTTTAATAATGTGATCACAGGATTTTTTGGTTGCAGGAAGTGATAGGGTCTAGGAATGAGTTTTGTGTTGCGAAGGAGCTCTATGTCTCTTTTAGTTGCTGAAATCAGGTGGGAGTTGTGTAGGAGATAAGCCCAATACTTGTCTCATTGCATGACCACCATCCTGACATCCCCATCCCCAGAGGGAAGAGGCAGAGGCCTGGGCGACCACAGTTCCTCCAGCTGCCATGAAATCAGGGGAGGGATGCTCTGAACCCCATAAAATGCTAACAAATGCTGAATACTCTTAGTGGGTGGACCTGCTGTCCTTTCACATGGGCATGCAGGAATCTTGGAGTCAATTGACCTTCCTCTTGCTGTGCCCCCATATCCCAGCTTTTATCCAGGGAACTATAAAGTGCCTTTGTCAGATGGGAGTGGGAGAGTTTGCAAACAGTAAATAGCTTTGTTTTAAGTAGTCACATGCTGGTGTGCTGAGCACCAGGAAAACGTGATTATATTAAGCATTTTGCATTCAGAGCAAAATCCAGAAGGGTGTTACAAGACAGCCAGAAATCACAATAAGGCTAATTATTAACTAGTTTCCTTCATTCACTGAAACCCCATGTTTGTCATTTATATTGGGGCAGAGGGAAGATGCAGCTTGTGAACAAATGGAAGTTTCAAAGGGTGACATTTTAAATTAGAGTCGTTGTCATAATAAAGGAACATAAGGCAAATTTAAAAGCAGATTTAAAAATGAAGCCTCTTTCCTGCCGTTCAACTTAAAATCTTATGATTATCTTAAATCCCAAAATGTGGCTTCATTGTTCATTTCCTTTTTACCGGAATGTAAAATAACAGGAGCTTGAGGTTTTAGTGTATTAAAAAAGAGTAATCCTTTTTCATTATAACTTCTGGTACTGTTTTAATTAAAGGTATTAGGAGAACCATCATGTGTGACACATTTTTAAATTCTTGTACAGTGTGCTACAGAATATCTAGGAAGGGGATTATGAGCATAACTTGTTCACTCGCAGTGAAGTAGACCAGATTTTGTTGTTCTTTACTGTTTGTCACCTGCAACTTGATCATGTATATTTATGTGGCAAAGAGAAAGAATAAGAGTGTTTCCGTTTGTGTGTTCTCTGCAGTTCATAACAAACCGAGACTGTTTTTAGCAAAGGTGTGTTGTTTGTTCAGACTGAAAGAAACCTCATTAAGGAAAACTACGTTAAAATTTTGACAAACAGTTACAGAAAAGACCCAGAAAATTATTTACCTTGCTTTGTGAGTGGCTTTCCTGGTTTCACCTTTCCCCATGCCCCTTCCAGGCTATGCCCTCATGGCAAGTTTCAGCCTGTATTTGTATGTGCCACCCTCAGCAAAGGATTTTGGAGATTCACACCATGGCCCTTGCTGTCCTGTTGGAATTACCTGCCTGCCCCAGTGGTGAGGTGCTACCCTTCTGCAAATTCCAAGACCTTAAGAGGGTAATCCAACCGAATTCTTTGCAAGCATCCTCTTACCTGGTCATTCATGCTTTATGCCAGTGTTTTCCCTCTTATCTCAGAGAGTTTGCATGCTGTCACTACCCTGTAAAACTGTGTCTAAAGTATTTCACTGCAGTGATGATGAGCGGGGCACAGCGATGTATGAAAATTGCACTGGTTTGGGGTTTAACCTCCAACATTTTGAATGAGAAGCGGATGTGGAGGAGGCAATTTGTCCCCAGAAATTTTACTGTAACTTTTTCTGGTATAAATTTTGAACAGTGTAAAGTGTAAGCTTCTAGAAAGATGCTTTAAGAGTAGAATGGTGCTTCCACCCACTCCTGAGCATCCATGTAAGCCAGGAGTGTCACCACTTTAACAGCTGCCAGCGCAGCTGACCTGGGTTTGAATGGAAAGATCTTGTTGATTGACGTTTAAACAGAATGTGAATTTGCTTACATGCCATGTGGCCCCAGTGGACTTGCTTAGGTCACCAGATGCCTTGAAAAGCTGGAGTTTTTGACTGTTTTGAGGAATTGGTGCAGTTTTTCTGTTTGTCCTCTGTACTATTGTCTTCCTCCAGCAGATCTGATTCACTTGTAAGGTGCCTTTAAGTAGGTCTTTTGACTTTCATATTCAGTTTTAAAAAATTAAAGACGTTAAACAGGTGTCTAAATTCAGCTGCAGTTAGTGCATATAAGCACATAAACCCAATTACTAGGTGAGGCAGGGTTATTGTTCAGAGAGAAAAGTACCCCCCTGATATACTAGCATATGTTCACTTCTCTGCTTGGATGAGAGGAAGAGTTGTGTCTCACCAAATTGCAAGGTGTGTAGGGTGGCTGTGGCCTCATCACTTTTACCCAAACAATTAACATCCATTCAGGAATGTGGGTGTTCCTTGCATATTTTCCCCAGATGAATGGTTCTCAAATTTAGTTACGATAATACAATAAATCTAAATTTATATTGCTATGAACATAGGAAAGGGAGCATAAAATAAATTCATACTTATTCCCATCTGTGCTTGGTACAAGCCTTGATATACTCCTAATGAAAATTAGGTCCAAGTGTTTCATCAAACCCAACATTTTGTCATTTCTTATTACATAAAAGCAAAGTCTTTATCTTGCAAGTATTTGAAGATTTATAGAGCCCATGTGAAGAAATATCTGCCCATTAATGCACATTATTAATGAAAGCCTCTGGTTCATTTGGGGTTTTTGTATGTAGAAAACAGTATTGATAGACTGGTGTGTGTGAATTTGTCTAAAGGGCCTGCAACAGTATTTACTTTACTGCAGATGTCCCATGGAGATTTGGCAATGCCAGCACTTAGCAGAGAGCCCAAGGTGAAATTTTATAAGTTATCTGGAGTATGTCTCAACCAGTTGTAACATTAACTAACTGCATCAAACATAATGCAAATAATAGAATTATTTGAGAAGTTACTATGGATAAGCAGTTGTTATAAATAGTATTTATTGAGAGGATATGAGATGCTAAATGGTTTAAAGGAGTGCAGAGTGTCAGCTGACATGTCACCCTGTGGGTTTTGTAGTTCTGCTGCACCATCTAATTGCCCCAAGAACAGAATATATTTTTAATAACAGAATATATCTCTTTCAAAGTGCCCTCACTTAGATGGTTTCACTCTCTCTACTGGAGAATGTGGGACGCAGACAGAGGCCCGCTCTGTTTCTCAGACATCTCAGAAGACAAACCTAGAGTCCCTGTAATTTTTGATTTCATGGCCATTGTAATCCCCCTCAGTTATTAGCAGTCTGACACCCATCAACAGCAGCTTTTGCAGCGCTTTCGGTCACTGAGTGAACTGAAACTCTTGGCTTGACAGCACATTTCAGACAAGCCCAGAAAGCCCTGTGGGAACTGGTTTAAAATCCCAGTAAACAACCCCCAAGGTGTCAAATGTCCCTCCCGTGAATTTGAGCCCACTTTTCATTTCCTTGTCAATGGGATGAAAATGGAGCTGTTTCGCTGAGAAAGTGGAAGAAAGCGGTCACTAAGAGCATTTTGGGGGAGAGGTGAGTTCCTCTCCCACAGGAGGGCAAAGCTGGTATCTGTCACCCCGCTCCCCTCCACAGCTGCACATCAAGCACAGGCTGCTGTGGACAGGGGGGCAGGCAACAAGTGGGGCAAACATATAGTTCTTACTGAGTTTATTCCCATTATCCCTTCTACAAAACCAAGGAGAGCCTCTGATAATTTGCTGCTGGTGAAAACATTATGTCCAGTTTTTGCCACCTCCTGCATTTTCTTTTGATACATCGGGCAAAGTGAACAGGAGTCAAATCAAAGCAGGGACAGAAGAGGGGAGGAGAAAAGGAAGGACAAGTCCTAGAGAGCGAGTCATACAGTGCCAGCCCTCAAAACCTAGAAAAATGCTGCTTAAAATTGCTGAGTACGAAGCAAACCTCACCTGGGTCAGCTTTCCAGCGTGACAGCAATAAACAAGCAGCCAGTGATCCAGCCTGGCAGAGGAGCCTTTCAGGAATACAAATACCAGGAATGCTCCGTTCTGCTTATGCGCCAGAAGCGTGAGCCGTGAGCCGGGACTTCCCTGACAGCACGCTGTCTCTCCCATCTTCCCGTTTGATGAGCATCTTCCATTGGAATCGCAGCCTTTCCCATCCCATTGGAGGAGAGAGGCTCTGTCTCTGAGGTCCTTTTTGCAACCTCTTGGGGGAATTTGTTAAGAGATGCACTGGGACCAAGCACATCACAAGTTATGGATGAAACCGCGTTGACAGGAAGGAGAGATGAAAACAAGAAGTCATATTTTTTGAGGGCGATCGTGGTGCAAAATTTTGATTGTTTCTTGGGCAAGAAGATAGTCAGGGCTTTGTGTTGGTGGAGGTTCTGTACCCAAGGAAACTGGCAGCGCTTTCAGCCTGGTGCTGCCAAACTGTACTCCAGAATCTGAGGTTTCATATGAAAAAGGGGCGGGGGGGAAAAGCCAAACAAACAGAAAACCCTCTATACCCTGCAGCTGCAGAGAAAATACTCAGAAACTCGCTGTGACCAGGGTTGTGTTCTTGTCTTGAGTCAGCAATCAGCTTGAAGCAATACCTTTGAGAAGAGCGAACTGTGCTGGCCGTTTCAGTGCATGTGAGCTAGGAAGCCTGACATGTTTACACAGCAGCCTGCTCGTTTCGGGGCCTTTCTTTTGTGGAAACCTCACTGCTATGCATGCTCTTGGAGAATGTGCTTTCTTGGGACAGAAGAAGAGAATCAGAAGGAAGGTCTATTATTTGCCCTGTAAATGAGAATTAATGTTAAACTTACCTTACTCTCTTCTTCTCTCCCCACCCTACATACCAAAAAGAAAAGGGAGGGGGGGAAAAAAAGCAAGCAACTTTTCAAATTGTGGAGAAACAGAGAAACAAGGGATATTTTCTTTGCCCACCGGAAAAAGCTTTAGTCATATCCGGACTCTTGAAAAAATCAAAACAAAACCCCCTTCTTCCTACTAACCCCTACATTCTCTGTAGCACCATATGCCCTAACTTAAAATTATCCAGCTTTTCATACATTCCACTTCTGCTCTGACAGCTATACAATGTACAACAGTTGCACGGAGTCAGAAGGCAAATCTGTGAGGCACAAAGAATAAAGAATTTGGTGCCAGTTTAAAACAAACGTAGTGAATATGGAAGTAAATAACGTAAGTAGAACTGGATTGGTGTTTTTTTTCATTTCGGTGTGTCTGTCTAAACCTCCTGTCTCCAGTTTACCTTCACAGTACCGTAAATTTCCATGTTCATGTCAGCTTTGCTGAATTTACATTAAATAGGCTGCACAATGCAGGGGATCTTGTACCTCGTGCTTGTGATCACCCTGAGGAACCTGTTAATCAGTGGAACTGTTGTACAGTTATATGGCTCACATCATGTTTGAGCGTTGGGGCTCAACATGAGAAAAGCACTGTAATTGCTAACGATTAGCACTGGGTAAGCCTCACAAGGTTTACTTAAGAGTCCCCTCGTGTCAAATTCATATCTGAAGTATCTAAAACCATTTAAGAGTCTGGGAGGCAATACTTTGTCATTGTACAAGGCAGAAGACCTATGTATGAAAGGGCAAGGGGATTGTGAAATAATTACTGGCTCTGCATTTAATTTGAGTCAATGAAAATGCCAGGATGATTGAAGTGTTTATGCTGAAGATCAAGGAGTTAGATTGGAATAGGGTAATCAAAACCAGGGACATCTCTCTTTAGCTTTTTAATATTTCTCAGGGACGAGATAATGGAGGACTTTGAGAATATAGCTAGGGGAGTGTTGGAGGGAAAATCAGGATCAGAGGTCACACCTGTGTGAAGCGATGGTTTGAAAATGACAGGTAAAAATAGAAATATGCTTCACTTGAAGGTGATGAATGGGTTCCTTGACCTGAGGAGGAAGACTAGAGGTGGCTTTGCGCTGTGGAGACGGTAATTTGATAGTGGCAATTACAGGTGAAAAAGTTAACCGGTAAAAATACGGTGGAAAAAATGACTGGTCTTAATTAGGTATGGTGCTCATGGCCCCGGGCCTTGATTGCTGGAGTAGCTGTGGTTTCCTGCAGCCACGGTTGGGAAACTTTCAGCATGCCATTTTTCCATACATTTGCTGTGATTCTCCCATCCCTGTTTTCTCCACCTGTTCCCAGTATCCCTTTTACTTTGTCTGTGCTTTGCTTGTCTTCAGCACTGGCATATTGTGCATCACTCACCCTTATCTTTCCTCTGACATCACAGAACTCATCCACTGACCTCATTACGTGGGTTAACAGCTGGGCCTGGCTCATGGAGTCAATATTGCTAAACCTGGGACTGTACGTACAGTTTCCGCAACGTGGGAGGTGGGATCAGTCATATCTTGCTCACGCATCCCTTGTATCCCAAGGGCAGGAAAGCATTTGCCAGTGGCCCATAACTGTGCCTCTCTGCAAGCAATAAGTGCCAGCTTTCTACATGCTAAGGCAAAAAGCATGTTAAGGGCTGTTGGCTGCCTCCGTTCAAACATGAAGCATGGATTTTGAGGTTAGTAGAGGTCTGCTTGCTTAAGAGAGATTCTGATCAAGATGAATTATTAAAGTGGCAATAAATACCACATTTTAAAAGGTAATAAACTGATATTAATGTTGAAGGCTGAGCTTTAGCAAACATTAGCAGCAGCCTGAACCACCCCTACCTTTATGTACCTTCTTTCTCCTTAACACTCAGCATGAGGAGCTAAAGCAGCCCCAAATCCCAGAGGGGTTTCTTAAAGGCCCAAAGAGTCAAAAGTGCTTCTCAAACACCACATCCATGGGTTTTGCTCCTTTGTGGGTAGGTTTCAGTTGTATCTGGCCACATAAGTCCTTCAGGTACACATGACATCGATCCATTCCTCAGCGGAAAGCACTGAGCACGCTGCAGTTCAGGATGGTGCAGTTAGTCGTGTTTGGGCATCACGAGGCCAAGGGTTATTTTGTTTTGAAATAATGGTGGATGGAAAATGGGAAAAAAATAGTGAAATGCCACGTTTAGAGTAGTTCTCTTCTTTCACAATTTGCGAAAATGTACCAAAAATCTTTTCTAAAGAGTTGGGTTTAAAATAACTAACCTTTCCTGCATCAGCTTGGGGTTTGATTGCTTGCCCACCCAGTCAGGAGTTACCAGCTACTTGCCAAGTTCTGATCTTACGCTATCGTAACACCAGTTTGGAGGCTGTCAAGTCCAGTGACCCTTATGGGGAGTGCTCCTATCCCTGGCTCTCCCCCCTGCCCTGGACCTGAAGTTTGATTAGTGTTTAGGCATTGCTTTGAGATAATGATAATGTGCCTTTTAATTAGCATCAATATTTCTAGTCTTTGGGGAAATAATAATGTGCTTCCTTTTTACTCCTTGACTGTTGACAGATGGCTACTTATTAAACATCATTAAATTCTGATATCAATCATTTTTGTGCTTTATAAAATATGCTCATCATTTAAAGGAAAGGACATAGATAGGAGGGAGATTTTCCACACGGATTTCATGGACTTTGATGTGGGGCTGCAGCAGCATTTGGTGGAGGGAGGCCTTGTTTTTTAAGACACTCTAAGTATAATCTCCAAGGCCTTGTTAACTTGTCATTTCAGTGTATATGCGCCTGTTAAAAGCAGCTCTTGGATGGAAGTGGCCTGAGTGTTTCTGAGACAAAGCCACTATTTAAACATTTCAAAACATGAACTTTTGAGAAGCCTGTGGTTAAACGCAGCAAACATTTCATGCATCCACCCAGGAATCCATGTTGTGTGTGGTTCTGTGAGCGCCGTGGAAAAGTGAAGATGGATTCCTGTGTTTGACTCGATGCATTCTTGGCAAGAACCTCCAATCTGTTACTTGGGAAACTTTGTTTAATGGGTACAATTACGATCTGCATTGTGCCCTTGCTCATCCTAATAGCAGTATTAATTTGCAGGAAGGGACAAAAATCATCTTGCGGAGTTATCAAGCGGTGTTTAGGCTTTCTGAATGCTAATTAATTCAGAGCTCAAATGCTGTACCTGCTGTTTAAAAGGCTGGCAGCTTGTATTCATCACCTGAGTGACAGCTGTTCCTAGCCTTTTTTACTCTTAAAAAAGGAGTGGGGAAGATTAACTCCTTCCCTGCTAATGACTGCCATATTGAAGTAACAGTTATGTTCACCATTTAGATTTAATTATTTTTTTTTTCTTTAACAGATTGGCTGATTTTGACAGTGTATCGGAGAAAGGATTGGTGACTATATGTTGTTAAGAGAAATTGCTAAATATTTCTCCCATATACTGTTAGTTTTGCTGGGCAGAGGGAAAAAAACCCCAGTCTCTCTGACATTTGATGCCAAAACCAGATTCTCCATGTAAGCCAAAAGAGAAAGAATTAAAATATTGTTAACTCAGATTTGAACATTTATAGTGAGTGTGGAATCTGAAGAATTTTTCTCTTGGAGTCAAATCCTTTTTTATAATGTTTACTGTCAAGAAAATATTTATTAGTTGCAATTCAATTAAATGTTCAGTTAAACCATTTAAATGTCACACAAAACCAGCAAGGAACAGTTTTATATTTTATATGCTGCATTCAAAGCTCGTTGAGTTGTTCTTTGTTGAACTAAACTCCCCCACACTAAGAAGTGCCTGTCTTTGGTAGTAAAGAAGAAGCATTAAAGGCATGCAGGTAATTTAATTTAATTTAATTTAATCTGAGAAAAAGTATCAACTGGTACAATGCAGATGTTCATATGCAGGTTTGAGAGGATTACAGAGTTTGCCTGAGTGATTGAGGAAGTGAGATACTAATGTTGGATTATGTTCCTTCTTTTTCACAGAGGAACAGTGAGCTGAAATATATATGTTGGCTCCAGCTCTCCATTCCCTCCCGCCCCAAATCAAAACACTTTAATTAGACTACATTTTCTTTTTGGAGGAAACATGAGACCAATCAACAGTTGTCTCATGTCAAAAGGTATTGCTGAACTATTGACAGCAAACAAAATTCCACAAAAGCTTCCACTTAGGATTTTAGGGTAAATCCAAAGGTTTTTCTTTTCTCACTTTAAAGTCTGGTACGTGTTTTGCTATGTAAGTATTTCAGAATTACGGATGTGCAGTAGGCATGTCACAATAATATCAAATTTTCCTTCGCATTTTGGGGGCCCTGTGTCTGTAGGGAAACCCAGGGTGGACTTGGCTAAAGCCTCTGGGCTTTGATTCTGCTCACATCGGGTTTTCCGCATTCTGATTCAGTAAATCTCATTAGGCACATGTTTAACTTCAGCATTCACTGATAGTTCTGTTGACTTCAATAGCAAATTAAACACATGCTTAAATGTTGTTCAGAGCCTTAGGGAAAGGTGATTAAACTAAAGAACAAAGCTGTGCTATTAAAATATTTTAACCCATTAAAATCCAGTAGATTTGCTGATGCTGATTCACTGAATGTTCTGTATTGAAAGCAAAAGGATTACCTTATAGCTGGCTGACTCTCTTGTGCAGCTTGGAGCACCAACATCAGTATATTAGCTGGGTATTTCTGCTGTGACAATGCATTTCCTTTTACTTTTGACCTACTGTTGTATTCTTACAGATAATTAGTCATTATAGTGAGTGATCAAAAGTATAATTGGAAATAGAAAGGTTTACAAACTTGTTTACCAAGTGTTCTTGAAAATGAAAATAATTTTCTTCCGAGTTACTCGAGTATCTTTTGTTATTATTTGTTCACTTCAAAAGGTGTTTTTAGTTTCCATGCCCAGGGATGATCTTTCTTGAAGCTTTAGCAGTATTGATTTAGTGCTCTTTGTGTGTGGACATTTTCTGTGTTAATGTATGGTGGAGTTTGATACAGAGTAGTTAAAAATCATGCTTTAGCAAGACTGAGATGTAGTCTTTGAATTAGCGTGCAAGACGCTCTAATGAGTCCAGCAAGGATTAGGAAAATGCACTGCAGCATTCAGTTCTGCTTTTAATTTATTATTTATTAAAAAGTCCCTCAACGTCTTAGAATTTTGTGAAATACTATCTGTAGGGGGGATGTGTTTCTAAAATAACCCTGTTAGGATTCAGAAAGTAAACTCCTTAATTGTTTGGAGCTGGGGATATGGGGGCAGCAGGAAGTTGGAGGTTAGAGAGAAGGCTTGGCTGTTTTTTCCTTTTTATTTAGTTTACCACAGAGGAAATACTCAGGGCAAGGCTGGAATATTTTGGGAGGCTGGCCATGGCATCGTTAGCTCTCCCAGATTCCCGTCCTGGAACAGTTCCTGTGTGTGCAAAACCGTGAGCTCATTGAGGTCCTGGAGTGAGTTATTTGGGGTCTGCAGTCTGTCTGCAGCTTCTTGAAATAAATCGGAGTGCTAAAGCTCCGTAATTGTTGCTACCGCGGCGTTAAAATCTTGGGATGATTCAGTCTCAGCGTGTGCACTGAGTCAGACCCAGAAACCACCGACTCTGCTGATTCGTGTTTGCCTCTTGACCTTTTGGCAAAGATCAAGTGCAGCATATGTTTTTATCAGTTTAATATCTGTTATGTCCTCAACTGGAGGACTTGATATTAAATGAGATCAGGGACTGGGAAATGTACTCAGAGCTCACGCCATCCTCTCCGTGCGTGAAGCCGGCTATCGCTGTGTTTTCTAGAATGGTGTGAAAAGAAGAAGACAGAAAAGCAGCAAGTCCCCTAATGGCCATAAAAGAGCACGAAGGGAAGAGCAGGAACAGAGCAAGCATAGATTATGCCTCTCTCCACAATGTTCTCTTAATCCCCACCAATTTTCAGCTCAGGTGTTCCCAAGCCTCCATAAAACCCCTGTAAAAATAAAATAAAATAGCACTTCTGATTGCATTTTAATCTTGTTTTCAGTGTCTTCTCAATCCATATTCATATCCATTTTGTACTGTCCAGTATTATAACATCAGATTAGCACCCTCAGGACTGGACAGTGCTTTGTACCTACTGGATACAGTGAGCCTACACTCGATCTCATCCTTGTTGAAGAGCAAGTTCTTGCATCACTGGTGTTCTTTATTTTCACTGACCACTCCAGGTGCTGTTTGTCTGAAAAATGACATAAAACAGCAATCAGAAATAACCGCAGTGTCCAAAAGAGAAGAAGCGTACCGTGAGATAGCGAAAGGGTAAACACAGGATTTCTTTTGGTTTGATTAAAGGCCGTGGACAGAAAAGCGGTCGCTCTCTTTGAGGAAACACCGTTGTTCAGACACAAGCGTTTCAAATACAGAAATAGGCCAAAAACTGCGGAAAGCTGGTGTTCACTTGAGCATTTTTGCCTGATTAAATACCATCTTAGTCCATTCTGTAAACTGGAGGTGCAGAGCTGCTCGTACATGGCACGGTCAGTGGGTGGCCAACGGGGGCTGGTTTTCTTTGGCCTGTGACAGAGTTAGCGCCGAGGTCCGTGTAATGCAGCAGGTGATGACAGGAGTGGTTTTATGACATCTTTAGAAACAGAATCAAGCCACTAAAGGCCAAGTTGATGTGACAGGGTGAAAACTGGGAGTTGTTTTGGAAGCCAAATGAATCCAGCTCGGATAGAGAGTGATCAAAATCATTTCTAGATGACATAAGAGTTTGACCCTTTGAGGGTTTTTTAATAAGTATGTGAGGTAATACAGAAAGGGGGAACCTGTGTCATTGTAAATTAGTGTCCCTGAGTTAAGTCTCATTACCAAGACACCTTCGCTTTTTTAATTATTCGACCTGCCATGGTTAATAAAAGGGAAGGTAATTTGGTGTGACATTTTTGTTGGTAGCTTGGTGCACCACCAACTTAATTGCAGTAAAATAAAGTCATAGTCCCCCAAAAACCCCCAAAGTTCACATTCCATGTTTTTGAATTGATTGGTGATTTTATAAGTCATTATTTATGGCCTCAGTATTACAACCTGGGCATGTTAAGTAAAGGTGACGTTGGGGGCGTGGCATTAAGTGTTTGTTGATTGTAACTATTTTAATGTTGCTATTTGGTGAAAAATACTATAATATTTCTGTTTAGAACAAAAAAAAAAAGGGAGTACCTACAAGATAGAAATCCACTGCAGCAAAATGCCATCTTATTACTATGCGTGCTACAATGCTTACAGGTTATTGTCAATATACAGTGTCTACTGGCAAGGAAGCTTTTGTTTGTCATGGGAACAAACTGATTGCTTCTCATTTTTCTAGACTGCCGAGTTCTTTAAGCGAAAGGTATTCTGATCCTGAAATAAATATTGATTCTCTCTGAGAAAATTAATCTAGTGTGAGTTATATGCGCCCAGGTGAGGTAAGGGCAGCTCAGGACCTCACAGGCTACTTAAACCTGTGACACAGGTCACATTGAAGGAGTGGCTTCATTACCCCTAGGTCAGCACATGGATGCTGGTGCTTTTGGAGAGCGTCTCCTCGGGCACAGCAAGGGAGGATTCATGGGCCACCGTATCATTCTTGGAGCTCTAGAAATAGGATCATGGGCTTTCTTTTTCCTAGCCAAAAAGTAGTAGCTGCTATCTGCCTTTGTTCCTGTCCACCTCCCCCTTCTGAGTGGTTCTGGACCCTAAAACCAGGTGGTCTTGGTGATACCATGGGCACTAAGAAATCGTTTTCACAGTGCATTGGGGAAAAAGTAGAGAAGTTGACAATAATCAAGTGTTCCCTTTATAAACAGGCTGAAAACATGGGAGGAGAATGCACTGTTGAGATAATGCACGGGAATTAGGTGTACAAAACTGAGCATCCACTGCGGCATCCTTGGAAAGGGGCTCAGTGGCATATCCTTGATACACAAACTGAAAGAAACTGGCAAGAACAGAGTTGGACAGATTTCTTTAAAGAATTGCACACTTCTACTTCCTTCTCTTTGCAGCTCTCTTAAGGCACTGAAAAATCTCTGAGCCTTTGCAGATGACCACATGTGCCTGCTGCTATCACAATGTTTGATATCATTCTGTGTCCATGTGCATCCCTATGGGATTCAAAGTAGAAGCCCGTGTTACTGTGGAAACTGTGTCATGTAAGTGCAACACTTCTGCTGCCTCAACTTAAACTTTCCTTAGTCAATTAACAGTTAGACCAGATTGATGGGTTTGCTTTAGAGAGTGAAATCTACAGGGTCCTGATTTCACCATTGCAAATGCAACAATTAGCATTCTGAGGAATCAGTTTAGTGGAGTTTATTGCAACACGACAAGCTTTGATACCTGTAGAGTCTGTGTAAGCTTCTGACATGTTCAGTCACTGGATATCATGATGAAACTACTTTTTGATGTTTATCTGCTGTACAATGGTCTTTGCTTTACAGCATCGGCCATGGCCTTATAAAACGTTTTGAAGAAATTAAGAAAAATGGAAAAGAGTAAGAAAATGTGAGGGGTTGTGCACCTCTAGCACCGTACATCTCCAGCATGGTCTTATCGTGCTTTTGTTCCTGAGTCAGTACTCTTGAATTAATGCTGAATTCACATTCCATTTCATTTTTTTTGTTTTTGACTCCTGATATTATTAGTTAAAAAAACCTCCACCACAATTAAAAAAACAAACAAAAGTGAGCTAACATAGAACTTACTTCTGTGCCTCAGAAGTCACAATCCCGCCACGGACTTTCTGAAAACAATTAAGATTGTTTGAGAAGGTTTTAAGCTAAAACAGGGACTTTCATATGGCCTGTATTACCTCTCCTCAAGGGAATGCATTTTCTTAAAGTGACGATTTATGAGATTCAATACTAATGTCAAACTTCATTCTGCTGTGTGAAGTAACATAATTAAAACACCAGAATAGCAGAACACGAGCAGTGGAACATTGTTGAACTTGTAGATATTTCCACATAGGTGATGTAAAATTTGATGGAACAGTGATATGACTGTTTGAGGCATGTCCGTGTGAGATGGAAGAAAAACAAGCCTAAAGCAATGTTGCTGTTTCCCTCAGAAGGATTTTATCCAGAGAGGGAAATGCAATATTTATATGCAATATCAGCTGTGTATTTTTAGAATAATTTTAAATTCCTTTATGGTAAGTCTCTGTGTGATTAGAGAGTAGATACAAATCAGATGAGGTAACAGTTTGTCCCATTTGTGTGAAATGGTCCTCCAGGATAAAATTACAATTTATTTCCTTCTAAATGCGGTGTTCATTTGGGAGTAAATTAATTAAGGCTGAGTGGATAAGTATCTGCTGTCGTTCTGCAGTCATGACATGGCAAGACACTCAGTATCTCTGTGCAAAACTCATTTGTACACGGGGGAAAAAAAATAAAGTGCCTGTGCCTATTGTTTCCAGCGCTGTTACGTGATACTTTAAATAAATAACTTAATTCCATGTTCAAAATACCCAAAGGTATAGTATTTTATTATTGTTATTATTAGCTTAGATTGCGATAGTGTAACAGCTCTTTCCTCATTTGAGAGCTTTCCTCATGAGGCAGGAATGTGGTCTCTGCACTGGGACCTACCTGGTTTCACTGCTTTGTCTGTGCTGTGCCTTGAACTAATGAAGGTGATCGTGATGTAGATCAAGGATCCCACAGTTTGGGGTTCCCTCAGTGATCTTCACTGATGGGAAGGACCTTTTGGGAGATTTTATCAGTGGTGTCACGATATGAATCCCTTAGTTACTCTGTATGTGCTGGAAAACTGGGTGGTTTCTTTGAGGGAGCATCAAAAACTCACACCGAAGAAATATCAAAGGCTGTCAGTGTTTGAAACAATCCGTTAAGACAAGAGAGAAGTACACGAGCTTTCCATCGAGCTGTAGCAGATTGTTGGCTTGATGTCTACATGTGTTTAAGCAAAACTGCTTTCTGTGCTTAGTCTGGTCATCCTGCGTCCTTTTCTGTTGAATTATTTTTCAACCTTAAATTAAGCTAATTGCAAAATGGCTTCACGTACCAATACTGACTGTAAAGGTGTGTGTTTCTACAGAAGAGTTCTTTTGTATGAATTCTCTGCAATACTATTTCAATGAGGTAGGTGGGAAATCAAGTGCTGAATATTTTAAAAATGCTTCTGATTGCCATCGTCAAGCTGATATTATGAGAAATGATATAGCTGGAGCTTAATCATAAACTTCTCCCTTTCCTGACAGTACTGACATTTATTTTCTAGACAAACAGATGAATCTTAGATAACGAGTTGTTTTGATCATTTATGGTGTTAATGCAAAACCAAGGCTCATATATTTTGACCCGGTACCTCTGAATTATCTGTGAAAGACTGAAAGCCTAAAAGCTGCTGTTGTGAAAGGGCTTACAAACTACTCTAAAAGTTGCTCCATTTAGCAGGCTCCAGCCTGGGGTAACAAGCCGCTGCTGATCCATGGGTGGCTGCATGTGGAGGAGTCTGCAGGGCAATCCATCATCCAGTGGACATGTGCTGGAACGTAGCACTGAGGGCTGAATATTTAGGAACATTCCTTTTTTTTAACATGAAACTTTACCTTGCTCAGGCTCTTGCTGTGAGTTGAGTGGTAGCCTGTTGCTCCCCGTGAGTCTGAGTCGCACCAAGCTTTTAAGAGGGTTTCACAGCACTGTCCTCACTTCTTACTGCCTGATTGTCCAAATAGCCTCCACTAGAGCAAGGAGAGGAGATGTGGGGGTGTGAAAGAGGGAAAGAGGATTGAACAGGGAGATGCTAAATATAGAAAATAAAAAGGAAAACCTTGGCCAGTTTGAAGCTGAGAATGATTACCTCTTCCATTTTTAGCATCCCTGTATTTCTGTAGGAAGAGCAACACAAAGGAGCACGGTGGGGGCTTCTTGCGTGGAAATCTCCAAAGTGTGGGGATTTACAACTGTGACATGTTGTTGGATACTGGAATGAGGTTTTGGTTCTGAGCTTGGCCTTCAATAGTCAGTTTAAGAAGCATGATGTTAAGTATTTCCCCGGGAAGCAGTAATAGAGTACATGTAATTCAGCTAAGGTAGCAAATTTAGTCTTTGAACCTTCGTGTTTCCATGATTTTAAAAATATTTTGCGGTATGTAGGGCTTTTTTTTTAAAAAAAAAAAAAAAAAAAAGGATGTCTAGCCCAAAGGCCACGTAGAAGCCTTCAAGTTTAACCTTTTCATTTTGCTTGACACTGTAGAAGAAGATAAGAGGGTAATGCTGTCAGAGAGTTTACACAGAGGATGGAGAATGGTGGTGGTGAAGGGGATAATGACTTCGGCTCTGATTTTCTTCCTGCTGCTGCAACAAGGCATCTGTATTCTCCGCTGGCTGCAACCAGCCTGCAGGAAGCTTTCCTTCCTGCAAGCAACAAGTAAGTCAGCAGATCATCTGGGAAATCAAAGAGACACCAGAGCTGGACTTGTGGTGGCCTGTTTTTGAAAAGAAAATACAAAATTGTGGATGGATATTGAAGGGGAATGATGGGGGAAGAGCGTGAGGAGGGACCTGGGTATGCTTCCATCTGCAGTGTTGTAGGGATAGTACTGCAACAGTATCAGGTGCCATGAGCTGCCAGCCAGACACAGGGACAGATCTTTGTCTTCCATTTCACACACGAAGGGGAGAGCTCAGTCAAAAATCTGCTTGCAGCTGGCTGGCTCTTCAGGGGCATCACTGACAGTAGTGAAGGAAGGAGACAGAATTTTTCTGGGCTGAGATGAGCCAAAGCCTTCTCTTATCATGTAATGGCTTATTATCCCATTGTGTTCAGGCAAATGTGTGTAGTGTAACAGTATGTCAATTATTTTGTCTGGCAATCAGAGTCTTCATTTTGTGCTGCAGAAACAAAGGACTTTTTCAATTGCTTTAATATGCTACGTCCTTTAAATTAGCTGGTCTATAGGCAGCACATAAACAGCACCCTCCAATATTATTTCAGAAAATGAGTAGCACGTGTGATGCTTACACTCATCTACAAGAGAAACTGCAGAGTGACAGAGATTCTTCTGATTTGCTTCCATATGAGCAGCTCTGAGGAAGTGTCCGTTCTCAAGAAATGCACATTTGCTGCATTCTGGCTCAGGGCAGGCTGTGTGTCTGTTTGACATGCTCTCAGTGGAGAATTGCTTATCCATGCCTGATCCTGACGGGTTTCACCTTCCAAAAGAAACTAGCATAGGTCAAAAGTTGGCAAGATGGATTGAAAAGTGTTTCCAGCTGATGGAAATGCTTTTGGTAACCAAGTGGGGGAATTTGAAATCTAATCTGTTCTCAATGGAAAAACAGCAAATATTCCATGTTTCAACAGGAACAAGCTATTCCAGTATCGAAGTGCTGACATACAAGAGTTTTTCAAATAACACAGTTGAATCAACTATTTTTGCACAAAAGGACAAATGCAAAAGATCTTCTTTAATGGCCTGTGATATGCTAAAAGAACTTCTTTGTTTACGGGTTCACTGCAGTGCTAATGGCCACAGCTGGATGGGAGTGTCTCCTGACTCCCCTTCCTCCTCCAGTTCTTATGTTCAGTGATTTTGGCATTCCAGATTTGTCATTTCTTTCCCTTTCTAAATTCTTAATATTTTCCCTTCTGTAGCTGAATCTTCCCCTCCTTTGCCTGAATAGTCAACATTTTCATATTTTCTACTTTCTCATCCAAATTTCTTTTCCCTGTTTACTTTTTTCACTCTTGCCTGTTTGCCATGTTTAGGTTCTTCCATATGCCATTTCTTCACAAGTTGTTCCCATATTGTCCAATACTTTGAGGGAAACACACGTTCGCAGTTGTTACCTATTCCTCTACAGGAAAGAGTGCGTGCTGTGAGCGTGGGATGAGCAGAGTGTGTCTTGTTGGGCAAAGATGATTTTGTTCCTCCTTGATTTTCTTAGCTGCTTTTCTTTCCCTTCCATTCCTTCCATCTGTCTCTGACTGTAAGCAGAGCTTAAAGCAAAGGAAGGGCCAAGTGTCTGTTAGTTTTCCTGTTGAAATACAGAATAATGATGGGGGATGCGAGTCAGAGACTGAGTAACACTGGGCACAACGTGCATACATTTTTTTGTCATTTGCCTTTATTGTATTCCGTTGTTTGTCCCTTTTTTTTCTCTTTGTACCTCTCCCAGCTCATGTACACAACTAATTGATGTATTACAGGAGATCTTTAATCAAAGATAGTTATCTTCTCATTTGCCTGGAACAGGGGACTCCTTTGGTATAGGAATTGTCCCAGGAGTGCTAAGCTGCCCTTCATGGCTTTGCAGAGCTAATGAAACCCCTTGTTATATCTATACTTGTGTGTCCCCCCTACCCCTGCCCTTTGCACATCACGGATTTCTGACTCAAACTTGTGTCTGCAAATTTCTGGTTTAAATTCAGAGCTAAACAAGGCAAGGTTTCCTTACAATTGTTTTGGTGAAATCTTTAAAAACAGTTTCAAAACCTAATTTCTCCCAACAAGGGCAATCAGCACAGACAGATTTTGACAGTACAGGAGCAGTATTGCTTGAGTGTCTTGAGCAGATTCTGCCACTAGCGACTGACTGCTGAGATTAAGTGGAATTTCTAACAAATCCTGTTACAATGGGTGAAGCACTGTCTCTCTGCTTCTGCTTATTTGTTGCAAGCCTCAGTAGAGGTTTATTTTCAGACAGTCATTGTATGGTGCTCGAAGTATTTTGCTGCTCTGCGCTGCTGCTGCTCTAGATAATGGATGACCACTTGGTTAATGTTTGACGGCAGCTACAACCCACATGTCCCAAAGTTAAGTGTCCTTATGTCTTTATAGGAGAACTGACCTTCAGGGACAGTAAACATATTGTTTGGCAACAAGTTAATTACAGACTTTATCTTCCAAAAACATTCATGTCACGGGTGGGATAATTAAGATGTCCTTGCAAGTGAAAAAAAGTTCTTGAGTTATAGTTAACACTCCCATGTAGGTGTTAGAAACCGAGGTCACAACGGTATTACAAGAGCTGTGTACTCATGTTATTTTGACTAAATAATTTTCCTCTTCAGGCTATAAAAGTGAAAGATGGACTTAACTGATATGTGTGGCAATATATTCTGTAAGGCTGTGTAAAAAAACCAAAGGGATTTGAGTTGTACAGGGATATGACGGGCAAGCAGAACTGATTGTATTTGATTTACTGGGGGATTCATTGCTAGGGTTTGTTTTGTTTTTCTCCCCTTTCCTTCTTTTAAGGCCTGTATCTTTTGTTAAATGGTTAGGATCCTATCGACCCTCTTTGATTTTATAATGTGAACTTTATGGTGATAAATAGCTAATTATTTGCAATTGAATTAGGCCATGAATTTAAATATGACAGAAACAGATGTACTGGTGATTACCTTCAGTGCATGGCTCAGGGGATCCAAGTTCAACACAGTATAAATACTTTCCAGAAATGTTATTTCTGAAACGGGGCACTGCAACTATTGAAGAGTATCACAGAGACGCTAATGAGCTCTGTGGTACATGAATGTCCTCCACACTGGTGTATCTCAAATATGACATGTGTTTCATTATGATGGAGGTTTTTTTTCCTGGAAGAATTCAGGGAGGGAGAGGGGGAGAGTCACAACTGATGAGATGTGAAGTTCCAGTTCTGGAGTGTTTGCTCTCTTAAGCTGGAAGCATTTGTTTTGGGTGAAGTTATGAAGTGACTTTTTTCACCAGGTACATTCAAAAGAGGACTCTGAGTACTCTCCAAAGTTGGAGCCCCTCGAGTGGCACACTGTGATATTATCTGGGAGTGCCACTTAAATGAACTGGCTGAATTAAATATCTGAATTGTATAATATCTGATAACAGCCATGGACTCTGCGTATGTCCTCATTTCTCAAAACCTGGTTCAAGGAGATCAGTAGGTCTACTAATGAGCTACTTCCGACCTACTGTTCTCTGTTTCAGTTTTTCTTCCAGGAAACTTAACATTCCAGCAGAAGTAAGTAATTCCTATTTTAATGGCCAGTGTCATTGTGAACAGTCAAATAACTTTGGAAGGAATTTTATTTTCTTCAGCAGAAGGAAGGTCATTTCAAATCAACAAAACATTCCCTGGTATGTTAATTAAGCCACAATTAAGTGGCAGGTGATGAGCCATGCCTTGCCAAAATGTAGCAGGAGTATGAAGGATTGGACCATACACTTTGAGTCCTTTTGCTGGGTACCTGCTTGTGGTTAGAATGATAAGATTTAAGCATCCCAACTTTAGAGACTAAGAGAAAAAAAAAGATCTAAGCATGGACCTATATCATTCATGTCTGATGCAGCACTACTAACACCCCCACATCTGACCAAGGCAGTAATTCAGAATTTATCCTGGCTCTGCTTTATACAAAGCACAAAGCAATAGAATAACACCTTCAAAATGGTTAATTTTGAGGCTGTCTTGGTGACTGTCTTGCAAGCTAAATCCCAGCATCTCTGCACTTATGAAAATGTTGTCCATGTATTTGGGCATGGTGCGCTCAGGAAAAGTCAGATAATCCCTTCCAGATTCCTTCATTATTAAATGGGACTGGAATGTGATTTCTACTGTGTGAATCGATTCAGGGGTTCCATATTTTGAAATTCATCTCCAGCCCTAATCCAAAAGCTAGTTCATACTTGTTTTACCTTCTGCAGTACATGAGAGCTGAGTCAGTCAGTTGATCTCTCGGTCAGGATCTTAAAATGAAGTTATCAATGAACATCTCATGCACCATGTAGCGTTTTTATTTCCATGTAAACCAGACAGTTGTTAGTGAGCAAACTGTTCAGTTCTGCACCTTTTAACTTTTTTAATATACTGTTTTCTCTTTGATTTTTGGTTGGTTTCTTTATTTTGAAACTTCATAGCCTATTTTCAGGTTGTCTGTGTTGTTTGTCAGGTTTACTTGTGTATTCTCCTCAGCATAATATGGCTCTGTGGAATTTCATTTTAGGTGATTTTTTCTGCATAACTGTGTGCAAATAAGGGTTCTGATAATCCCTTTCTTTTTAAATCAACCAGTTTAATACTTCTGTCACTGTTGCATGGAGATGAGAGACTTGACCTATTTTTAAAAATGAGCCTTTTAGCTTTGTTAGCTACAGGAGAACAGAATTTTAGGATTTTAGAATTTATTATTTAATTAGTTGCCATTAGGTTGCTGGTGCATACATGAACGATATTTTCCTTATAATTGTTATAGTTTTCAATGGAACATAGTGGAATTTTTTTCTTCTTGTAAGCCATTGGTGCTTCCAAACCTTGTTAGTGCTCTCCAGCATTTGATTTTGACCTACTGTATCAGCTTCAGCTTTGCTGCTTGGATTCTGCTGGAATGTATAGATTATTCCTTTTCATATGCATTCAAGCAAGGTGATTCATATATGATTACAATTATTTCTAATGTGACATTCACCCCAGAACTATATGAAGTTGTTAGCCCTGGGAAAAAAAGAATTATTTTGTTAATGCTATTCTGCATTCAATGGCTTTGATGGTACTTGTTGCAGATGTTTCAGACTACTGTCAAAACTTCATTATCAGTGATAATATACTAATGCAGTAGGTTGACATAGGGGTTGTCTGAATGACTATTGCAATATATGATGAGGTTGGTGTAACGTGATACGTTTCCACTGATCCTCCACAGCCTTTAAATGAAATCTGTTTGAGACTCAATTCCCTTGCTGCATTGTTCCCATTCCCAGAGTGACTGCTACCATTTTTTTTTAGGATTCTTGCAGAGGGCATGCATATGTTAAAAAAAAAATAAAATGTTACACAGCTGCAAATATATTCTCCTTCAAATTTTATTTTAATATTGATATCACAGGAAGTAATAATGCCATGATAAAGTTAGCAGACCATGTAGCCCTGCCTCAGTGTAATAAACCAGAACAAAACACATTGTGTTTATATTATTTATAATCAGGATACTGTATATGACTAGTATTTACAATTATTAAGCCCTTTGAGAGCGGTCGCAGTTTCTGTACAAACAAAAAATTGTTTGCAGAGATGTTTGTCTGCAAAGGGAAAAGCTGAAATTTTAATGGAATCCTTGCAATAGCTGTCAGTTTCTTCCTCAGAGTTTGATAATTGAAAGGTTTGTTATTTTTTTAGGAAAGGAAGATGGTTTCGATTATCCGAAGCTAGTGGAATGTTTAACTACCCTTCTGCTATCAGTGGGCTTGTTTACATTAGGATTTTGACTAAATTGAGGTTGCACATATCCAGATGTTATCTGCCCCGGTGACTTTTTCATTTACTTTGGCAATAGATTTGATGGTGTATTGCTACCATCTCTTTGTCAGTTTTCACATTATATATTGCAGGCTACATTTAGACATTTCTAAACTTCCACTAAATTTTTAACTCTTAAACTTTTGCTCTTTTTTCTTTTTTTTTTCCTGTGGATGAATCCCTATTGAAACCAGGAGATGGGATTTTGATCTTCGCTGCAGGTTTTCTCACTGGCGAGCATGAATAAGGGTAAAGTCCCAGACAAACAAACCCAAGATCCAAAAGCAACTTTTCTTGTTCTTGATTTTTATCTCTCCTTTGCTGTGCTGAGGGGCAGAGATGTGTCTGAAATGCATCCAGTCCTCAATGTCCTTCAGCACAAAGCTCTCCAGCTGGAATGGCTTTCTTCCCAGCCCTCAGTGACCTGTGGAGCAGAGGCTCCTCGTACAGGTAGCTTACAGGAGGATAACATTCCAGAGAATACCATCAGGGAATTGTAGGAAAAAAAAAACATTAGCCAGGACTGCTCAGTAGAAATAGTCTCTAGTACTGAAAACTAGGAACGGTTCCACCAGAGTGTCATTTAATTCACTACTATCATGTCAGTTTTCAGCAGTGGTGGGGGTTGAGAGTGGGTGAGGAGGGAGAAATATCCTATCCTAGAAACCTGTTGCTTAGGATGTGCCAGGCTGAGAACCAGCTTGAATAAAAAATTCCATTTTTCATGCCTTTATAGCGCTAAAGACATAAAGTGGGCGAGTGCTCAAGCTCGGCAGTGATCAGACAGAGCTGCAGCCAACAGAAACAGGGGTTTGAAAGCGTAAGGTCCTAATCTATGTCCTACTGAACCTTTCTGCTGAGTTGTTTTACCTCCTTCAACCTCCAGACTTTTCTGGTTGCAAATTAAAGAGAGTTCATGCTGCTCCTCACGTGACTCACAGATACATTAGCTCTGACTGGAGCCCCACTTATTAATGTTTATACAGACTGGGCAGATCTAATCCTATTTGCAGGCCTTTAAAATGCCAACTTTTTATTTTAAGCCTGGTTTACTTTTAACTGCGATATTTAACCTCAGAAATGTGTTTGTGGGATTTTTCCTCAATGGCATTTCAAAAAGTGTGTGGTTTTGAATCAGTAAAAGCAATGAATTTTTACATGCTCTTTTGCATATGTGATTTAAGCTAATCTGTGGTATAACCATACTTAGAAGGATTTGAACCGAGCAGACCTAATTGTTGCTAATACTGTTTATTTTGGTAATGCCTGAAGACCAGCTTTTATTGGCAACATAGAAACACATGGAAAGGGGTTTACATTCTCCTGTAGTAGCCAGGGCTGTGTGATATTGGGAGAATTTTATGTTAAAATCCACCAAGAGTTGATGTCAGCAAATATCAGACTAGCTGCAGCTTGAAAAAAGGAGAGAGAAGAGAACAGGGAGAAGGAAAATTGATTCTGAAGATGCAAGATAGTTGAAAGCAAATGTGACACCAAAAAGGGAGACACGAATAAACACTGAAACTGAATTGAAGGGTAGGGGCAGAGGGGGAAAGTAAAGATGATCTGCTAAGCAAAAGAGCACTTAGCACAGGAGAACATAACAAAACTTCAGACATTTATGAATCACCAGAAGTACCTCTTTTTGGCAGCTTTTGCAGCTGCTTTTAAAGGTCGGACGGTGACAGGTCTCCCTCTGAGAATCTTCCCCCAGGCCAAGTGATGGAGAGAGAGAGATGTGGCATCTGCAGTGAGCTGTCTGCTGTCAATTAATTGTTTCCAATAATGACATGGGTTTAGTTGTGTGCCTACAATATGCACAGAGGAAAATCCTAAAGTATTTCCCGTGCAATGACTTCACAGCCCACCCAACAGGCACAGAGCAAACAGGCTGTGTGTTACCACGGTGGGAGCTCTGAGTTTACCTCTTTTTCTTCCTGTTTGTGAATTTTATAAGACAGCAGGGCTTTGCTCCACATTGCGACTGAGTCACATTTGCAGCAGGCAGTTGGCTCACTTATACAGGCCTGATACCTCTATGAGATTTGTGAGATTTAGGAGAATTATTTTTAAATGTTGGATCTTGAAAAACGTAACATGGAAATAAGGGCATCTGCTGAGTGGGGAGCTGCCCTACTGTGTTAGCTTGGTGTACATTTGAACAATATCATGTTTAGGTACAGGACCAATAGCAGAGTAGCATGAAGCTCTGAGAGAATCAGTTTTCCTGCTTTTTTTCCATTGGCATCTCTGAGGACACATTTGTTCTGCATAGAATTTATTTATTTAGAGGATAGTGTTTAAAAGGATGGAATTTTGGTTTTATACGATTACTTTACACAGGGAGAGTGGGGCTTGTGGGTAAGTGAACATGGGGACAGGTGTTAAAACCTGTGTCTTCCCTTTGCCCTACACCTTTCCAATGACACTGATCAGGCACTTAATTGCACTGCGTCATTGGCAATTATGGCCTGGTCAAAAGGAAGGGGCAAGGGCAGGGGAAAATGTACCAGTGTTGCTTCTTGGGTCAGCCAGGCTGCCTTCAGGAGCTCCCAGTAGATCACTCTGCTCCTCGCTCCTTGCCTTGTATATAATTAATTTGGGCTGAGTGACTGCTTTTAAACCGAGCTCTGTTTCTCTGCTCCTTCAGAGAGCAGGTCTGAGCCGTCACCTCTGAGCTATTTACTGCTCACAGGTGTCTTCTCAATTGCTGGCAATAATTTTACTTAGAGTAAAAATTAAAAGGTGGGCTCTACTTAAAAGCAGAGGTTCCCTGTGTCCTCTTCCCGTGCAGAGTTGGGAGTCTTGAGAAGAAATGGAATTTATTAAGCTGGAGCAAAGAAACCCAAGTTAGTGGTAGGACAGAAATAGTTCAGAAGCATTTGGAGAGACGGAGCAACCTGTCTGGAGGGCAGAGGACTATTGGTGGCTAGACAGAAAGCAGTGTGCCACAGGACATCACTAGAAGGTTCTGCTAAATTCTGCAGTCATTCAGGAGTGAGGAAAGTGAGGCTTTGGATTGGAGGGATATTTGTTTATTTTTTTCTAGATTCTTTTATCTCCTGGTATGTCCACAGTAGAGGTTGATAGCACAAAGCTGTATGGTAGATGTGCCATCCAGCCCTGGTTGCTGGAGACACAAGGCCCTGTAACCCAGGGTGACCAGAAGGAAGGAGCTGTGAGAAACGAGCAGATTTAAGCAACCAGGTTGTTAATTTTTTTTATGTGAGGTGTCGTAAGGTGCTAGGAAATCTGGGGATTATCTCCCTCAGCAATTCTTGCCAGAAGAGAGAGGCTGAGCTGGTACTAACTTACACCGAAGGAAACTCGAGAGCACCTGGGTACATATCATGACTGGTTATAACACAAAACCTGCCGCTGACACTATTTCCCTGACAGCTTGGCAGGTGGAAATAACAGTGGGAGACTTAGGAAAAGAGTGGAAAGAAATATTGTACAAGGAGCTGCAGGGCTGATTGCATCAGTGCCTCGATGTCAGGGAGTCTTCACCACGAGACGTGCTCCAAGGCTCTGGAGCATGTGTACACATACTGTGGCACATCCCTGTCTTGTGAGGTGCCACTAACAATCACAGCTCTTTCTTCTTAAGGTTTCTAGGAATTGTATTTACATAAAATGATCAGGATCAATCTCTGCCTGAAGCATGCCCAGATTTTCACACTCTAACACTCAACACGCTGCATTTCATTTCATGTTTCATTCAGGCAAACAGGATTAGTTGGAAGCAAAAAGGAACAAACTGGTTTTGAGGAAGGAAGGTAACTTAAACAGTATGAAATGAGCAAAATTCAAGCCTTTAAATCTTCATTATTAGTTACTTTGCCTCTCCAGTCTCTGAATTGTAGCTCACAAATGCAAAATTAAATGTGCAGGGCTCAGGGAGAGCCAGAGAACAGGACCCTCCAAGCCACTGTAGGTTGGTGAAGTCTGGAAATACCAACTCTGGTTCACCAAGTCCTGCCCCAGTGACTTGACCACCTCTCCCAGTCCCATTTCACAAGTAAATACCCTGGTCCAAGGTGGGCTTGGAGATCTCCGAGTCCAAGACTGGGAACTGCAAAAATGAGAGTGTGCTCCCAGATGGCTTCCTGTTCTCCCCATTCCCTCCTCTCTCAAATGCCTTCAATTTGGGTTTTTATCAAAATGCTATTAATCCACTAGATTCAGTAGTTGTTCACCCACTTAATAATGGCACTCACCTATATTTAATTCCCCAAAATAAAACTGAGCTCAGTGTAACAGTGCAAATGCAACAAGGACAAAATAACGAGTATAAATTCACTGGCTGATATTTGCCCTTCTTTCTAAAAGAAAAACATAATTTCTTTACCCTTTAATCCCTCTAATTTAAAGTTTTGTGCCCAAGCTTTTATCTTTTGTAGAAACTACAAAAGCACTGCATACATTTTGAATGCTTTAGAACCCGGGGGTGTTCATCTTTTTCTCTCGAGTTCAGATGCTTTTTCACCTCTCCCTAAAAGTGTTTCCTGAGTTCAAATTTGCTATGCTTGTCTCAAGCACGGGGAATGTTGCCTTGGATCATTTGCAAGAAACAGCTGCAAGGAGATCTCAGAAAGAGAGAATATGCTAAGTAAATTAGTGGGTTTAACTGCACAGCAGTCAGCAGTCTTTCATCTCCGATATTGTGTGCTTGTCTATGAATTGGGGAGTGAGTTTTCAGAGTTCCAGAAAGCTCCTGGTTTTCATGTGTGGAATCCCAATGAGCAGGAACCTCTGACAGCAGCTTTTCCCAATATTTAATCTTCACAGTGCCAATGAAGGAAAGCTCAGATTTGATTTTTTCCCCCCCGTGTCACCCCTAAAATACTTATTTTCTGCACAGTTAACAGTGACTGTTCAAAAATCCCCTGCCTGAATGAGGCTTTACTGAAGAACTTATGCTCACCCAGAACTCCTTGGTATGAAAGCAGCACCCCTTGACCTTCTTTACTTCAAGAGGGGAGGTGTTACAGGAACCATATTTTATCCATCCAGCTGTTGCCTTGGCTGTCACTCGAGCTTTAACACCACTCTTTGATGTTGGAGAATTCTGGGGTAAAGTGACAGTCATAAATCTTCATATTTGTAAAATTCCTGAAATGTAGTTGTTACATGCACTTTATTATATATTCTGTACTTTAGCCTGTTACCTGCTGATCAAATTGCAGGTGTTTGGGAGTGTGTGTGTGGACTGGTTGGATTTTTTATGTTTTAGAAGTGAAAAGACATTTACTACATCTATGTCATTATATTATATGCCATAATTTCATGGTCATTTATGTAAGGTAGTAAAATAACTGTGCCCAACTGCTTCTCCATTGTGAAGCAGCACGAACTGTTAGGGTAGCTCTGGGAAACAGGTTTGGAAAAAAATCACACCATCAAAAAGTGGGTTTAAAATGTGTAGAAAGCACAGCGTGTTTGAGATCGAGTTCTATGTAAAATTTCATTGTTCCCTCTTTAAAATACTGAGAGCAGAGAAGTTCCGAATTCACTTGACAAATGATGAAAAAAAGTCAGAATTGAGCAAAACTTGCATGTTGTATTTCAGGATAGAGCAAAATTAGTCCCTTATGAATCAGGTGCTGGTAGCAAAGGTTATGTAAGGTATATCAGTTTGTGCCACCTTTCAGAAACTTCTGAAATACATGGAGATTTTGAGAATATATAGAAGTTGCTGATCCGCCATACCAAGGACCACTTTCTTCTAAAAAATACAGGTAAATCTTCTTCTTTACATGCTGAACTATAACTTATCATAATATGGTTTACCCGTCATTTTATGTAGGAACAGCACCATGCTTCCTCCAGTCTTTTACCTGTAGCCATCACAAAACAAACTGATTTTGTCAAAAGCAGTATTTTTATGTTCTTGGTATCTAGAAGGTACCATATTTTCAATTGTTATGCCAGAAACACTTTTATAAATACCCTTTAAACTCCTTGAAAAGTTTTGACTTTAAAAGATACTGTGTTCTGGCAGCTTCTCCTATCAGAGCAGTGGATGGGGTGGTTCTACATTAGCTCTTCTGGGATTTATGCTGTATTTAAAAATTACTCACATAAACACCTGCATCTGCAGAAGAAGAATTATCCTAGACCAGTAATAGTTCCAAACCCTGTCATTTTTTCTGCTAGGAACCAGGATTTGAATGCAGCATTCCAGCTGCTAATGGATATTCAGGGCCCTTCCGGATGGAGCCTTGATTAGCAGATGACAGATGAACAGAAGAGCTGCGTTTTATGGTTGGGGAGGTTAAACAAAACTCACGTTGCCTTTCGGATGGAGAGGCAGCAGGATCATTCAGAGACTTCGCAGGAAGTCACGGGAGGGGAACGCCACGGTGATTGATGGAGGTGGTCCATTATCAAACACCTTGTGAAAACTTTTATTTCCTCTGAGTAAATCACAGAGCTTGTACAGGGCACGAGTGGAGAATTAATTTTGTTGCCTTTTGCTGGAAATAAGTCAAACGGTATTCAAGCCAAAATTTAGGAAGGGAAATGGCATAGTGTATTTAAGCCAATCACGTGGTTGGTGTTTCCTTTGAGTTTAGCAGCTCTTGTTGTTTGGTAAATCGTGTTTTGTTGGAAATGCACTCTTTGTGTCAAGGTTTCTTAGATTTCTATATCCAGGCAGTTGAAATAGAGCAGCATAAGGTACAAGCTTTTGCTGGAAAATAAATGTGCAAATGGGTTGATTATTTTAATATAACTTAGACTATTGTAATTTTATTTTATTCTTGCAAAACAGTATTTAAGTGTTACTAAAGGAAATTGCATTTTCTCAGTTGCTATTAGCATTTTAGTCTGGTCTATCTGCCAGGTAAGGAAATCCAAGCTTGGAGAGTAATAATTTTCCATGTGCCACATATTGTGAAAGGAAAACTAGGAAAGCTGTGAAGGAGTTCAGGCTCAAAAAGTACATTTGGTGAATCCTTTTAAACAAGTGCAGCCACCCAAGTGCTCTTTGGAGTGCTCAGTCCCCCAGGAGCGCAGCCCTGGATTGATACAGGTAGGACTTGTTCTGTTGGATGGCCATGGACATCAGGATCGAGGCTTTCAGCTTGAATAAATGTGGGCTGGAATGTACCAGGAGCATAAAATAATACCCATGAGGGACTGTGAAACAAATTAATCCCTTCTAGTTGCAGAAATGCTACCGAATGTTTCTGAGCAGCCACAGTTTGCACCACCTTTGTGTTAATTCTAGGGGTGCCTCTATATGGCAGGAGAATCAATATGGTGCATGTCCAGATCTCCAGGGAGGGGGCCCTGTCTGTGGGCAAAGAATCAGGTTTTAAGCCATGTGCAAGCTGGAGAGGAGCTTTCTGTAGGCAATTATTTTATTATTATTATTATTTTATTATTTTATGACTCTAAGCTTCCCATTGCTCTGGAAGGTTGGCTGGAAAGGGAAGACATTCCCCAGGAAGTCCTCTAAAAACAATATTCACCTCAGACTTGTTCAGGTTTACTCTGTGCAAGGTGCTCCTTTGTGCAAGAAACTGATACTCCTGGCCGTCCTGAATAATCAGGACTTACACATCTCCTTTTAGGCTCTGGAATAGCTTGTAATCTGCGAGACAAAAGAGAGATCAGGCTTAGCTCCCTTTATGTGACACTGTGTTTCTGTGACCTACATGTCTTGTGGCAGAGAGCTGGAATATCCTAATGCAGTTGGCTTCTCTGTAAACTGAAGCGTGCTATCAGCCGAAGTCTACTAAAGAAATGTTGCTTACATGGGTGAGCTGTGTAAGCAACCAATGCAAGCCAAAATCCAGGGGTTAAAGTGTGCCATGGCTCCCTTAAACCACGCCAACCAACCCAAAGTGCCAAAGTTAAGGTAATATTCAGCAGTGGTCCTGTAAAAAATTCCTCGTTTATACTTAATTCTGCTTGCAGCATGGCTTGCTTAGTTGTATTTTCTCTCCCTTATATTTTTCCTAATTTTCTGGTACAGTTTATCCATTTCCTAACATTTGATTTTTCTTGCCTTAATTTAATTTTTACTTTGTCTCCTGTCTTTCCTACTCTCCATATTCTCACTGCTTTCACTCTCTCTTTATGCCATTCTTTTGCTTGCCTCTGGACCCTCTTGCACACTGTTGTCTTTTGCTTGTTGTCCAAGTATATTTGTGGCTTATTTGCTTGGCCTTCTGTAGGGATTTTGCTCTGCCGGCTTTAAACTACATGCTCAGAATTGTTCTGAATTAGAATTAGTCTGGTCTCCGCCTACTCAGCCATATTCTTTTGTCTTTCATGGCACGTTCTTACCTCCAGTAACACTTAAACAACACCATAATGCATTAATTTTTAAAGCATCATTAAAAACACTTAAGTAACTAGCAGTGTTGTCTTCTGGATGGAGAATCACAGAGACTGTTCATGACATAAGATTTTTAGGTGATTATTTCCTGTGGTTTTCCCTCTCTGGTTCCTCCCTGCAAACGTGCTGCCTTTGAAAATGTTGCTTTTTTTTGTCATGATTTGCCTGGAGCAGAGTGTAAATAATGGAATGAGCTCCTTAACCTGTTCTGGGTTGCCTTGTGATGGATGAGCAGCATTGCTGGTGGGGTGTTGGCAGAGGTAAGAAGATGCAGGAACTTCCCTGACACCAGGCAGGGTACTGACAGCCACAGAGCTGGGAGTAGGAAAGCCCTTTGTAAAATCAAAGTGAGAACAGGTGGTTTTCAAGAGCCTGGCATGGGATTTTATGGCATAAAAAAGGTTTTCACGTGTTATGAAAAGCGTTTTTAATACTTTAAAAGAGATATGCAAAGATACGCAGCAGCCATCCCGACACCACAGCGGGCCAGGGACTGCCCTGGCCCTCCCTGCTCACCAGGAATGCCTGGAAGGTTGGCTGTGCGTTTATTTTCAATTCCAAGACCCACAGTGCCTTGCACAGGAGCAAGTGCTTGGAATATTTCAGGGCTGTCCTTCATGCGGAGTGAAGATATGGAAGGAGGGTGTTGCAAAGTGCCCTTTTTCCCAGTGCAGTCCCTGGTTCCAGTCGGTTCTTACAGTACAAAGTGCTCAATGAAAATGAGTTTTAAAAGAAG
>JAWWEU010000111.1:6783618-6799946 GCA_035583155.1 Acropternis orthonyx
GTGGGAGATCAGTAAAGCGGCTGCTGTCCGGTGGGGACAGCAGTGGGGAGAAGGGCCTCAGGTGTTGCCACTTCCCAGGTGATTGAAGGAGAGAAGGTGGGAGATCAGTAAAGCGGCTGCTGTCCGGTGGGGACAGCAGTGGGGAGAAGGGCCCCAGGTGTTGCCACTTCCCAGGTGATTGAAGGAGAGCAGGTGCTCATTAGCAGCTGAGGAGGTGCAGCTGGGCAGAAGGGGGTAAGAGGGGAGTGCAGTGCAGCAGAGAGAGCCCGGGCAGCGTGAGGGAGGAAGGGCTGCTGGAATCTTCGGGGATCCTCGAAGGAGAGCTCTGCGGAACAGCGAGGAATTTTTGGACTGCTGGAGGAGGAAGAAGCTGTGTCTCTGGCCAGGATGGACATGTGTCAGGTAGGGAGAGGGGAGAGAAATTGGCTTGGGGTGCTGGGGAGAGAGTGCAAGTGGAACCTCAAAAGTTTATGGAAGGATTTATGTGATGCTTTCCTTGAGCTACGGTGTTTTTAGAGGCTACTCTTAATGTTCCCATGTAAAACTGGATGTTTGTACTTCTCCTGGTAAGGGAAAACTCCTTTTCAAGGAAGTCAGGGAAGAAGCCTGTTATATGCTGTGCAATATTTACCAAATGTGTTCCTTCAGGGGTGTTTTGGCTGCTGTTACTTTTGCAGAAAAATTTGGAGCTCGAATTGGTTTGGCTCTTGTAGTGGGATGGGCTGAGTTTAGAGAGCAAAAATATGTACCAAAAATAACAAATGGTCATTTGTTTATTTTGTTAGGGTACTGGTTATTGTTTTCTAATACAGTGATGAAAGTAAATTATATATAATCTACCTCAATGTAGTTATGCAGATTCATTTGCTTTTTCATACTGTACTTAAAGATCTCATCAAATCATGAAATATAACAAGTGTTGATTTAAAAAAGAAAAACCAAAGCCCAACAACCACTCCAGCAGAGTTAAGTGTGTTGTTATGCCCTTAATTCTGTATTTTTCTTGCTGCATGCAATCATTTCTATTATTTGGCAATCATTATGTAGTGTAATGGAAGTGAGCTGAAACACTCTAAGCACAGAGTTGTCCTTTATAAAGAGATTTTTTAGAAAGAAATGGGTTGTGGCAGAGGATTGTTATCTAAAATGCATTAGCATACACAGAGTATCTTTCACATTTAGTGGTACTACAAAAATATTCGTAATTGTATGATGTGTGGAGTAATTCTCATGGGAACCATTTCTTATAATTAATTTCCAATAACTGCATCGTTATGTAATACTGTATCACACGAGAAGATGAATACTCTGTGTGGTGGCTGGAAAGTGTAAATGGCTAATTCTTCAGCTCTTTCAAGAGAACAGCTCCACACAGGAACAACTTTTTGCAGGAGGAGTAAGGCAGATGAAGCGTTGCCTGCTCTGCTGCTTCCAGCAGGTCTGTATCAGCAGTGCCAAAGAACTCATGCTTTGGGTCTGGGTATACTTCTGTTTATGGTTTTGGAGCTTACTGGGTTCAAGTCACAACTGAATTTGGCTTTTTATTATTTTCACCTCACTTTGAAATGGCAGTATATGGGAATTCTTTGAAGTAGGTTTACTTATGTAAGCTGCTGAATATAACCTTTTTTCATTAAAACCTAAGTCTTCTGGCTTACAGTATATTCAAGTTCCTTGTATGTTCTGTAGCAGCTAATAGGAGGCCTGATTAAAAATGCAGAGAGCTTGTCAGACAGAGAGGTGATTTATGGAGCTTTTGGGCAGCTTTCTACAGAGGAAATCCGAGACCTACCTTTCATGGTGTTTTTTAAATCTTCCATTTCTCCCCACCCACTTTTCCATTATCTTGTACAGTGCTGGTAATAATAATAAATATACAGTTAATGTCAGTTAAAAGCCAAGTCTCTGTCTATTATAGCTAATGAAAATATATTAAATTTAATATACTTTGTTGGAGATATTAGTTTCTGACAGTAAATGATTACTCACACTAATTATGGCCATCCTCATGTGAGTAGAGTGCATTCTTTAAGTCTGAGGTATTTGAAACTCACAAGAAAATTATATTTTTAAGTTGAAAAAAGATGTTAAGCTCATTTCTGATGTTGTTGCTTTGTTGGCCACTTCCAAGAGAACTGAGTCCATCACAGCTCAGTAGGCTGATGGAGGGGCTCTGATGTGTTCTGAATGGCTTGCCTTGCCTGGGAAGGTAGAGCAAAGGTGGCATATTGACTTGTTGGGTCTTTACTTTTTCCAGGTTGTTTCTTTTTGCCTCCTAATTTTCAACCATCTCCATTTATTATGTGTAGGGAGTACCTCAGGATCAAGGGAGTGTCAGCACAAGTGATTCAGTCAGTTGGTATCACAAAGGTGCTCTTCAGTGTATGGGAAGAGATTAAGGATAAAAAAAGGAGAGAGAGAGCTAAGAAAATACAACTCTCATGAGCTGTTAGGATCTAAACCAAAATACTTCAGCTTTTGTTTTTCCTGCAATGGACAGAGGCTCTCCCATGAAAAAAAAAATTTGCTGTTTTCTTGCCATAACAGCTGGGAAGAATCAGGCTAGTTAAAGAAAAGGAGAAATAGTCTTTAGTTTCGAAGAGTTATCGCTAAGAAAGATGTCAGGTTGATTCCTGTGGCTGTTGTTTGGCAGTCAGAGCTGAGCCAGTGCCACCCTTGCTCTGCTGGTCGCAGTACGGTGGCTGAACTATATCTCTGTCCTGCTGGGAGGCTTTTGCCAGGCTTAGTTTCTTGAGCTTCCCGTGGGGAGAGGGGAAAGGCAGCTCCTCAGCTGGTTTTTAAGTGAGTGCTTATTAAACCTGGTTTTTAAGTGAATCCTTATTAAAGCTGGTTCAGCATGAGGTGAGTGTTGGCTGTGCCTGGTGACACTCAGTGCACAGTGGCTCTTCGGTGCTGTAAATCTGCTGCTCCTTGAGGCTCTTTGCTACAGTGAAACAAAGCCAAAAATAAGTTAAACTTTTTCTTTTTTTTTAAGTTCTGAGAGAACTGGATTTATTGAGCTTGGAAAAGCCATGTCTCAGGGGTGACCTTATTGTGGCCTTTGCAGCACCTGGAGGGAGTGTTGAGGGATACACCTGGTGCAGGTAGCTCAGGTTGAGCCCTGGCAGGGAGTCTGAGAGAACAGTCTGTGAACTTCCAACCCTTTGGATAACAAAGGGCATGGGGACCAGGTGGATGGACATGGAGACACAGTAGGAGCTGGAGACTTAGTAGGACAAGCAGGACTTTGACATGCTGTGACTGTGAGGGCATAAACCCCCAGGGGTTCCTTGTTTTGGGATCCCTCTTCAGAGGCACCAGTTTGAGCTGTTGCTGTGTTACTGTGCCATGAATAAGTTCCTTTATGGAAGTAGACACGTGAGCCTGCTAAGGGAAAGTTGGGATGGAACTGGTATGAAGTTCTGGTCTGACTGTGTGAGGAGTCAAGTGGAGAACCCATCAGCTCGCTGGAGCTGCCTGCAGTGAAGGGGCTTTAGTCTCTGGTGTTGGGAGTGTGATGGCCAGAGTGTCTTGTGAGTGGTCAGACTGGGAATTTTCCTTAGCAGGAGCCTACAAGAAAGATGGACAGGGATTTTTTTACAAGAGCATGCAGTGACAGGACAAGGGAGAATGGATCCAAACTCTAAAATAGAGTAGGTTTAGATTAGGTATCAGGAGGACATTCTTTGCTGTGAGGGTGGTGAGGCCTTGGCACAGGTTGCCCAGAGAAGCTGTGGATGCCCCATCCCTGGAAGTGTTCAAGGCCAGGCTGGAGGGGGCTCTGAGCACCCTGGGATAGTGGAAGGTGTCCCTGCCCATGACAGGGGGTTGGAACTGGATGACCTTTATGATCTCTGCCAACCCAAACTATTATATGAAATAAAGGTTATATGTCATGGGGGCAAAATCCAGACAATGTTCTCTCTATTTCCTTCTACCCAGCTGACAGAGGTTATTATATCTTTAATTACTGCAAATTATTTTATGTAGTAGCTTTCTGGTATTATATGCTCAAATATGTACTTCTCCATTATGCTGCTCATTTCTCTCCAAAAAGTTTATGTCCCATGTTAGCAGTGTCACAGCTTTACAAGCATGCTGTGATTTAGGAATACCTTCCCATGCTGTTCTTGGGAGAATTTCTATATAAATCTAAGTCTCCCAATTCCTGATTTTTGCAACATGTATTTTCAGAACACCAGAGGTATTGTCCACAGGGTGCTTTTGCTGTTTGATGTTCTAATCCTTGCAATAAAACAAAATAAAAGTGGAATGGTAACTCCCAGGAGGATCTATAGAAAAATCTTATCCTGAAGCTGAATAGAAACTTGTTTTCTGCTTGAGAGGCCACCTGGCTTAAAAAATGATTAGGATAAAATGTTTTGTATCATGTGACCAGTCAGTTTTGCTCACCATCAGTTCAAACTCGAACAGAATCACTGTCTTTAGCTGTATTTTGAGGCAGTGATGTTTTTAAGTATTCTGAAGTTTGTGGAAAAGTATGCAGTATTTAATTTATAAATAAGGTTTGACTTGATAATATCCTGTACTAATGATTCTTTGGTTTGATATGGAGTCCATTGGAAGCTGGTGATACTTTTCCAACTTTTTTTCCTTCTTTCCATTGAAATAACTTGGAATTTCCAAAGCCCTGTAACAATTGGTTTAAAGTGGGAACACATTTGAGTTATTGAATTTTCCATGCCTTGCAATATATTAACAAATCTAGATATTTGTGAAGACAAGTACTATTGGGGACTGGATACTGTGCTCCCTGGCTCTTTTCTTCTGAGCATGTGCCAGAAGAGAAGATTAAGTACTTAAGTAAGAATATTTTCACTTTTTTTTTCCTTTGAGCTTGAAATTCTCCTTCCAATGTAGTAATGGATGAAACAGTTCTGTTTGTGAGTAAACTGAGAAAGTAAGGGCTCATTCTGTGGTAGTGTGTTTAGGTTTCAGCTTTATGTGTGGTTGTCTTAATAAAAACACCAAGCTAGAAAGGAGAAATAAAAACCTTTTAAGGCTTAGACTTTTTTTGCTCTCCTAAACTAATGGAAACAAGGCCTGTGGTCCCAGTCTACTCATAACTGCTTAAGATAAATACCTGAATGTGAATGTCTCCTAAATTTGGGCTTTTGACTATCAGTTTTTTGTTTTCCTCCCTCTTTTACTCAGTTCATGATAGCTGTAGTTCACATACAGTAATTGTTTTCTTCCAACAGTGTCCAAGGTTGGAAATATTTGACAAGCATGGAGAATATTTTCAGGATACTATTGTGCCTTTTTTGGGGCTCCCCAAACTGACAAAATAGACAATCATAGAATGGTCTGGATTGGAAGGGACCTTAAATACCATCTTGTTCTAATCCCCCTGCCGTGGGCAGGGATGCTGCTGCTCTGTAGATCAGGCTGCTCAGAGCCCCATCCAGCCTGGCCTTGCATGTTTCCAGGGATGGCTCATCCTCAAGCTGTGCCAGAGCCTTGCCACCCTCACATTAAAAACATTCTTCCTAATATATGATCTAAACCTGATCTCTTTGAGTTTAAACCAGTATCTGTGTGTGACTAATGGAATCCATTTCTACTGGAATGTGAAAACAGACATTCTAGGGGGTTTTTTTTAGTGTATGTTTCGCTTATATATGGAAATAAAATGCTGAATTCTGCATAAAATGTATTGGATTTAACATACTGGCTTGAGTTTGTCAGCTGCATCCAAGTGTTCAATATGACTGTAATTATCATATGGTAAATGGGATGCGTTTTGGAGATGAAGTCATAAGAATGCTCTTCCTTGCCCCTTCCCTCAAGGCCATGGGAATTCTGAGGATTCCAATCTTGAAGCTCAGTGGGTGCTTGCCTGTGCCTGTTTTAGGCGCTTGTACTTTAAACAAGTGCAGGATGAATCTGTAGACTGTGCATTTTTAGGTACACATCACTGGCTGCTTGCTCTTCTGCAGTTTTATTGCTCTGAAAGAACAGTTGCCTTGAGAGCAGAGTGATCCTGGCAAGTTAAAAATGGAAAAGTGACATTTCCACTATTAAAAAACACAGGGGTGTAGCCCCCTGATTTGTTAAATTAACTGCATGCATGTGTTCATTTAGCATGTTGTGTGGACTGGCTGCTGGCTGACTAATGGTTTGCTTCATATTAGTCAGCAGATACAGAGGTGAAGAACAGAAAACGCTCAGAATCACTTAATTCATCTGCTCATCCAGCCTGAGCAGCTCTTAAAACCCCTGCAAGACTGAGCTGCCTCTCCAGTTTTCATAATGTAATGTAGCATCTACATTAATTAGTGTTTTTGGTAAGAGGCCAAAAGGTATGTATTTGTTGCTTAATAAGAAAATAATTATTGTATAATTTTCTTTGACTGCATCAGCATTTTGCAGTAGTTTTTATGGGAGTTAATGGTAATCTCTTGCAGAAGAATAATCTTTCCTCTTTTGGTGGGGAAAGTTGTGTGGGGGTAAAAAAACCTACTGGTTGATGTGTTTGTGGTGTCTGTGGCACTGAGCCCTGCTCAGAATGTACATATGCCTCCTTTATGTTTATTTTCCATGCTTTTTAGGAATTCTGTCTTGGTTGTTTACAGGAGCAGTTAATGGACCAGCTTTTTTGTTCTTAGTGGGAATGGCCCCTCCGATGTGCTAGGAGGTCATCTGCTAATCAGTGAAATGCATAACTTGAAGAAAATGAGTATGTTTGCTGTATCCAACTTAAAATTCATGCAATTTTTATTTAAATATAGTAAATTCTGCCCTGTTCCAACCACCCCACCTTATGTAATGGAAACCTGACAGCCCGAAGAAAGGAGGGAGCTGGTGACACGAGATTTTTAATTAGCTTTTTTCCTGGAGTTCCACAACCCTGGCCAAACCTGTTTGATGTCAGATTGCTTCTCTTTCTCGCTGCTGCCCACCCATCCATGATTTGTGAACAAATCATTTAGCAAATGATTATCTAAACCCTGTAGATCTTAAATAAGGTAAGGAGAACTGGTAGCCAGGAAAGACTCTGTAAATGCAGGGGAATTAAGTGCTTGATACTATTAATAATGGTCTGGCCATCACAGAGCTGACATTTCTTAGCTGACAGGAAGATGAAAAGAAAAGCAAGCCTTTAGACCATCTGTATGTCTTTAAAGTGATTTTGGGATCCAAGAAGACATCTGATTTCACTAAAGAAACTAAACATTCCCAAGAAGATAGTAGTAATAGCAGGAACTAAAAGGTGATCCTATTTTATTTTTTTCTCAAGGATAATGGGAAACAGCTCATCTGAGATAGCTTCCATTTTCTCTAAGAATAGGCACAATTTGCTTAAACTGGAAGACTTAACTGCACCATTCTCCAGGCTTAAAATATTTTAATTTTCTTTAATGAATTTTCCCTGCTGCTTTTCCCCTATGCACTCAGTTGGGCTTGGAAGGGATCCCAGGGCAGTGTTGCTTTGGTACTGTGAGGCTTGTTGCACCCACTTGTTTTTGTCACATGAATGCTCTAAAGATAAAAATGGCATTGTTGTTTGGTAGAATAACAGGGAAATGGTACTCTAAATAAAACCCCAATTGTTTGTACCTAGTAAGAGTCAATCTCCCTGCTAAAGCTACAGTGGTGCTTTCTTTGGGGTTAGAATGAGCGCAAATGTTGAAATCATTTTTCAGACCTGTGGCAAATAATCTTACAGTGTCCTTACATCAGTATTACACAGTGAGATGTTTGGACTCTTACTCCTTTTTTCCACATCATGGGTTAGGTGATGGCTTTTGGTGTTCATGGAGGTTTAAGTTTTTTGAGGAGTGATGTTTTCTTTGACTCGATTTCTACCTATGGCAAAGGTATGAGGGGAAAGGTGTCTATTTTTTGAGTATGAGGTAACTTGCAGGGTGATGGCTCTCAGGTGGATGGCAGCTGGATGACCTTGCTCTACAAGCAGTGCCTTTTCCAGCAGCACCTGACCAGCAGGAATGATCTCCCTCCTGTCATGTTACATTAGAGAGCTCCTTTCTTCCAGCAAGGCAGCAGGTATTGGTGGTGCCTCACCACTGCTTAACCAGTCCAGCTTAAAGGACTGAAGTGTATCATCCTCCCAGAAATCACAGGGATTTCCCACTGTGCTCTGGTTACCGTTGGGTGTTTCTGGTTGGGTGGCCCATCGCTGGAAGCTGTGCAGTTGGCACATGCAGCCTTTGCGAGGTGGGTGAACATCCACTCAGAGCTGCAGATGTTTCCAGTTGTGTGAATGAAAAAATCTTTCCCTAGGGCATGCTGCTGCATCAAGGATGTGTCTGAACTTCATGTAGGTGGATAATAATTTGTGGTTGATTAACAAATAAACATGTAATTTGTTGCTCTTGCCTGTGCTGGTACCTGGAAGTTAATGAGACAAATGCTCTGGAGAGTTCATCTCTCAAAGACCATGAGTGGCAAATAACTTTTCCTGTTACTCCTAAATTGGTGGCAGCATCTTTTCATTGAAATGCAAAGAAGTGGGTCCAAATCTGGCAACTCTAATAATGCAATCTGGTAAATACAGAAAGTAACCTGAACTGGTGGCTTTTGACTCTTTCATGTAGAGGTCCTGTAAGTTCTTTTGAAGAGGTGTCATCATAGCATTTCTTTATCAAGAAAGCTTTATTCTTATGTATATCTTACTTTCTCTACTTTTAAAAAGTGGATGAATACATTTTTTTTTTTCTTGGCAAATGGGTTTAACCCAGATTTGCAATACAGCCTCTGGCCGGGAAGGCTGCTGGGATGGTACCCTGACTTGGGAACAATCCTGCTGAATGAAAGTTGCGCCTTAACCGTTTGTGTTTCTGAAGGCAAATACAAGTTGTCACCAGGAAAATGGTCTTCAGCTGAGTTATGGTTATCCCCTGGGAGGGGAAAAAAAAAACCAAAACCCTCACATAGCAATTTTTCCTTGCAAAGGAGCAATGAGAACATTTCACACGAAGATGAACTAATCTCAAATTGCATAAGGTCACATTTGTGAGGGTTTTCTTTTTAATCTAAAGTGCCTCTTTGTAAGCTAATCTTGTAATAGTCAATCTGGGTATAAAAGTCACTTTATCAGTGTAGAATGAAATAATCATTAAAAAAACCAGCTTTGGGCTGAGTAATGTTCTCAAAGAGCACAGCCTTGTTGAAGATGCCATTTTAAGATACTGTTCAATTTCATTTCTTTTTCTTGGTTTCTGACCCAACCTGTAAAATAAAGAACCAACTGCACCAGCAACCTGCAAAGGACTTGGTTCCACATGTTGCTGGTTTTTTTTTATCTAGGTGAGATAGTTTTGTGTCTGTTCTAGTTGGTACCTAAAATGGTTTGCCCTAAAGTTTTAGGATGAAAGAGCAGTCATGGCATTATGAGATACTTTCAGACATTTGTAGCTGTGTCCTCATTTTTGAAGGGATAAATGCATCGAGAGGAGAGAACTGCATCTTAGTGAGCTTAATGGTATTGATAGAACATCTCTAGCCTTAATCAGTCCCTGGAGCAACCTAAATCTGTTTATAATGAGCATTCTGGAAAGAGTGTGTCTACCTCTACTGTTAGAAATCAGAGCTTACAGGTTTTTTTGCTTTTGTAATTGGTGTGATGTTCAACTTGAGTAAATTTCATTCACATTAACCTTGAAGTAAGGAGCTTCAAGTTGTTGATTGTTTTTTTTTCGTGTCTCAAGTGTTTTGTTTCTCATTTCTTGGTACTTTTTATCATAGGAAAACGAAATGGAGTTCATAAATTTTATTTGTAGCAACATCTTTTATATTCTTTTGTTACAAAGAAGGCTTATTGCAGGTGCTTGCATAAGGAATGAAAATTAAAAAAACAGATGATAGCAGCTCTCTTGCTTCCAAACGCACTTGTAAAGAGGCGCTAACAAGGCTGCTCTCTTTATAGGCTTATTGACAGAAAACAAACGAATTTCATCCCTTTTCTTCTCTCCACTGCTTTTTTCTCCACCACCCCCCCCCCCCTTTGCACTTTTCAGGGCAGGCATGATAATTGAAGTGTGCAGCATATGATTGCTGCTGACTGGCAGTGTGGCAATGTGATCCAGTCTGCACATGGCTCTTGACTTCCCCGCATGTGAATTGGAGTCAATTGCTTTACAGCTTCCCTCAGAAAAGGTTTTAAAAGGCAATAACTGAGGAAAGGTAGATTATGTTTTACTGCCTTAAAAGATCCTGTTTCGGGAGTAAAAGGCTCAAATTTAATTTAAGGTGCTGGAAAACACTGAGAATAATTTAAATAGAATAATGCAGAAATTGTTGTGTAACTTTGGGTCCCTAATGTTGTCCAATGGGCTTTGCAAGTGGTTTGTAACTCATGGTGGGATTCTCTTCTGAGGTTTTTCTTGGCTTTCCTGTAAGTTTTGGGGTTGATTTAACTAATCCAGATGTACAGATGGTGGGCAATATCAGCATGTTGGTTGTATGGTACAAAGTAGTCCAACTTCACCTGGGTCCATGCATGTCCTGCTGCTTAAGGGAGTTCTGTTTCCTTCCTCACTGATGTTTGCTATTTCTCGGCTTTTCAGCATTCATTTTATGTGCCTTCATATGTAGATCTGCCTTTTATTGGATGATCTTGTTTTCATTTTTATATCAAGGCATTGTTTTTCGTTTCTACATCCTTTTACTTTGCTAATGTTGTTGTTTTGGGTTTTTTTTAAGAACAGTTTTAAACATGTATGTGTACATGTATAGGAAAGATGAGCTGTGTCCAGTAGTTATTTCTACACAGTAAAAACAACAGGAAGATGATCTGTGTCTGTGCTACCAGGAGAGCTGATCACCTTGCCACAGATGAACATTGTGTCCCTGAAAGATGGTACATATTTTGCCTTAGTTCTGTATTTTCCAGCCCTTTCATATGGAGAGGGTATTGAGACAAGGAAGAAAATAAGTAGCTAAAAAGGAGGCAGAGAATGTGCTCAATCTTTTGTATCATGTACTAAACAGGGTCTCATCCACTTGCAGATGTTCCTGGCCACTTGAGCAGAGATTTATCTAATATTAAGTAGTTTGTCTTACATGTGTTCCCTCCATGTTTATTACTCAGCCAGTATTTTTTCATTGCTGCTTCTGACTCAAATGGTGGAGGCTTTTGCACTTGTCCTGTTGCAGAATGTGCATGGATTAATAGGAATTGTCATGGTTGTCTGGCAGGAATGATCACACTGGATTGGCATGTTACCCCATTCCTGGGAGGAGTTGAAGGCCAGGTTGGATGGGGATCTGAGCAACCTGGTCTAGTGAAGGTGTCCCTGCCCATGGTGAGAGGTTGGATGTGGATAATAATCTTCAAGGTCCTCTTCCAACCCAACCCATTCTGTGATTCTGTGCAATACAGTGTTCTGGCTTGGGTTTGATCTTTAGTGACAGAAGTACGTGGAGATACCCAGTACAAGTTGTACTTGCAATAGGTACATGATGCTTTTTTCGGGGTTTCTCTTGGATTTGTCAGTTTTCATGGATGTCCTCTGGAATTGCTGGTCGTGGTTAAAGAAAAGCATTAGGTGGGAAGTGTTCTTTGGCACAAGTTGAAATACTGCAAATACTATTTCTATTGAAGAACTTGTTCTGAAACACCCATATTTTTAGCATATGAACTTATTTTATAGATGAGCAAGTCTTGCAAAATGTACATTTGCTTAATTTTTAATGCTGTATCATGACATGTTAACAAGTTTCTATCCTTAACAGGTAAAGGCGAATCCTTTTACTGTTTTATACATCATATGAAATTTTCAGTATCACGACTGAAATTTGCATATTACTTTATAAAACATTATAGGAAGCTGCAATTTAATGATGTTTACAGCAATCTGAAAGTAGCAGAGTTTTTTTTCCTAGTGATGACATGCCATACTGAAGAGCATTTGTGCATACAATTATGCTCATAATTTATTAAAGCTGGTATGAAATTTAAATAAAACAGAGTTGAAATTGTGCTGAAATCTGTTTAGTTGTGGAGGTTGGAAAATTACAAATCAGGTCTGCTAAGTAGCTGGGGTTTTTTTTCCAGTTTTACACTTAATCACATTTATTCCCTGTTCAGCCATGTTATTTGCTTGTTAAATGCACAGGAGAATGTGGTTTTTTTGTAGATTATCTAAACTTTTAATAGCTTATGCACAGAGATTCTGGAGAGAATTAGTGTTGCCAACAGAAATACATTTTTAGCTCAACTGCTAGTTAAAATGGTGAGGGTCAGGCAGTTATTCCATGTACGCTGTGGAAATGTTGCCCACAGCAGATCTGTGCGAGGTTCCCTGATCCAGTGTGAGTGGAACTGGAGGGAGAGATTTCCCGTCTGTTTTGGGTCTGTGTGTGCAAAGGTGAGGGGAAATGTTTAAAGCATTATTATTATTTGTGCAGTTCACACAATGCACAGACCTGTTAGTGTTTTGTACGATGCCAGGTTTGAAGGAGAGCCCTTCCCTGGTCATCTTGCTGGCGTTCCTCCTAATTCACTCTCTGATGATGGAGAGCAAGCAGCTGTCTGACCTTCAGCAGGAATACCTGGGGCTGAGCCCGGTGCCACTCCTACACCTGAGGAAACTGCTGAGGCAGCCTCTCTGTTTCCACACCGGGGGCTGGAGCAACATTAAGCAGTTCCCACATGAATTTGCAATGGAAAACAGGAGATAAGTTGGATGAATGTAGCCCCAGCTTGTCATTAAAACAGAAGGAAAAAAAAAAACCCTCAACAAAACAAAGCACCAAAATGTTTCCTACAGAAAGCCATTCTTTCATCTTGGGACTCCTTGTTCTCTCTCTGCCCACAGAAAGCCTGGATTATTGCACTGTAATTCTTTTATTTGTTGTGCATAAGGAGCATCCCAATGACATTTCTGTGCAGTTATTCAACTTTTTTTAAAAAACTAACAGGAATAGGATTGTGGCTGTGCCTAACCCAGAATTGCATTTCAGGCAGAAAACTGCCAGTTCCCAGAATATTCAAATCCAGTTCATTAATTACCATTTTAAACACTGTTTGTTTGAGAAAACATAATTAAATTAAGAAGATCTAATTGAGAACCTGACAAATTATTGCTGATAAAACACTTTGGTGGTGTAGAGTGCTGTTTCCAGTAGAAGTCATTTAATCTGTTTGGGGTTTTCTTTATACAATAACAGAGTTTGTGTCATTATGATTCAGAAGGAGCTGCTGCATTCTGAGAGAAGTGCTGCACTCTGTGGTAGCCAAGAGCTGATGAACTCACACTTGTGTGAGCTCAAGGTGCTCAGCTGCTGGACTGGGGATGTGCATTATCAGCATTCCTCTGTCTTGCTGCTTAATTACCTTTGTGTGCAAAGCTGAAAAGAGAACCCAGGAAAGAAAAATGTCTTTGCACAGCAATAATCAATAAGACCAGCAGTATTTTAGGGCCTCTGGTGATCACCATTTAGTTGTTTTGAAAACAGTCGCGAGAAAGACTAATGATGTGGAACTTGTCATTTGCTGATTGTTCCTGACAACTCAGAAGAAGTTGTGTTAGGGAAGGGATTAAATACTTTGTTTATCTGATTGCATCAGTGAAGGTTTGAAATATTAAGTGTGAATTACACTACAAGGTTTGAAATCAATGGCCAGTTTTCCTGCCCTTCCAGGTGAATCCTTTTGAAGAGCCTGGGGGTCTCCACAGGTCCAGCTCCATTGGCAGCTACGGGGACTTGAAGCAGCTCTGCAGCACAAGCTCCTGAATTGTGGGCTTAGAGGGATTAATGAGCTATATCTAAAAAATTACTCTTTTGTGATGGAAGTGGGTGAGATTAGAAGTGCCAGGTTTATTTTTTCATACTTATGTGTAAGCTTGCATGGTTAACGGTATATAATTTTCTGTTAGTTTTTTTGCTAAGCAGGTTAGTTGGACTATTAGTGGAAAGTATTCCAGTTTTAAGTGGACCAGCTAATACAATCTCTCTTTTCTGGAGTTGAAATGCATCTCTGTTTCTACTTGGCTAACTTTCCTTCATTGGATTTCTAAGGTGAGTGAGCCAGATGAGTGTTGAAGGGCGTTTGTCATCTTGTATGGTAGTGGCAAGTTGTAAGGCTTGCTTTTGGGAATCAAATGCCTAGATTGAGTAAATTTTCTATGGGTCAGCATACATCTTGCCCAGCAAGTAATATGCTCTGTTCAGACCATTTTATATAAAAAAGCTACACATAAATAAGTTAAAACCTGGAAAATAACCAAGCTGCAGCCTTTGGGACCCAAATAAACTTGGGAACAAAATGTGACCTCCTTGTGAATTTGCTGGAAATACCAAGTAAAATTTATTGAGAAGCACTTTTAGCTGAGCTGCAGAACTGCAAGAGCAGCTGCTGGGAGGACAAAAAGCAACAAGGATGTGAAATGTAGAAATGTCCAGTGAACCCTGAGCTGGTTGCTGTGGCATGAAGCTGACACGGGCTACCCATTGTCAAGGAGGGAGTGTGTAAAGCCTCCTAAAATTAACAGTATTTTTTGAGTTTTGGTCTGCTGACCATGTGTCACCAGTATGATAGAGATGGGAAAAATGCCCAAAGTGACACTGTTTAGCTAGAAATTGTATGCCTGAGCCTTCTGGGGGAGCAGCACTTCTGGTTTGGTGTTTCTGGGGCCTCTTGCCCACAACTGAACTGGCTGTTCCAAAGAAGAATTGAAAGTAGTGTGTGGGAGGTGTAGAAATCATGAATTAAGAGAGGGGGGAAAAAATGTAGGAATTGTCCCCGTTTTTAAAAATAAGGCAAGGACAGGGAGTGGATCTTTCATTTTAAAAGGTTTCCATTTTTTAAATGTAGTAATCATTAATTTTCTGTGCCTTTTGGGGAGAGTTCAAGAAGCAATTGGTTTAATTTGAAGCAAAGATAGTTCTCCTTGGATGTCAGGGAACTTTTTTCGAAGTCACAGACTTAAAATAATTTTTAATGGAATTTCCTTTATAGAAGAGAATTCACATATACGTATCTAGTGATCTAAAGCAGCCTTGTAGATATGCAAATATATTTCTGTAGAAGTTATATGGAAATGTATTTCCATAGACATCTTGGGGCTACATAATCTGTTCCAGCTCCATGTTTCTCTGATCCTCTGGTGCTATTTTTTTTTTTCTCCTTGCTTTTACCAAGAGAGCTACTTAACTGTGCATTAGTAGTTACTTCTTGTGGTAGGTTCTCGAGAAAATGTGCTGAAATTCACTTTAAGCTGCAGGCACTAAAGTCTGCAATCTGTAAGCCTGTTGTAATTTTTGCCCTGGAGACTGAGGTTGTGCATGGAAATGGAAGAGGAACCTCAGGCTGCACCCTCCTGCTCTCCTGGGCTGCTACTCACTGCTTTTGAGGTGAGGAGAAGAAAGCTGTTTTCATAAACTCTGTTTACTGGTTCATAGGCTGGGGTTTAGTGATCAAAACATGGCTGTGTTTAAAAAAAACAAGATCATGTACTTGGGGAAAATTGTGGAAGGAAGATTCCTGGTCTAGTGGGAGGTGTCCCTGCCCATTCCAGGGGATTGGAATTAGATGGTCTTTCAGGCCCCTTCCAGCCTAAACCATTCTGTGATTAAATGTGCAGCTTTTTATGCAACTCTTTGATATTCTTTCTTCAGAGTGTTCAGAGTCTTTGTTTTAATAAGAGCTCTCTTAAAAAGATGGAGGGTTTTGTTTTCTTTTTTCTGGTGTAGTTTTCAGACAATAGCTTTACATTTTCATTAAAATCAGGCAGCATCCACTACAGCAGGACTTCCCAGGATGTGGCCCAGTGACTCACAGGGCTGGAGGTGTATGTAACAAACAAGCAGAAGCAAATCTTCCCTATACTTGTTCCAGAGCTAATAATTCTGAACAAGGATGCTTTTGTTGCTCCTTTGTAGTTTTGCAGGACTAACAGTTTCTAAATAATACTTTGGGGCTTTTCTTACCCCTCCATTATGTAGACTGGACAGAAGGAACAGAAGTTTTCTTTTTTTTTACTAAAATGTGTGATCTTTGCTTGACACTAAAAGGTTCCATTTCAACACAGTGCAGGGGAAAAGTGCTGTCTTGGGCCTTTCTCTGCAGTTGTACGTGGAATCAAATGCAAGCTGGCAATGTGTGGGATGCAGAGGGCTTGGGGACGAGAAGTGACCTGTGCTCCTCTGGACCAAGAGGCCCATTCCCTGAAAGCCTCAGGCTCTTAGCAAAAATGTTTTCCAGTCTTCTCCTGACTAGATAAGAGACAGGATTTGCTTCTACCAGGAAAGACTAGAAACATGTATTACAGAATGCTTAAAATAAATAAATAAATAAAAAAGGAGCAGTGACAATGATGTGTGTCGGGGGGGGGGGGGGG